>CAWUFW010003352.1:1412500-1849601 GCA_963921515.1 Calotriton arnoldi
CCGTGCAGCGTCGCCGGTTTCTGTATCTTCTGAACGCACTTATGATTTGCGCGACCGAGCAAGAATTAAGTCTTCTGATAGATTTCAGGTTCCTGACCAGCGTACTCCTCGTTCTTCGCAGGCACCATCGGCCTCACAGGCTGGTGGAGGAGATCGCCAGGATAGAGGCAGGGGTCGTGACGCCCCACAGGGACGAGACCAACCTCGTCAACCTGGCAGAGGAAAACAAGATGAATTTCCCTGTCCTGGCCCGCAGTTTCAGAAGAAAAAAGTTGCCGCTTTAACAGCGAGGTATGCCACAGATGGGGAGAACGAGACTCCTGAATTGGACGTGGGCAGTGACACTGCTAGACAGCGCCGCGGAAGTTACCATAGTGCGGGAGGCACTACGTCCTCATGTGGAGGCGACAGCAACTGACACTTACATTACTGTCGAAACTGCTGACACCCGAGTGGCACCCCCTGACAGACTATTTAAAATTGTCCTGAAAATTGAAGGTGACATAGAGCGTGTTATTAAAGGGATTTTTGGGGAAAATCTGACCTCTTCTTATGACATTTTGTTGGCGGAGGCAGATTGGCCGCCCCCATTCGTACTTGCTGCTCATAGAGGGGAGGAGGTAATCCTTCCGAGCTTTTCTCGTTATGTCCCCAAGGACAAAGCGGAGGCTCTTGCAGCTGAATGGGCTGTGGCCCAGGCCCCGGCACTGTACCATAATCACGTGGGCTGGGATGAAGATTCTCCCCCCCATGATATACCATTGCGGTCTGTGCCACAGCCTCAAGCCCAATATCCCCTCCGGCGGGAGGCTAAGGGTCCCGTTTCCGACATTCTGACTCAGTTAGAATATCAAGGAGTAATTGAAACATGCGTGTCACCAATGAATAATCCCCTTTTCGCGGTTTCTAAACCCGATGGGTCGTACCGCTTGGTATTGGACTACCGGCATTTGAATTCCCATTGTCGAACCTTTGCGGTACAGAATACCCATAGTTCTGCGCTCATAGACAGTCTTGTTCGTAAAAAATATAAAACGACTCTTGACCTTTCCAATGGTTTTTACACTCACAATTTGTCCCCGGACGTTCTTACATTCCCGAGTATGCCCAGCGTATCAAACCTCTTTATGCCTTGATACAACCGACCTTTTCGAAGTCATGCTGGCTTCCGGAACATTCGCTTATTCTGCAATCTTTGCAGACTGATTTACTTGAATCTAAGTGGCATATTACCTAGGATTTGTGATAATTATCGCAAAGCGCGCTTAGCGCTGTTTTTTTTATCACCGGCTATCGCTGGATTTCATCGTGGAGATAACGCGTTATTATCAACGCTTATCTCCAAGGCAATAAAAAATCCAGCGATAGCGGCGAAACCCAGCAATAGCGTGAGAAATCCAGCGATAAAATCACTGCGCTAATAAAAAGCTCGCTAATAGGCAAGTGAGGACTTCACCTTACAATCCACCTCCCATTGACAAGAATGGTTAAGTCAAGTTTTTAGCAGGTGTTAAATTCCAGCGATAATCGCGGTTAGCGCGACTTTTTTTATCGCTTCGCGGGCATTGCTAATAGGGGGAAGTTGTGTTTGCGACTGTTTCCAGTCGCTTTTAGTTGGGAACGCCTACTTTGCATGTCATTAGCGATAATTATCGCTGACATGCAAAGCGGCACCAAAACGGTCGCTTTCGCCATAAAGCTGTCGCTAACAGCTGTTAGCGACAGCTTGCTAATAGGGCGATAGAAATATCGCCGCTTTAGCGGCAAAAAGTGCCGCTAAAGCGGCGATACCGCCCTTGCTAATATGCCCCTAAGTTCTTATTGACACGTGATAACCACACGAACCTGGTGATCAGAATTGTGCCAGGGGCCGTAGGTTTCACGTACTTGACGTTTAACGAAGGTGAAAAAGTACCTATTGCCTACAAGTCACATCTTTACACTTCTGCCGAGTTGCGCTTTTCCACTGTGGAGAAAGTTTTGACTGCAGTGCAAATGGCGATTCTTAAGGAACGCGCACTGGCACAGGGAAAACGCATCTTGGTTGTCACCCCCTATCCTGCCCTTGAGGCAGTGACAAAGGCAAGTGTACCAAACTCTAAGGCTTTGCACCCCCGTTGGATACAATGGGCTACTTCTTTGACATCTCCGGATGTCACTTTTATCTTTGATTCCTCTCTACAGACACAGGAGTTCTTACAGTATGAATTTGTTCATCCTCCTCCTCTGTCTTTGCTTCCGCTTGAGGAGTACAAATGTATCATTTACACCGATGGTTCGGCGCAACCGGCCACGGGTTCTAAGCATGCGTACTCAGCAGCATGTGCTATTGTCGCAGGTCACATGGTGAACGGGGAGTTCAAATCAAGTGTTGTGCACACGCAGGCACTGGGAGACAGTACCGCACAATTGGCCGAGCTGCGTGTTTTGGTGCTCGCCCTTGAGTTTGCAGACCCGCAGGTGACTACACTTATTGTATGTGATTCTTACTACTGTGTCCAGGCTTTTAATGACAACTTATTCTTTTGGTCGCAAAACGACTATAGAGATTCTAAAGGCAGCACAATTAAGCATAAAATGCTTTGGGTTCGAGTGGGGGATCTTAAACATCGTCTGCCTCTCACACAGGTGATTCACACTCTTGGCCACCAGCGTGTGGGCGCATACGCGGTCGGTAACAGTTTGGCAGATGAAGCTGCCAAATCAGCAGTAGCCACGTGCTCAGTAGCAGCCGTTAGAAGATCCATGACAAAAATAGATAATGAGATTTTGGCAGCTATTGCTGCAACAAAGGAAGGTACTAATTACCCACAGGGATTCCCTTCCAAGTACTCTTATCACTTAAGTCCCGACCAGGTTCCTTATGTAAGAATTCCAGACGTTGGTGATCGGCTGATTCCCAACGCGGACCGCAGAAATTAGTTGATAACAGCCGCACACGAAGGCTTGGCTTCGGCCCATGCTGGCGTGTCTGCAACTGTTTCAATCTTGCAGCAGCGTTACTGGTGGCGTGGTTTATATAAACAAACCCGTACATATGTCCTTTCTTGTGACATTTGTCAACAGATTAAGCCCTCTATGGTTACACGTCCACCACAAACACAGCTCTGCATTTCTAATAAACCTTTTGGTTGTGTATACCTTGATCACTGCGGTCCATTTTCTTCTGACACTGCATATAAATATATCTTAGTTGCAGTTGATTCGTGCACATGTTTCATCTGGGTGTGGCCACAACGCAGTGCTGACGCTCGAAATGTCATCAGGGATTTGCATGTCTTTGTGGGAATTTTTGCCTGTAGCACCTTCCATTCCGACCAAGGTCCAGCGTTCGCCTCTAAGGCGTACAAGGACGCGATGGGGTCTATGGGGGTGCTGGTGCAATTTTCGTCTCCATATAGGCCTGAGGGCAACTTAATTGTGGAGCGAATGAACCGTGACTTAAAGCAATCCTTGACAGCTAGAGTCTTAGGTACTGGCAGGAACTGGCTTGCCCACTTGTATGGCGTGCAACGTGCACTTAATAATCTCCCTAGAAGATCTCTGGGTGGGCGGACCCCATACGAAATGCTCTTTGGCATACAGATGTTTGTGCCAGACCTTGATGGTCTAGACTTGGCGGCGACTGCCGCAATCTTTGACGTAGATAATCATTCTACTATGTTGCAGGACTTACAAGAGACCCATGACAGACTTGCAAACGAACACTTACCTTCAGCCACTGACGCTGCGTTGCAGATTCTGGTTGCCGGCTGGCTTCCAAAGATTGAAGATCTGGTCCGAGAGAAGGTGGAGAACAAAAAAGAATTTGGCCCCTCTTATCGTGCACCGGTTCCAGTTCTTGGCTTGAAGGGTACTCGTACAGTCATCTTACCACCGCTTCCTGGTCGCAAGGACAACAGATACATCTCAGTGGACAATGTCAAGCTACAACATCTGGCCGATCCTGAATAGTGTTACACCGGCGGTATCAGGTCCAGCAATTTCAAGAAATCGTGGCCCTCCTGTATCCACAGGCGCTGATGTTTCCATTGGGATGGTAGCTTTGCCAGATCGCCTACTCAATCTCCCGGCTTCCTCCTGCAACGAGGAAACCGAGTATGTATACCCCGCAAGTGAGTCCGTGGCTCATTTACCTACAACACCACTGAGCCCAACACGTTTTTATTTTGATTCATCTTCCACCTCATCACTTATCCCGACCAAATTCAGTATTTTTGTATCCTTGTTCAGAGACAATTTTTTGGTCCCTCCGTGGACATACATCTGGTTGGTGCTATTCCTGATTTTTCTATTCATGTCCATTGGCTTTGAGACAGTTTTTTTGTTGCTCATCAATGGCCACTACTTGCCAGAACGCGCTGCGGTGAACTCTGTTGCTGGAACTTTGGCTCCGCATTCTTCTTCACACATCATGAAGCGTGATCACACATTTGTGAACATTTCCGCCTTTCCAGTTGCAAATGGCATCGTGTGGGATGCAGTGAATTTCCAAATCCATGGACCTACAGAGATTATTAATGTACCAAGTGTGCTTCGTGTTTCCATGGGTGATGTGGTACAAAGGAATATTCATTCAGATAATTGGGATGTGCATGCCATTGAATCGTTATTTTCTGATTTAAAATATTATGCTGCTTCTAATGCTGAGGATTTGTACTTGAATTCTGCTAATTATGCCGATTTATATTGTTACCAGCATTACGGTAACCATTTTCTGCATAAACCCAGTACACTTCGAGGTAGTTTCAATCAATCAATCAAGCATTTGTATAGCGCGCTACTCACCCGGAGGGTCTCAAGGCGCTTGGGGGGGGGGGGTCCGCTACTGTTCGAACAGCCAGGTCTTGAGTTGCTTCCTGAAGGAGAGGTGGTCTTGGGTAAGGCGGAGGTGGATGGGTAGGGAGTTCCACGTCTTGGCAGCCAGGTAGGAGAAGGATCTTCCTCCCGTTGTGGCTCTTCGGATGCGGGGGACGGCGGCGAGGGCGTGGTTGGTCAATCGTAGCTGGCGGGTGGGAGTGTAGAAGGTCAGACGGTCGTTGAGGTATCTGGGGCCTTGGTTGTGGAGAGCTTTGTGTGCGTGGGTGAGGAGTCGGAACGTGATTCTCTTGCTGACGGGGAGCCAGTGCAGGTCTCTCAGGTGTCCGGCGATGTGGCTGTGTCGGGGGATGTCCAGGATGAGTCGAGCTGAGGCGTTCTGGATGCGTTGGAGTCTTTTTTGAAGTTTGGCTGTGGTTCCGGCGTAGAGGGAGTTGCCGTAGTCCAGTCGGCTGGTGACGAGGGCCTGGGTGACCGTCTTCCTGGTTTCGGTGGGGATCCACCGGAAGATCTTGCGCAGCATGCGTAGGATGTTGAAGCAAGACGAGGAGACGGCGTTGACTTGTCGGGTCATTGAGAGGGAGGAGTCCAGGATGAAGCCCAGGTTGCGTGCGTGGTCCGTTGGTTTGGGTGCGTTGCCCAGGGCAGGGGGCCACCAGGAGTCATCCCAGGCGGAGGGTGATGATCCTAGGATGAGGACTTCCATCTTATCTGAGTTCAGTTTCAGGCGGCTGTTCCTCATCCACTCGGCTACGTCCTTCATCCCTTCATGTAGGTTGGTTCTGGCGGTTGTGAGGTCGTTGGTGAGGGAGAGGATCAGCTGGGTGTCGTCGGCGTAGGAGATGATGTTGAGGTTGTGTTGGCGTGCGATGGCTGCGAGGGGGCTCATGTAGACGTTGAAGAGGGTGGGGCTGAGTGATGATCCTTGTGGTACGCCGCAGATGACTTCGGTGGCCTCGGAACTGAACGGGGGAGGCGGACTCTCTGGGTTCTTCCAGCGAGGAAGGAGATGATCCACTCCAGTGCCTTCTCTTGGATTCCGACGTTGTTCAGGCGTTGCACTAGGGTGCGGTGGCAGACTGTGTCGAACGCTGCGGAGAGGTCCAGGAGGATGAGGGCCGCTGTTTCCCAGTTGTCGAGCAGGGCTCGGATGTCGTCGGTGGCTGCGATGAGGGCGGTCTCGGTGCTGTGGTTGGCCCGGAAGCCGGACTGCGAGTGGTCGAGGGATCCATTCGTCTCGAGGAAGGCGGCCAGTTGTCTGTTGACGGTCTTCTTGATGACTTTGGCAGGAAAAGGAAGGAGCGAGATGGGGCGGTAGTTTTTGAGGTCGGTGGGATCCGCTGACGGTTTCTTCAGTAGGGCGCTGAGTTCGGCGTGCTTCCAGCTCTCTGGGAAGGTGGCGGTGTCGAGGGAGGTGTTGATGATGTCCCGGAGGTGGGGTGCGATGACGGCGTCGGCCTTGTTGAAGACGTGGTGAGGGCAGGGGTCGGTTGGTGATCCGGAGTGGATGGAGTTCATCGTGCGGATAGTGTCTTCGGTGTTGATCGGGGTCCAGGCTCGGAGGGTGGAGGTGGGGGACGTTGGAACGGTCGTAGGGTACGTCGGCTGTGTGCTGAAACTGTTGTGTATGTCTGCGATCTTGCTGTGGAAGAACGAGGCGAGCGAGTGCAGAGGTCTTGCGAGGGAGTGATGTCGTTGTTTCCGGCGCTGGGGTTCGAGAGTTCTTTGACGATGATGAAGAGTTCCTTGCTGTTGTGGGCGTTGTTGTCCAGTCGTTCCTTGAATGCGGTTTTCTTGGTGGTGTGGATCAGCTGGTGGTGTTTTCGGGTGGCGTGCTTGAGGGTGGTCATGTTGTCTGCAGTCGGGTCTCTGCGCCATGCTTTCTCGAGGGCCCGGCAGTTCTTCTTGGATTTCTTGAGTTCGTCGGTGAACCAGGATGCTTTCTTGTTGCCGGGTCTGACTGGGGGGTCTTCAATGGGGCGAGGTCGTCTGCGCAGTTGGTGATCCATCTTGTGAGGTTGCTGGCGGCTTGGTTGGGGTTCGTTGAGCTGGCGGGAGGGTTCTGGCTCAGGGATGTGGTGAGTTGGTCGGTGGTGATCTTGTTCCAGCTTCTGCGCGGAAACTGTTGCGGGTGGTGGTGCGTGGTGATCCTGCTGAAGCTGAAGTGGACGCAGCTGTGGTCTGTCCAGTGGAGTCCGGTGGTGTGGCTGAAGGAGATGTCCTTGCTGGAGGAGAAGACGGGGTCAAGCGTGTGGCCGGCGTGGTGTGTGGGGGTGGTCACCAGTTGCTTGAGTCCGAGGTTGGCGAGGTTGTCCAGCAGGGTGGTGGTGTTGCGATCGTTGTTGTTCTCTAGGTGGAAGTTGAGGTCCCCAAGGAGGATGTAGTCAGCCGAGGGGAGGGCGTGCGGGCTGATGAGGTCGGCGATGTCTTCGCTGAATTGTGTGCGTGGTCCTGGGGGTCTGTAGATGAGGGTGCCTCTGAGGGTGGTCTTGGGGTCGGTGTGTATCTGGAAGTGCAGGTGTTCGCCGGCTGTGAAGGTGTCGTCGGAGTTGGTCGTGATGCGGATGGTGTTCTTGTGGACGATGGCGATGCCTCCTCCGGTCTGGTTGGCGCGGTCCCTTCGGGTGATCTTGTATCCGTCCGGGATGGCGATGGCGATGTCGGGCGCTGAGGAGGCGTTCATCCATGTTTCCGTGAGGAAAGCGACGTCTGGTGATGTGGAGTCGAGCAGGTTCCAAAGTTCCACGGCGTGTCTGTGGACGGAGCGGGTGTTGAGCAGGATGCACTTCAGGTGGTTGCTGCTGGTGCTCGGCTTGGCGGGTGCGGTGCAGGTCCGGAGGCAGGAGAACTTGCAGGATTGGCAGCCGAAGGGTCCGTGGGTGCGACCTGGGGTGGCACGGTGGCAGCCGGGGATACGGCCGGTGTTGAGTGCGTTGAGGGTGGCGGTGTCGTAAGTCCGGTGGGTGGGTTGGCTGCTGCGGGGGCCAGGGGGTTTGGCGCTGGGCGCGGTCCAGGCACGGATGGGCGCAGACGGGCTTGCCTTAGGCGCGCCTTCGGCGCGCCAGCAGCGCGGCCGCGCAGCGGCTGCCATTTATGGGGAGGTGGGAGGGAGGAGCAGCTGGGAGGCGGGAGGCAGGGTCAGCGAATGGGCAGACAGGGGGCGGGCCGCAGGGACGCAGCGGCGGGAATGGCGAGAGGCAGCGGGGGCACAAAAGGAAAAATGGGGAGAGAAAACGGACACAAATACGGGCACAATGCAAATGGGGCAGCGAGGGGTACAGAAGGGAAAATGGGGAGAGAAAAGCAGACACAAATACGGGCACAATGCAAATGGGGCAGCGAGGGGTACAGAAGGGAAAATGGGGAGAGAAAAGCAGACACAAATACGGGCACAATGCAAATGGGGCAGCGAGGGGCACAGAAGGGAAAATGGGGAGAGAAAAGCAGACACAAATACGGGCACAATGCAAATGGGGCAGCGAGGGGCACAGAAGGGAAAATGGGGAGAGAAAAGCAGACACAAATACGGGCACAATGCAAATGGGGCAGCGAAGGGTACAGAAGGGAAAATGGGGAGAGAAAAGCAGACACAAATACGGGCACAATGCAAATGGGGCAGCGAGGGGTACAGAAGGGAAAATGGGGAGAGAAAAGCAGACACAAATACGGGCACAATGCAAATGGGGCAGCGAGGGGTACAGAAGGGAAAATGGGGAGAGAAAAGCAGACACAAATACGGGCACAATGCAAATGGGGCAGCGAGGGGTACAGAAGGGAAAATAGGGAGAGAAAAGCAGACACAAATACGGGCACAATGCAAATGGGGCAGCGAGGGGTACAGAAGGGAAAATGGGGAGAGAAAAGCAGACACAAATACGGGCACAATGCAAATGGGGCAGCGAGGGGCACAGAAGGGAAAATGGGGAGAGAAAAGCAGACACAAATACGGGCACAATGCAAATGGGGCAGCGAGGGGTACAGAAGGGAAAATGGGGAGAGAAAAGCAGACACAAATACGGGCACAATGCAAATGGGGCAGCGAGGGGTACAGAAGGAAAAGGGGAGACAAGCAAGAAATGCGGGCACCGAGGCCACAAGCGGAACGGCGATCTTACCAGCAGCAGCAGCGGGCGGCCAACACAGGCGGAGCTGTGTGGTGGGGGAGCGACCTACCTGGCAAGGTCAAGGGTATTTCAATTATACCCAGTGGGAACATTGCCCGACCCCTCTGCAAGGTAGCTCCCAAACACTTAAAAATAAATGTACTTACTTTACAGACTTTGATAGATCAAACCCAGGGTCCTATTATTTTAAATTGAACGTTTCTTCGAATCAAAAAGTTATGTTGACCCACACCAAATTGCTGTATTCCAGTTCCTTTATGGACGCATTAGCTGTGGTTGGCTATGAGCACTGTATTGTATTATTTTATTTATTGCACAGTTACTTAAAACCATTTGCAATGTAACAGCATAATTTAAAAAAAGGAAAGTGATAAAAAATCAGAGCATTAAAAGGAATTCATTTACGATTATAACCAATTTCATTCCATGAAAAATGCAATTAAAATATAAAAGTTAAAAGTTAATTGTATATAAAACATTATAACAGGAAGTGTTCCTTCGTCTGTCCACTGCTAGTCTATTTTCTTGCAGTAGGTGAGGTCTTATTCTTTAACCAGTCTGGAACGCACTTCCTCCATGTATCTTCCAAATCTGGACAAGTCGGTCGGTAGAGTGCATGAAAATAGAGCCACGACAGCTTCTTTTACTGTCCGAACACCTTTGTGTAGCCATATTGGCTTTAGTAGCCTCAGACGAGATTGTAACAGGCCCGGACAACAGCACATCAGATGTAGTAATGATTCTGTTTTGAATTTACAAATCCTGCAGCTGATTTTGTGTTCAAGGGCTTTCCACCCCGAATTCAGTTCTTTTATTGGGAGTGGTACTAGTCTGGCCCACTGAATGTTTTTTAGGGCCTTTCTCTCCAATGCTTGGTGTAGGTAAGGCTGGGATTTGTGCTCTATGTATGTGGCGATCATCCCAGATGGTCCTCTCCCACTCTCGAAATGAACTAGATCAATTTTTCTTGATAATTGGTAACATTGTTTGTTGATTACCTTTTTGATAACCAGATAGTTTATGTCCTCTTGACCCCAATTCTGTGTTGCCAAGTCTAAGATTTCTACTGCTTCCTGCATGTAGGCCTGCCATGGGTTAGAAGGTCCTCCATAGATGGATTTTAGCATGCTCCTCAAGCTCCCATCCGGAGCTTTGAGTACTTGATAATAGTATTTTGCGTGCACTCCCAAGCATTCTTTACTCTGTTGTACCAGACCAAACTCCAAGCGAATCCAGCTATTGCGAGTGTATTTAGGTAATTTGAAGATGCGTTTGTACGCCTGGCATTGCGCTTTTTCCATCATTGTGTACATTTTGCCTGGGAATGCCTGCTGTGCGTAACCCGCAATTGCCCTTATTTTAGATTGTAACACCTTTCTGATTGGGATGGTCGTTGGGCTTTGCATTTTCTCGTGTAGTTTGCACAAAGCGTAGATTGTAGACTCTACTTTCGATTTCATTTTGCGTAAATGCAAAGTCGCTTTGCCCGACTCACACAGCCAGCACCCGAGATAGTTGTACGACTTTGAAACAGTAATTGTCTCTTTGCCCACGTGCCATTTGAGCAGTGATTTTTTTATACAACTCCCGAAGATCAATACTTTGGTCTTTTCTGAATTTATTATTAATTCATTGATCTGACTGTAGGCGTTTAAAGCGTCTAGCCCCCTTTGTAATCCAATTTTTGTGTGGTCCATCACCACTAGGTCATCCGCATATTGTAAAAGTTGAATTTTGTTGGCTCCAATTTTTGGGACTGCGAGGTTGGCGTTGTGGAGCGTCTTGCCCAGATCTGCTGTATATAAATTGAAGAGGGTTGGGGCGAGTACGCATCCCTGTTTTAAGCCTCGATTTGTGATACACTTTTTTGTAATTTCACTTTGATCCAAGTATTGCTATATAAGGAGATAATGGCGTTGAGGAGGCCGGATGGAATTTGCCAATTGCGCAATTTGGACCAGAGCTTGCCACGTGGGACCCCGTCGAAAGCTGCTGAGTAGTCTACAAAGCAGGCAAAGACTGGTTTTTTATTTTTGATGTTGGCTTGCTGGCTTAAATATGATATGGCCATGATGTTATCGATTGTCGAGCAGCCTTTGCGGAACCCTGTTTGATAAGGGGGAAGGATTTCATTTTCTTCAACCCATCTGTTCAGTTCTGTCAATAGGGTATTTGCGTAGGCTTTCCCTTCGATCTCCAGAAGGGCGATTAATCTGTAGTTTTTTGGTTCTGTGTTATCGCCCTTTTTACATATAGGTTGTAGAATTGACCCGCGCCACGAGTCTGGCACCATGACCTGTAGACGGCATTCAGTGAATAAATTGGATAGAACTCTCCCCCAGTATGTTGGATCTTCCCTAAACATTGCTCCCGGGAGGCCATTAGGCCCTGGTGCCCCGTCTTTCTGTATCTTTTTAACTACTTTTTCAACAGCTGTTACGTCTTGGTCATTACTCACGACTGCAGAAGTAGGTTCCACTCCGTTGTTTGTGCTCTCTGTGGGGACGTCCATGATCTTTCCGAGTTCTGTGCAAACTTCCTTTTCAACATAAATTGCTGACACATGTCTCAACCATGCATCGGCGTGTACAGAGTTACGCCGATCTATTTTATCATTATCCAACTGGGCTATGTATTGCCAGAGTTGTCGATGTTTATAAGGTTTTGTTAGCTCGTGGATCTTGATCCATTCTTCCTCCAGTTTATTTTGCTTGAGCGTCCATAGCAATTGTTTCCGCTCTTTATGCAGTTTGTTACGCTTGTCCAGTGTTTTTTTCGAGGCTGCGATCTTATGTACTCTTTTTGCCTTGTTTAGGTTGCGAGTAATGTCCCTAAGTTTTGTGTTGTTATGCACTGTTTGTATATTAATTTTCTCTTTTGATTTGGGCTCTGTTTCATTGCTTTTATTCAAAGCTGTTTTCAGGGCAGTGGTCCACTCTGTCCAATTTTCCAAATTGGGCTCAAACCCAGAGTTGTTGCCTGTGCGTTCTTGTTTTTCTTTCCAAGCCTTAAATGCCGTCTCCTGATGCTTGTTCCATTTTATTCTTCTCACCAGGGCATGTTCCTCAATACCTGTCGATTGGGCTACCGTAGTAATACTTCCCCGTTCCTTGATAGCAATGTTCAGTACAACCTGGAGTATTGCGTGATCGCTAGTGTCATCTGCTTTAATTTGAAAGTTTTAAATTTTGTGAGCAAGTTGGTTGCACAAAAAAATATAATCAATTGTAGAGCAATTCTTAAATGTGGTTATCCCTTGATTATTTGGGTCTGTACTTTTTAGTAGATTATCAACTGAAATTAGATCGTAATTTTGTAAAAAAAATGTAAACGTTCTTTCTGCGCTAGTTAAGTGCCTCCTTTCACACAGCTTTGTTCCTAGGTGATGCAGATTAAAGTCCCTCACAAGCATTTTTGCCGGTAGTAAGTACGTACATAGAATTTCCTGCATTGTTGTAATCATGGATTTTGTGGCCTCTAATATCGATTGACCAAATACGTTTAAGTATACATTTATTAAAATCAACTAGACGCTTTCTTCCCTGTCCCTTTTTCCTTCGACTAAAAATGCCTGCAGCATATTTGAGTCTGTGTTTACAATCCTTACTGTTAGTTGTTTTGCATGTTTAACATAAGTCGAGATCCCGCCTGATGGTCTTCCCTAGTGGTTGTATTTGGTGGCTAGTTTGTGGAAGCCAGCATATCCTACCAGGTGTACCGGCTCTGTAGCCCAGGTTTCTTGTAGGCATATGATATCATTCTCTAGCAGTTTGTTTATAGCTGTGACTTGTTTAAGAGCTTTTTGTAAACCTGCCACGTTCCAGGAGACAAGTTTAAAGCTATGTTGTGTCTTTTGATGTAAGTCTGGTGAGCCGGTATATACTGCTGTGGTCAATTTTATATCGGGCTGCACTCGAGGGTCCCCCGAAAGATTAGCAATATGCTCTTTTGCGTCAGGTATGGCGAGGGCGTCACTGTTGGTCACGTTATGATGCTCCCTCCATCTGATTTTCTGGGGTGCCTCTTCTTTTATAGTTCTGTTTGTAGTTGTTCCCTCCTGTGTCCTAACTGATATGCTTAGGTTTTTGTAATTCTGGTCTAGTTGTGTCATCGTGGTTCCTTTCAGTATACTGTGCCGATGTTCCTTGACTTTCTTTGTGCAGTTGGCGGTATTTGACGGTTCAAGTAAAACTAGCGGATATTTTTCTTGTTCAGGTATCAAGATCGCTATTCCCCAATTTTTAAAGGTTTCTTTTTCCAAGAACACTGCTTCTGGAATATGATGATTTGTCCAGGTCACTATCGTGTTTTCCTGGGTGGGATCTTCTTCCCTCGGTTCGAAGTGAACACTCTCCATTTCTGCGCTTGTTATGTTGGACAATGATGATATATGTTGAAGGAGCCTTGGTAAGTTGCCCCTATTTAAGATGTCGTGTCTGCCCTTTGATTTATAAAATGGTTGAAAAATGCTTAGATTTGCCTCTCTTGTGTCGGCAAGATGGAATTTCTTACCAGTCACATTATACGGATTTTTGATTGCTTGGTGCGATTTCTCTTCTGAAAGATTGGGTGTGACAGACTGAGGTCGCTTCTTTCCTTCCCCCGTTTTGTCTTTGGGGTGCTCATTTGTGATTATGTCCGAGCAGATTGCTGTTGTTTCCGATGTGCCCCTCTTTGCTACCTCCACTTGTTCAAGTTTATCCTGTATTTCTTGGGTAGCTAATTCGGTTGTGATATTCGCCGTGGCAGGACCATCTCTTTGCTGGTTATTTGTTTTTGGCAGTTTGGTAAAAATCGGATATGGTTTTTTATTTGTTTGCAGGTCCAGTTTTTGGTCCGATATTATTGCTGGTTCGTTTGAGGCATATGTTGACTGACCCCAACTTCTTCTAATTTGTGAGGTCTTTTCGCACTTCTTTTGTTTTCTTAGTTTTTTCTTCATGCGCCTTGTCAGGTTCATCTGCGTAGGTTGAGTTAAGTTTTCCTGCTTGTCCCCAATATTTAGATTTTCGATGGTGACTGTCAGTTGATTATCAAGTGCTGAGTCTAAGTTTGCGCTGACCTTGTTTAGTTCCTTTTTCATGGCATTATACTGGGGCCTGGCAAGTGTGTTAATGTACTTATCGTCGATTACTCTGATCTTTAGATCCTCAATGAGAGTGGTCAGGACTTCCGGGATTGTTGCTAGTTTATCAATTGTTGGGCAACAAGCACACTCGGCACTGGCGCAGCTAGGGGGGGGCGGTGGGGGCAGTCCGCCCCAGGCGGCACTATTTTGGGGGCGGCCGGCGGCAGCTGCGTGGCACTGGTGGCCAGCCCAGGATTTATTTGGGCACATAGTCACTGAATGTGATGTACACCCACCACCCCCACACGTACGGCTGTCGCTGAGCAGCACTGCACACGTCACGTGTATGTAAGTGCAAGCGCACCTGGTCCCAGGGCCGTCAATCTTGTAGCGCGCAAAAGTGCTACCATTGAAGGCCCTGGGCATCATTTTGGGCCAGCCCCCGCACTGTGCTGTTAAAATGCAGAGTGATACGCACGCGCGCCACCACTATGCGCTTTCGGAGTCTCCGCAGTGCTGCTGGGCGATTTTCTGCAGACAGTCCATTTAGATTAAGAACAGCAGCAGTCTCACTTAGTTTGAGACCGACCACCACCGCTCCAAGCCGCCTACATAAGGAGGCCCTAGCGATTTGAATCGGCCAGAGTGAAATAGCACAGAATTCTCAGGTAAGCTTTAGTTAGGATAGGACTGCACTTGTTAGTTTGGTTTCTTTTAAGCGTTCCCATGCCCCATGTGCGACACTGACCGCTCCCAAAAAGTCAAATAAACAGAAAGGCACTCACTAGTATAAGAAAGTGCTGAATATCCGCGCGGCTCCTATGTTCGCCCCGCCCGTCTCTCTGCTCTCGTCTCCTCGTGTGCTCTGGTATGCGAGGCTCACTCCCAGCGCCGCAATATGCAAAAAGTCAGTTCATTACATTTTGTGGACTAGCAAGAAGGACACCAAACATGTCTGACGTGGAAACTGGAAGCACCCCCACAGCCCCATTTCCAGGAGACGGCAACTTACGCGAGATGTATCCGTTGTAAAAAAAAAACCTGCCTTTGGTCCAGTACACGGTACATAAGAGCCTTATCTGTTGCTAACTTAGCGCTGGGAGGCCTACTTGGATAGCTACGCGCTTTATAAAACCCTATGAATGGAATAGAATCAGAGCACGGTCCAGATACAGCCCCATTCATCCTTCAACCTACGTCACTCTGCATCCCACCAAAGCCCTTCCACTGTCCGTGACACATTGAGGTACTCACCAGGTACCATCCACCACCAGCTTAACTCCACCCATCCACTTGATACCCATGCCTCCTTTCCATAGTCAAACCCGTCAGGGCATAGAGAGGCCCTACCTAACCAGCAAAGTGCTGCAAAGCCATACCAATGGCACTGGTGCGCTATATAAAATTTGTAACATAACATCAAATCATGAAATAAAGTAAGAAGTACATCCTAGGGTTGGATTGTAATCCCAAAACAGATCCGATTAGTATTTTAAACCTGTGTATCGTAAGAGAACTGAAGAGACTGTGGTGGTTGTATGCAATAATATCATATGCAAAAAATTGTCTGGCATAAATATGGTGTCCTAAATATTGTTTCCAACACTATTGTGCCACTGGTTGTACATTTTCTATTATTAAATCCACATTTTGCAATATTTTATAGACAGTATATAGGATACAATGTATGTATCAAACGATATATTTACAACGATATTCTGGGACGACACCTTTGTGGCTCTTTGCACTCAGGGCAGAATGTATCACGACAAAGGTACCCAGATTTTATTTTAATTTAAAGTGAGTGCTACTTCTCTTTTCAATAGTCAGCACATACTGCTTTATTTGTTGGAGAGGCGAATCAGTTGGTTTTCCATGCAGTAAAACATTTTTGTTATAACAACTGCTTGCTGCCAGGGGCGTCGTGAACCCCCGCTTTAGCAGCTACAGCGTTGGGTGGGGCAGGGGCGTTCTTTATGGGCAACTTCTGTCTACAACTCGGCAGTCAAAAGCTCATCCTTAATGCTGGATACAGCCTGAATAGAAGTGCAAGCAGGGGCGACGAAAACCGACAGCTGGGTAAATAGAACAGGGAAAGAAAGAAGGAATGTTGGAAGAAAAGGGTGAAAAAAAGGAAGTAGGGATGAATGAGTAGGAGGATGAATGTATATGTGGATGAATGAGTGGGTGAAAGAAGAAGTGAATGATGATGGATGGACACATGAAAGGATAGTAAAGTAAAGGGATGGGTGGATGGGCGAGTGAGTGAATGGATAGGTGGATGGACAAGTGAAAGGATGGCAGAGCAAAGGGATGAATCGTTGAGTGAATGAATAGGTGGAGGGACAGCTGAAAGGAGGATAGAGTAAAGGGATGGATGAGTGGGCGAAAAGATCTGTGAATGGAAGTCATAGTGGATGGATGATGAATGGATGGCAGGGTGAATAGATGGATGGCAAAGTGAATGAATGTATGGGTGGATGGCAGATTGGATGGATGGCAAAGTAAATGGATGGATGCGTGGCAGTGTGAATGGATTAAAGGCAAAGTGACTGAATGCATGATTGGATAGCAGAGTGGATGGATTGATGAATGAATGGCAGGATGGATGGCAGAGTGGATGAATGGATGGATGAGCGGATGGATGGCAGAATGGATGGATGGCAGAGGGTATTGATGCATGGCAGAGTGGATGAATGGGTGGTTGAATAGCAGAGTGGATGGATTGATGGATGAATGAATGGCAGAGTGGATGGGTGGTTGAATGGATAGATAGAAGAGTTTATGAGTTGATGGATGGTGAATGGGTGGCAGAGTGGATGGCAGAGAGGGTGAATGACAGAGTGGATTGATGGATGGATGGAAGAGAGGATAGGAGGATGGATGGCAGAGTAGGCTGATGGATGGCCGAGTGGATGAATGGAAGAGTTAATGAATTGATGAAAGGATGGCAGTTGATCGATGAATGGCAGAGGTGATGGTAAGATAACAGAGTGGAGGATGGATGGCAAAGAGAATGGATGGCAGAGTGAATGGATCAATGGGTGGCAGAGTGGATGGTTGGTTTTTAGACTGTATGGATGGCATAATAGATGGATGGCAAATTGGATGGATGGATGGATAAATGGATAGAATGGGGAAATATTGATGGATGATGAAAGAATGAATGGATGACAGAATCTAAAGGTGAAATAGTGGATACCAGTAGGTGGATGGAAGGGTGAAAGAATGAATAGATAGATGCAAGGATGGAAGAGACAAGGAAGCTGTTCTATTGAGGGTTCGGCTCACTTGCTTTGCTTGCTTGGAGGCATCAGTGCTTTAATACAAAGTAGAGGCTACTTTAATTTTCTGCAGAAGCAATTGTTAGGACCAATTAATGTCAATGCCTGCCACCTATAAGTCGCCACATTTTGTCCCTGGCCACTGCTCATATTTTCTCTACATTTTCATTATCAGTGTTCGTGGCACTATGATTTTTTCCAGAAACACTGCAGTGCGCATGTCAGGCCACCATTGTCTGCTTCAGATCACCAGCTTCCTCTGAAGCTGACAGGAGGATGACTGAGGGGGCTGAGGCAGACCCTGAAAGTACTGGAATATTTCATCATCGCCCCTATAAAACGTTTTTGTTTTTTTTTTGCTTTAAAATACACTATTTAACTCCCTTTTTAAAACCATTTTCAGGGTGAAAAACCCTACCACAAAGTCCCCACAATTAGTCAGACTCGCTCGCTGGAGTTCAGGGTAAGTATTTTACCCCATCACTTTCAAAGACAACCAGCTGCCACTGCATCCAGGAAACCAGTGATATCTTTATTAGAGCAGCAGTGAGTCAACTGATTAGGATATGCTTAATTTCTTATTGAAAGTTCAAGTTTTTCCATTGCTGTGCGGATACACTCATCCCTAAACATACCCTATAGAACCCTTGTAATTTTTGATCCTTTTTAAGAAGCCTTCCTCATCTGTTGAGGCTATTGGAGGTCGAAGAGCCCTGTAATAGCGGAAGAGACACCTGAGATTTTCAATAGATGCTCCTATGTTTTTAGTCTATTTGTGAATGAAAAGAGTTATGCAATTCACTAAACGACCGCCGACATATGGCAGAGTGTCCAAGTGGGTAGACCATTTTTTTCCAGCGCAGTTACCTCTTAAAGCATTTTGTCAGGTAGTTTTATTCTTCGACCTGTTTTTATCAAGTTTGCCATTTGGCTTACCAGTCTGCATGGTACGTTTCCACCTAAAGTAGGATGGTCCACTCTGAGCGCTATAACTTCTATCTGAACGGTCAATGGGCTTGTTCTTTTTTTCAGGACATTTTCTTTTCTATTGGACTCCTCAGCCTTGGTCTCTTTTCTGGAATTTGTTTAATGATGACTCCTTCTTTGCATATTCCTACTATTGATTCCAGTGGCGGCTGGCTTGTACTGAGGGTGTCACAAAAACAAACAAATAAATAAAAGAAATACACTTACCTCCGCAGTGCGACGTCCTCCTCCCTTGGGTGTCTTCCAGGAAGCTCCTGATGCAGGAAATTGCACTACCCAATCCTGGCACTGCTTTCACAGCATGAAAGCAGCACCAGGATTGGATAGAGCAGGCTCTCTCAGCATTCCTAAGAGCACTGAAGGCCTGCACTTTCTCTAACCCAGCTGTCTAAAACAGCTAGGTTAGAGATCTTTAAAATGTGCATGTCTGGCTGGCCGTACCAAGACAGCCAGTCAAACAGACATGCACATTTTAAAGCGCACAGCTCCCTGCTGCTGTCACTCAGCAGCACTAGCCTCACCTGATCCTGACATTTAGTTAGGGACGGGTTGCTGAAAAAGAAAACGATAATAAATAAGCTTTATTACATTTTATTTTTCAGCTCCTGGACTTGTGGGGCGGCGCTCCTCCGCTCAAATGGAGGAGCCGCCCCTGATTGCCTCATATGATCTTGCCTCATGTGGGGCCAAATTGCACATGTCTGTAGATGCCATCTTCCTACACAGGTTTTTATTTCCTACAGCTCTCCACTGTCAAGCACACCAGCCAATCAGGGTTCTGCATTGGCATTTACTATCTGCTCAGTATGTACATAAGTAGATTGCATTATAGATATTGAATGATGTTGACTCTGCTCATATACTCCAATTGCTATCAGCAGTCAGATTTCCAACACCTATACTTAGGACCAGACAGCCATGTATACACACAAGGACCCAATGATACCTGCCAGCCAGACTGGTAAGTGGCTCAAATTTCTGAAGGATCACCATGAGGTCATAGAACTTTGCCTCCTCATTCTGGAGCATATCCTGCCTGCTGCAGACGACGTGGTAGAATGATGCACCTCATTAAGAGACAATGCGCATGGATCTGTATGTGGCTGTGTGTGTTGGGTCCACAAGATGTATTTTGAGGTACTCCTACTTAAATCCCAATTTTCAAGCATGAGCAGCAAACTCTTCTTGGATCTAGAGCAGCAATTGAATGTCCTCAGGATTTCATGCTGACTGTCACCTCAGCTTCTGGCAGGAATCTTGGGACATCTGGTACAGGGTCTGCAAAATGGTAATGGAAATGGCCGAGGGAGTGCTCGCAAAGGAGTCGCAACTCTTGCAGGGTAACTCAAGTCTGTGGGACACCTGCTATCTCTCCCTCAGTTATCCCACCTAACTTGTGCAGCACAGCAGAATGTGTGCATTTAAATATTCTATCAGCTCTTGAATTCTGTCACTAACAATGTCTGAAAGTGGAGCTTGGAGGGGCCACTACCACCGACAGATAGTGCCAGAACAACCTGTTCAGAGAAACCCCATTTACTTAGTTTTTGAGTTTCATTTCTCTCTTACTTATTCATTCTCTCCTTATTTCAGTTTTCCCACTCTTTTTCCCTACTTGTTTTACTTTGCTTTCACCCTCACCCCTGATTTCTCTTTTCCATTGTATTTCCCTCTAATCTCCCTTTTCTGCTACTTACTCACTGATTTTGTTCTCTTTCATCTTTTGCTCCCTTTTTGCTCCCGCTGTCTCAAATCACTCATTTTCATTTTATTCTTCTCAAATCAATATTCCCTATTTACAAAATTACATGCTCTTGATTTACTTTTTTCTCTAAGTCCCTTTTTATTTTTTCTCCCCTTTCCCATCTTCGTAATCTTTTAATTTTTCTCTTTTCTTCTCTCCTAATCCTCTTTGTACCCTTCCTTTCACTCTCCTTGATCTTTTTTCCGGCTTACCTGGATATTGTTTTGATGTCTACTTTGGTACCACCAACCTTTAATTTTGTTTTAGCTTGCTTATCTTTGTTATACTTGTTTTTTTCCACACTTGGGTTTGTTTAGGGAGTCTGAGCCATAGTTGATAAGCAATGAGAGCTGCATGGCTAGGGGAGAGGATATGGCCTAATGGCTAGAGCGTCGACCTCGAAGGTGGGGAACCGGGTTCGAGTCTCGGCAGGGACGGTCAACATCCTGTGGTTCTGAGCAAATTACTAAATCTCCCCCTTCCTAACAAAATAATGTGTCACTCTGTAAGGCAACTGGTGCTCATGTAAAGCGCCCTAATACCTTCGGGTCGAGTTTGTGCTATATAAAACTAAAAAAAAAGAAAAAAAAAAGAGGCAGTGACCACAATAACAACCACACATCCCACCACCCAGCCGTAGTTAAAGGCAGGTACTATAGGAGAAGGGAATGATGCTGAAACCTAAGAGAGGCATAAGGATAGCCTTCAACATTGTTCAGTGTGCTTGAACTGCAGTTGCTACTGTGGGTGAAGGATAGTTAAAACCAAGGACACCAGGACCAGTTACTTTAGTGGGAGATGCAGAAATGACATTGGGGCGAGTGTGAGATGCTATAAAACAGCTATACCAGCAGTAGATGCAACAGGAGCATAAGTACCAGTGTGACATGCTGCATGAACTGAGGTACCAGCAGGAGACAGCAGGAATGCTATCATTGATGATAGGAGGAGGGAGGTTAATTCTGCACTAACAGCAGACATAATAGGTCTGTTGCACACCTGACTAAAATGGTGATGCTGTCAAGATCACTGTACTATTTCTCAAACTTACCAATTCCCAGATCCAAGAGCCTCTTCCACATGCTGGATGCCATGCTAGGGGATCTAATTTGAAATAATGAATGGTGCAGAGTAGCACTTTCCTTTCCAAATTGAAACTACCCACGGAGCAGGGAGGCCTGGGAGCCCTGCACTTCAAGCACTGCTATCTAGCTGTGCAACTTCAGCGGCCTTCTCACGAACACTATCTCGCGGTGCAACTTCAGTGGCCTTCTCGAGAATGAATGTGTATAGTGTGGCCTATGTGACATTGGTTTCATGCATAAGGACCTGAGGGGTGTTTCTTAAATGACATGCATGGAGTGGAGCAAAAAGGAGATAGCTATAGCTTTGCTTATGTTTCTAAATTCTGTCGTTGTTTGGTAGAGTGTGGGTGTAGAGTGTGACCTATGTGGGAGTTGTTTTGGTGTTGTGCTTGATGTCTAGTGGGTGGTTTTACTGCTGTGGTCTTGTAGCAGCAGTTAAGTATTGAGTGGTGTAAAGAGGAGGAAGGGATACATTTACCTATCCGTTTAGCTACCATTTTAGTGCTGGTGGGCCTTCATCAACTGAGACTTGACCTTCGAGGTTTGCTCTATGCTTACGCCGCAGTTTCACACCCTTTCTTATGCAGTGGAGTGGAGAGTGGCATCGTAACTTAAACCCTGCCAATCCACCCCTGCTGCTCACCGTCATTTTTCCCCAGACACCCCCCCCCTGCCGCTACCTGCCATGGGCGGCAATCTGGGGGATAGCCCCGGGCGCCAGAAGCTCTAGCTACGCCACTGACACTCGGTATTTAGTGTGATTGCGTAAGCCTGTGCTCGCGTGATTAGAGAGTTCGGTTGGCCAATTTTTTATCAATCCCTGTAATTGCATTTGCTACGATGTTAAGCAGGTCTACTTGAACGTCCATCTTGTTTGATTGGTAGTTCAGTGCCTCTAAGGTAAGTTGTGATGTTTTGAAAAAGATGTCCCATATAGTTCCTGAGTCGATTACTGGCACTGTATTGGTTTTTGATACTTAGTCGTTTATGTCGGGGGTTTGACACAGGTTCATCCCCTTGGGCAATTGTTTTAGTGGTGATGGTGTTAAAATTTGTGTGTTTTTTTCTGGAGCCTGGGGGGCATATTATCAAGAAACGGCGTTAAAATTATCGCCGCTTTAAAACTGCCGCTAAAGCGGCGATAATGGGCTTGATAATATGCCCTTGAGAATTCCAATAGAAGCCCATGTTCTGGTGTCAACATGGGCTTCTATTGAATTCTCAAGGGCATATTATCAAGCTCCATTATCGCCGCTTTAGCGGCAGTTTTCTGCTGCTAAAGCGGCGATAATTTTAACGCCGTTCTTGATAATATGCCCCTATATGTTTTGAGCGGCTTCCACATGATGTGCTTGCTTGGATGTTTGATTATTAATTTTTACTTGTACCTCAATTGGTTGTTGAGCCTTGACACTTGTAAATTGTTCTTGAATTTTTTGCAAAGGTGTGCTGTCGGACTCCTCTTGTTGGTATTGTTGATATTGTAGAAATTCAATTGATTGCGGGGATTTTTCTCCGGGTGTAATAAGTTCCAAATCTGTTATGGACCCCCATGAGTTGTCTTTTTGTGCCGTTGGTTCTTGTTTTGACAGAACCTCGGTTAAGCCTGTGGGTGTTTTTAGATCATTTGTCTCTTTTGTATCCTTGACTTGTGTGTCCCTTGTTGTTCTTTTCTTTATTGTTGTAATTGGTGTGATTGGCGCTGGCAGCTGGTTTTCTTTCTCTTGATTGGTGAGCATTGTTCCTGCTGGGTCTTTTAAGTAGTCAATCTTACTTGGTGCATTGTTTGCTCTCGCAAAGATGCGGAAAACTGGCGAAATTAATGTTTGAGCTTCCCCTCGACTTTTGCTTTGTTGTTTTTAGCCGTCATTCCTTGTGTTTTTCTTTTCCTTTTTTTTGGAGGGAACGGCGCTCTGTCTCTTCCCGACCTCATGATTCGCCCTTTTTTCTGTTGTGTTCTTCCTTCCCTTTTTTTTTTTTTAGTTGGCACCCTGTCTCAATGACCCAGACCAAGAGTGAGATTACAGAATGCCCAGCTGATGACCAAATAGCGGCCAGGTGTCAGCCACGAGGCAACCACAAGCCCCTGATCCCCTAGATGCTCCCTTTGGTACCTGCGGGCCTGCAGGCCTTGTCGAGGCAAAATGACGGCAAGTCCGGGATGGCTGGCTGGCTCTCTTTACTCTCCACCTCTCTCGGCCGGCACAGGCACTGGCGATGATATGGCCGTGGTCCTACCAGGTCAAACCGACAGCCTGGGTCAAACCGACTGCCCTGCGGCGTTGGTCAAGGCCCCCTCACCCCCGGCTCGGTTTGGCGTGCTCACCTAGCGCCAGGCACAGAGAGCAGCAGAAGCAGCCGAGTACGGTGGCCGTGCCATGCCGTAACCAAGCGGACGGTCCGCCGAGCCTCCAGCCGCTCAGCCGCACCGCCGCGGCACTGATGTGGGGGTAGTGGGTACTATATATCAAACAACTTGTTTGGGTTTGGCTACTTCCAAACAATTGAATGCACCTTCCATTCCTGTGTGGTCTTCCTGGCCAAATAGGAGCTTGCATTTAAATATTTCCCTTGAAAGTTTGCAAGCTTTGTTCCAAAATAATTCCTTTAATTTCTCTGCTATTGATCAGTCAGCCTGGTTGGCGTGGCCCATAGCATCTAACGCCTGCCAACTGCGTTTTTATAACTCTACTCCTGGTTACAAACAGGATAGGCCAGATCCAAGGTTTTCTGACTCGCGTACGGTTACTACATATTCTGTTGGTAAATTATGTAAACAGTGGTTGCAGCACTCTACATTAGATTCCGTAAAACAACATTTATCCCTCCTATCAGGCAACATTGATCTGTCCGACTTTGTTCTAGGGCCTCGCGGTCCAAGACCTAAAAGATTTGTTTATGCGACCTACAATGAGATCTGGAAGCTTTCGCAAATAGAAGCTGCTTCCCGTTTACGGGAAATAGATCAAGCAAATCTAGAAAAGGTGCTTGCTGTTGTCGACAATGGTATTAACACCCTGTCTTCCCGCATTTACACATTGGAGAATATTTTTTCATCTGTTGTTGATATTGTACAAGATGATGTATCTGTGTTATATCATGGTCAGAATCAATTGCGTTCAGTAATGCAGTTTGCATGGACTTTGCAAACACTGAAAATGGGGACGGTTCCATGGCATTTTTTTAATTCATCTGCCTTGTTTTTACCGTTTAATTTAACTGAAAAACAGCAATTCATGTCCATGAAAGATGCAACATACACTCTCCTACATATCGAAAAGATTGAGCCGTTGCCATTCTCTGTGGCGGAGACTGACTCTGCAGTGTGGCTGGTTCACGGGGTTATTGCTTTGTTTTTTTCTTTATTTGAATTCAGTTCATGCATGAAACATTATCTTGTAGGCCGTTTTCAGCCTTTAGGCAGTGCCTTTTTACATGAACTTTGGTCCCTACCTTTCACATACAGATGCCTTAGGGATGAAAAGGAGGTATTTCTCACAGGGGAGTCTTGCGATTCTACTGTGGGTCATTCCCTCATTTGTAAAAACATTAAAATGCACGGGGCTTGTAATGTTTCTGCCCCGAATCTTGCTTGTGTTTTAAAAGGCGTTCCAGCTCCTGTTATATCAGCTACTTTCACTGTGCTTGCAAATGGTAGCTATCTGCTTTTAAATAATCAGGACTGCTGTGGGATGCAGGCAGGCATCCCCTACATTGTAACAGTTTCACACTGCGTTGTGTGCTGGAAAAATGTGCTTTTTCCACCCCCGCGTGGGATGGTAGATAGTTCCGTTTAGCCTTACATACCTACTTTGAAGGCGGATTTCAATAAATTGAGCAGAATAAAAGTGCTATTATTAAACCAGGAGGTTATGCTCACTTCCGCACGGGAGACCTTCGTCCTCCAGGTGGCTAGTACCCACAGTGAGATACAGGCCCTTTTGAACACAAACCTCCCCCAACATTTCGGTGAATTGATCCACTGTATATTTAATGCATCTAATACCGAAGGTCTTGTGCACTTTTTTTAAGTTGTGGGCTCCGGCCTTTTGACCTCCTTTCAGACTATATTTGGTGTAATTCCGGCTTTTATTCATTCTAATTTTTCCAGCGTCTTTGGAGGCTTCCCATTGATCGTCGCATTAGTTGCTGGGATATTGCTTATATTTTGCCTGTTGCGCAATGGCTGCACTTCCTGGGGGTCTATACGACCCAGCGCGGCTACAGATGCTGGGTGAACGCATGATTGACAGCTTCGGCATCCTGCCACTGGCGACTCTCAGCGTGTCTTATGGACTTTCTTATCGCTTTGCGTATTTCACTTGCGTGTAACCTGTGATGTCCTGTTTACGATGTCCGTTCTCTTGGTCCTTGGATATTTGCCTCTCCAATACGTCTTGTTCGGACCCGGATTTCGACCAGTTGATGGGCCCCTTAGTGGCCTATGAACGGGTATGTTCCGGGGCTGGATTAATGGCGCGTGCGGCTGCACTTGGAGTCTTGGCGCAATGGGATATCTGGGCGGCTGCTCAGCATCTCCTACAACGAAGTTATATTGAGTATCACGCAAGTTGTCCCGCAATGCTGATCACTGCTCCCTATTGTGAGGAACATGAATGCAGTTTTGATTTGTTGAACTGGATGGCGTCTCTTTTTTCAAACGATGACAATGATGTCTTTCTGGAAGGTGTTGCAGTTTTCTGCGCATACACTCTGGTGGATTGAGGACATTGACTTTCAACGAACTGCATTACTGGATTTTTTTATTCTCTTTGAGTGCCCTAGTTTCTGGCCCTGTCTAGAATTTTTTTATCCCAAATTTTTTTTCCCATTCCCTATCCTTCAAAGGGACATTTCCCACAAATAGACGTTTGCATTCTGCTCCATCTATTCGAATTCTGTTTTCATCGTCTGTCTTGCCCTATGGACTGACCAGGGGAGGGTGTAGTGTGGATTGTGGCCTCATTGTCGACATTGCTAAGTTAGCTTAGGCCTAGCTGCCATGATGCCTTCTTTGCACACGTTACTCTGTGACTTTGTTTTTCCAGACTCTGGTTGTGCCCATTCAGCATTAGAACTGTCTGTCTTTTTGCCTTTCACCTTTTCTCATGTCCTTTGTGGGGTTCGTCTGCACACAATGTACAAGGTCGAAAAACAACGTTCCTTGTTATTGCTGTTCTGGTCAGCCCCTCGCACTTAGACATAACATGGAATACAGCTGCACAGGGAGAAATTCATGTGCTTTTAATATTGTGATCTCCCTGTTTGTGGCACTTGGAGAACAACCTTTCCAGGGAGAAGAGCTGTGCTTGTCTGATGATGTAAACCTTGCATCTAGATCTTGAGGTATGGGGGTCCCCCGGACAAAGCCCAGAGGTCTTCTATTTTTATAATAAACTAGTTCCTAGCACGGGGAGGGTGGCAAGGCCTTTTAGTCCTATATCCACTGCCTTTATAAAATGCTGTCCCCGTTTGTGTTCTATGGAATTGTAACCATGCTTACTGTTTTATCTTTATGCATTATGCTGCTAGTACTGGCACGTGTACTGTGTCTTAGAGCACGTTAGTTGAAATAAACATTTTAAACTATACTGTGTCTCTTAATACGCACGTTGTGGACAAGTATGAGTGAATTATGAAAGAGTGTTCTTGCTCCCGCGATTCCTGAAAGAGTCCGTGTTCTGGGATGTCTAATCATTGGTAGCTTCGCTGTAGTACGGAGAACGAATGTGACACTATAGCTAGTCAGATTGGGATTTTGGGTACTAAGGGGTATGGTTGGTACACCACTATACACCGAGGTCCTGTTTTCCTGCGCATAGTTCTGTATATGTGCAGAATCCCCGCAACACTGTCATTTGTATAATCGTCCTATTAGGAGCCATCAAGGCTTACAAATGGCAAAGGGCAAGACATCAGGAGACTGTTGAAAAAGAGAGAGCTACAACTTGAGCAACTGCAGGATAGACATTACCAGCACCTTAAAGGATTAGAACGATTCAGACAGGGACGGCAAGCTACAGCTCCTGTTTAGGTCGGTCTCTTCTACTAGGAGAAACTACAAAAGAAAAGAGAATTGGTGTTATGACACTAGTTATAAGAGGGGGGAACTGATAGAGCGCAGATAGCACTCTATTTGTATGAGTGCACTATACTCATGGTTTAAACGCACTTTCATACACTCGTATTGTGTGCAGTGTTTTTGATGATTAAGAACCATTTAATTGAATCATTTGATGTTGAAACTAGTGAACGTATTAAGTAGAATTTTGTATGTATTATGATTCCTTCATGCATAATGTGCAGGACAATATTATTTCATATATCGTAAACTGTGATTTGTTTAAGTTGCCTGAAACATAGGCCCAAAAGTTTCTCCTTGCCCGCAAGAAATAATGAATTAATTGATTGTTGTGTTCGAGGTTAGCATGTTCTCACCCTGTTGCAGGTGCAGAAATACACATCGTTATTTTCAGAGTTAAGGAGAGACCCGGAATGCCTTTGAAGATAACTGGAAGCGAGAAGGGAGGATGCTTTGCGTATCGAGTCTGTCTGAAAGCCAAGGCCACTGGAAGAAGATAGCTTTAATTAATTTTGCTCCATGAAAGAGAACCAGCTACTGTATGGAGGTCTAGTGGAAAGTTTCAGAAAAGGTGACGCAATGTTGATTGAATCCTATCTTTTTGTATGATGCGCAGGGATAGAGAGACCAGACTTCTGCTAGCTTTCGGAGAAGAAGGAGCCTCATAGAGCGAGCTCCATAGCCTTAAGCTAAACAACCCATTTTTGACGTGAGTACTTCTTAGGAAGTCACACGTGCTGACACCATTGGGGAACTATAGAAGAGAGACAGAAAGGGCCCTCATACAGAATAGTGTAGGGAAAGATTTTGATTTTCTTCAATGAGTCGAGAGCTGAATATTGCATCTATTTTGTGCTGCATTGTGATTTTGGAATTTATAATCATTTGCCTTTTGGGCCGCATTACTTATATCAGAAAGATCGGCTCTGTATTAATTTTCCTGTATCTCTATACTTTGCTATTGAGATGTATTTACATCCAATTGTTTTTGGCCTTATAATAAATATTCAAACTGCACTTCGGAGTCAGTGATCTTTTCAGGCACGACAACTGTGTTGATATCTGTTTGAGTTGTTTTCCTCCCCTTGACCACTTTAGGTAAATAAAAGATCGATCGCTTACGCTATACTTAGTAGAGAACTTAGGGGTGCAAGTTAGCGTAATCAGTAGGCAGAGAGGAATGCTCATAGCCAGGGCTTTAAGTGGGATGAAAAAACTGGAGGGTCTCTCAAAGGGGCGTGGCCAATGTAATTAAGGGCATGGCTTAAAATCACGTAAGCTAAAAATCTGTTTATAGCATAGTGTCCTGCCCGACTTGTATTTTACTGTTTCTGTCATTGCATCCAGATATATGATACAACAAGTAACATCATACCTACAACAAGTCAGGACGATTGGCTTTGTCAATGGTTGTTAGTTGCATAAAATAAATAAGCAGCAACTATGGCTTGTATATAATATTGAAAAAGCTCCCACTGAAAGCCCTGGTGACACCACGACAATGTTGCTGCTCCTGAGTTTCCAAAAGGGAAGGGAAATCCAGAGAGAAAAGAGCTCTTTAAAGGATTTCCCTTCCCCTACAACGCTCACCTGGCATGACGTCATGCCGTAACTTCTCCACTAGAGAGAAGTGAGCAGTGTGAGCAGCTCACATCGATGTGCCTGCTGTCACTTCAGTCAGGAAAAAAACGGACCGCCTGTGCCAGGGCACAAAACAGAGCCCGATAGGGACCCGTTTCGAGGCCCCTTTTAAAAAACTGCCGGTGCTCAGCACCGGTGAGACCCGGCCCACTTAAAGCCCTGCTCTTAGCACCAAAGCAAAGGGTATGCAACTTTGTGCTGCGTCATACTTGCCGATGGACAGTTCACTTCCTGCACTGCAGCATCTAATTAAACAGTGCTGCAATTGAAGGTGGTGAAATGCTTGTTGGCAGGATGGGAAGGCGAGTGGGGCACAGGGGGGACCACTAATAAAAAAAAGAGAAAGCTGCTAAGCTGCGATCACTACAAGGCAAACACTGGTGTCAAGAGTGTGTCGGCGTTTGCTCCACTGTGAAATGTCCGCAAATCAAAGCAAAGACAAGAAATCATGTCACCATGCCAGAGCCGCGTGGGAATAGGAGCAGCAGTTTCTCCGAGTCCCATGCCACCTCCAGCGCTACTTCTGCATCCCGGCCAAGACTATGACATGCAACGTGAGAGTCTTTACCAGGATGGCTCATAAACCACTGCCATGTCTTGGGAAGTTAAAGTCAGTGCTCAACTACAAAGACAGAACGACTGATGCAGACATACATGTCATGGATAGACACATTCCCGCAGACTGCCTACTTAGCTTTCGCATCACTGACTAACCGAAGCTTGTCACCATTCCGTACTCCAACCGCGATGATGTCACACTGGCTCAATAGCACCCTAAGCTGTTGCCAGGACAGGGAAAGAAGAACAAGCATTTGCAATGCAATAGGTCTCGCATTTGCGAGAGTTTAAGCTATTGGCATTGTAAATGACAATGCCTTTGATTTATGTTTTAAAAACCAACACGTAAATAAAAGGCATTGCCATTTACAATGCCAATAGCTCAAACTCGCACAACTGCGAGACCTATTGCATTGCAAATGCTTGTTTTTTATAGTAGTGCTAATTTGAGCCGGTGTTTTCCTGCACTCCCCACCGCATTTAATTGTCAACACCGGCGCTTACAGTGCAAACTGGACCCAAAGGTTTTGTAGTGCTTTTATAAGCACCATTTAAAGATATATTAAAACGCATTATAATACGCGCAAGTAAAACTGATTTCTGATATATTTTTTATTTATAAACTGCGATGTTATTGTGCGCAATGTTTTACATGCTCTTTGGCTTTTATAACACGCACAAGTAAAACGCATTTCTGATATAGCTTTTAATTATAGACTGCGATGCTGTTAATGTGCGTGCCGTTTAATATGCTTTTTGCATTTTGTAACCTACAGTGCTTAATTTGAGTTGGTGGTTTCCGGGACTCACCAAGGCACTTAATTATTAATACCGACGCTTATAGAGCAAACCTAACCTACAATACTTCAGTTGTATATAATGTTTTTTGAGATTATATATAAGGTGCCAGAAATGGTTATAACACTTTTTTATTATAACTTATAACTTTTAAACATGCTGCACAACATTCACAATACTATACAACACATATTAAAAACGTTAACAAAGCCCATAGCTCTGTCAAAACACTTACAACGCCCCAAAGGCGAGACCTATTGGCTATGCCAATGCTTGTTTTGGTAGGCACGGGGAGATTAAGTGATTTGCCCAGAACAACAGGATGTGGACGCGACCCCGAGGGTCGAACCTTGGTTTCCCAGCTCCAGAGTCGGCAATCTAGCCGTCAACCACATCCTCTCCCCAGTTGGGAGTAAACAAAAGCTTAAAGTACCTTTTGTTTACTCCCTGCTGCAAATACGTGCAGAGCGGGGGACAGCAGCAGTCCAGCTAACCTAGCAGGGGGAAGCACAGAGCGCGGTGAGCGCTCTCCCACCGAGCACTTGCCAGTGTCTGCAGGATTTTGAAACGCCAGTCCCAACCACTGCAAACTAAGACATCATATCCAAAAACAGAAAAAAGTGGTTAAGATAGGAAGGAGAGGAAAAGCATCTTTTTCAAAAACAGGTGTCTAGTTAGGTCAAATTAAAGGTTTGACTTTAGGGCTGCAGGTTTCAACTTGAGCAATCCAAGATTAATTCACGATTTCCTACCAAGAGGTAATGCGTGGCCAACCACCAGACTAGGGAAACTTATGCAACGGTGACCCCATAAACCACTTAACACTACAGAAGCACGACTTTTAGGCCTATAACTGTCAGGCTTATTGCAGACTGGCCACATAACATCAAATGCAGGCATTATAAAGAGACAAAAGCACAACCCTATGCAGTGGGGTTTTATCTTTGCTCCTACTCAGCCACATTTGTCCACTCGGACAACTGAGAATCCACTAAAAAGTTCATATAGACCTGAAAATCTGCCATGCTCACATACGCTGGGGAAGAAAGGGTCTAGTGCAAACAGCACCCTACAAGAGAACAGAAAGAGACTCCATGAGGCTAGAAATTTCACAATGGATGCCTTTAAAATGCCTTAAACGAATTTACACTTTAATTGTTCACTTATCGCAGAACAATGATTTGCCTCGTCCTCCAAAATGTAGTTGTTCACGTCATATTCTTGCATGTCCAACCAGAGGCGCACTTCCACTCTAAGGTGTCTTTGCTAGTCACCCTGTCTATACAGCCGCTTCAAACAAGCTGCAAAAAACATGCAACAGCTGCAGTACTAAAGTGTGAACAAAAATCAATCGAATGTTTTAGGCCTGGTATGTACTGCTATTTATAACTCCTCCTGGCCACAGGTCTAAGTTTTCCTAGTGCAATTCCAAAAGACAGCTCACTTGCGCTTGGCCCAGCACACTTCATGCGCAGCCTAGGAAAGGAAGTGGTGTGCCACCAACGCAATACTACAGGTATCACAATAAGAAAGTGCTAAAGTGAAACTCGTGTCTTTCACACTTCCAAATGCGTCCAGCAACGTGCTGAGGAACTAGCACGGATTGTCATAAACCGCTCTTGCACGAGCTGCAGCCAGCCACTGACATTTAGAGCCCATCGAAAATCCCATGGTGGTTGGTGCCCGATCCAGCACCCTCTAGACAGCTGTTTGTATAATCCTTTACAACGCAGCAATATTCCGCTCAGCCTGCTCGGAGAGGCAGGCAACGACAACGCGGCCACGAGGTGACTCTTCTGTGCCCGTGCGCGTTTCTTATCAGATCCTGCGGTGGCGCAAAGGACAGGAGCGGACAGGCCACCTCCGAGACTGGCTTGTCCTGGCAGCGAAACAACGTTCTCCTGCCGCGAAGAAGAAAAACAAGTACCTGGCAGCATCGAAGAGTCCCTGCACCCTCCCGGTTCCACCAAGCGAAGGATAAAAAAAAAAAGACGCCATGAGCGTGCACATTGGCTGTCCAGCCGCAACCTACAAGAGACGCCGTGAGCGTGCGAGCGTGCACATCGGCTGTCCGGGCGCAAGCAGAAAGACACGCCGTGCGCGTGCCCATGTGCTGTCCGGGACCAAGCTGATAGACACGCCGTGAGCGTGCACATCGGCTGTCTGGGAAAGTGCACATCTCCTGTCCCCCTTCCAAACTCAAGTCGACGACAATAGATCTCGCTAGCGAGCAGCTTCGCTGCGTCGCTAGGCGAGACCTAAAAACTACCAAGTATGACTGCACATCAATGAGAGCGTCAATCCGGTTAGTCTGCATCATCCCAATATATCCTTTCATCTCCAACAAGCTGTCAAAGATGAACTTCAAGACAACCTTAAGGTGGACATCACTGAAGTATCCAAAGGACTCACTCCCTGGGTGTCACCACTCTTGGTAGTACCGAAATGGAATTCAAAGGCAAAGTAGACTGTGAGAGAGAATGCAACCGAGGCCCTCAAAACAAGGATATGATCATATTGTTCATTTTCCAAACTAGACTTATATAAAGGATGCCATCATCTCGAACTGCGCAAAGACTCCTGATTCATCCCCATGTTCAACTCACAACTCGTATTGTTTAGATACAGGAGTCTCAGCTTCATAGTGTCACCAGCCACCAAATATTCCAGTAAGTCACCCATAGGGTCATCAGACACATCATAAGTGTGTTTAACCACAATGACAACATTTTTCTCTTTGGAAAGACCAGTGAGCAGCGGTGGGGGATTAGGCTGCAGGAAAACTCATATATTATAAAACACAAACCAGGAAAGGATCAGAATCCGGCAGACTACATGCCTCGGCATCCCCTATCACAGACAAAGGAGTAACCCTCCCTACCTGAGGAATACCTCCATTTCATAATGGAGCAGGCATCACCTCTGTCAGTACCTACCGACACCATCATCAAGGCCAGAGAAAAAGACCCCACATTGTACAAAGTAGCATGAAGAGTAAAACAGCATAAGTGGCAGCAATGAAAAAGAAATGAATTCCTGTGGCGGCACCTCCTCTAAGGCGGAGGAGCATCGCCCCACTGCTCTCGGAGCAGTGTAAAATGCAAAAATAAAATAATCATAACAGAAGTTATTTCTGTTATTATAATTTTTTTGGGGTATCAGCCAGGTTAGGCGGGGTGGGGCTGGGCTCCCGTGACGTCCTGGAGGAGGAGTGGTTGTTGCACTCCAAAGTGGACATGACCGTTGGCAGGCCCTCTCGGGCCGGCCAAACAGTCATGCGCACTTTGCATGTTCCCCACCAGGCTGCATTACACAGCCTGGTGGGGAACATGCCCAGCCTCCCATTTCCCGTCTGAGCGCCGAGCCATGGCGCTCAGACCAATCACAACTCTGAATTGCAGTGTTGTGATTTGCTTAGGGGAGGGAGCCTGTGTGCTTCCTGCTTCCCCACAGAGAGATGACGAGGGATGACGGTGGCTGCGGCAGCGAGCAGGTAAGTGTGTTTTTTTATTTTTATTTTGTACCCCCCTCCCCATGATCCCCCCTGCCTCGCCACTCTTGTTCCCTGCCAGCTACTACTGAGGAATTCGTCAGCGAGATTGACCTCAGAGAACTAGAGGCATTCAAGCATGTGAGTGAGGTACTAGCAGTAACCAGCTGTGGGATCTTGGTGAGAGCTGGAAGGATTGTACTCAAGAAGAGCCTACAGCAACAAGTAGTTGGTTTAGAGCATGAAGGCCATCAGGGACTCATGTCCACAAAACAAGCTCCCAGAAACCAAATACAGTTTCAGATGCTTGACACATGTCGGACCTACTATCCGCCATCTGTAGTCAGGTCTCGATTGATTTCTTCAGACCTCTATAATCCAGCAAATACATCCTGGTCAGCATGGATGAGTATTCCAGATTGCCACTAGTAAGACGTGTCATCAACCAGCACACATGTAGTAGTGCCAGCTCTCAACTAAATCTTCGCTATTTAGGGTGCTCCAGAGACTGTCAAAACAGACAATGGTCCACCGTTTAATGGACACAATTTTGCAGACTTCTACAAGCCATCTAAATTTCAGACACAGAAGATCTTGCCACTGTGGCCCAGATGACTGGCATGGTGGGAAGATTCAGGGCCATGTTGAAAAAAGATGGTACAGCAAGCGAAAATTGACAAAGTGCCTCTTCAGTGAGCCCTCAACACTGTCCTCCGAGCCTACCAAAATACCCCGCACAGTACCACAGAGAAGTGTCCATCTGCACTCATGTTGGACGGTGACATATGCACTCCAATACCATAGTGGACCCCAGAGAACACCAGAGGGTCCTGAAGAGATGGCGAGATACAAGAGCATGATCAACAGCAGATGGTCAAAATGAAGAGATACGCAGACCAAAAGAGGAGAGTCAAGGAACTTGAGCTTGATGCGGGAGACTGGGTACAGGTGAAGAATGGCCAGCGGAGGGAGTTGGAAGTCACGTATTTGAAATGACCACGGAAAGTGGTCAGTTAAAAACAATCCATGATAACACCCGGTGATGGGGAGATGAAGATTACTCAAAACATCTCCCACTTCAAAAGGTGTCTTCATTCGAGCTGATCCCCCAGACAAGCCTCAGTGAAAGGGAGGGATGTCACCTCATTGGATGATGAAGACTTCGAAGGGCCTGGAGAACACCCGGCAGCGAAGACAGGAGAAAATCAGACCCAGGTAATATGATGCTCAAAACAGATCAGAAGTAGCCTGTGCGTCTAATAGAACAAGTCTGAGTAGCAAGAGCTGTAGCACCGCACAAACTCCTTTCAAGTGAAGGGGAGATGTCATGTCCACATAACTCAAGGGCAGGGAACTGGGAAGGTGGGGGCACTCTAGTCTCCCTCTGTAGTGGTCACCGCCCCTATGTGGTGCAGACAGGAGGTAGTGGGGAGGGAGACTGGAATGGGGAATCACTTGAGGAACGACCACAAGAGGTGCAAGCCTGCTACATGCCATCACTGCAAAGCTGTGTGTGAATGCAACCAAGATACAGATGATTTCAAGGGAGGCCTGCTCCCAGTGCTTATTTCCTTTGCCTGCAACCCCGCTAGGAGAGTCTGACCACCGGAAGAGGGTATCCAGTGATGGTCAAACCAGTCGTCGAGTCACAGCGCCACGCTCTTCGCTCTCTCTCTATATATATATATATATTCAAAAAGCCTGAATTACTTTTAAATATATTCATCGATACGTCCACGAAGAAGGCATCCAAGTTATTTCTTAAAAAATGGTGTGAAAACAAGGCAATGTCCCTTTCTTGCATCACATGCAGATAATTGAGGCAATTAACATGGAAACATGGGTTTATCAGGAAACGAAGGCTGGCATTAAAATTAGACTCAGCTTTTAAAACAGGTGGCTAGGAGTGTGTGTTCCCTGCAATAGCTCTTATGAATAGTGTGCTAAGATTAGTGTGAACAAGTGGCATGATAGCAGCACGTGCAGGAGAGAAGAATGCGTTTCACAGCTGATGTATTATTGGACGAGAGGGTACAGTACAGCCCACTGACACTTTAGGGAGGAAAAAGTCAGTTTATTGAAGCAGGTGCACATCACAAAATGGTTTAACCCTAGGCAACTAGGCCCGTAGCCAGAAGTATATTTTTAGGGGTGCACACCCCTCATCTATAACAAAACATTGAACCTGTGCTCTATAGGTGCATTCTTTCTCAAATACTGGTTGTACTACTAAATATCGACCCCCCAGAATACCGTGGCACAAGAATATCGAGGACAGAATATCGACAGGTAAGTTCATATAAGGAAGCATAGATTTACTAGAACTAACTCCACATCTACATCCCTTGAAAATATATATACACATAGGGGCATATTCTCAAGGACCTATCGCCGAGTTAGCGGCACTTTATCGCAGCCAAAGTGGCGATAGATTTATCGCCCTATTCACAAGCAGGTGTTAACAGCTGATATCGCCAGTTTTCCTGCGATAGCAGCCGCAAAAAACATCGCCATGGATGACACCGGCAACTAACGCTAATGAGATGCAGAGTAGGCGTTCCCGTGCAAAAAGCCGCGACAACACCACTTCGCAATATTCTCTACGACCAGCCAGATCAGCGGTAAGATCACAAAACAGGCGATAAGGCGCGTTAGCAGCAGGGATTTAACACCTGCTCTTACCTGGTGTTAAGTCGGACGACAACCTGCACCACAAAAAGGAGCCCAGACCAGAGCCACACCAGAAGAACAACAGATGCCACGGAGCTACTGATCATGCAGCTCGGAGCCCCAAGAGGGCCACAACACCCACCGCCCCACACCCAGGCCCACCCCCCCCGGGGCCCTACCATGGACAAAGATATTTAACATCACCTCTACGAAATCATGAACAAAACAATTCGCCTGATGTCGCACAAGTACAACAATTAACATTCATGTGAGGTCAGAAAAAGGAGAATCATCCATTCTTCTTTGAATTTCAAAACAAATGATTTTATTCAAATTCAACTCAAAACAACTATTCGGACGAGCCATGGCGGGTCTTCTCTGGACAATCTGTAAGACACAGCCTGCAAGACAAAATTCAAGTTAAGAAGGTGTGTCATGCGCTCATCAAAGGACAGAGAGAGAGAGGAAGAAAGGGAGAGAGGGAGAAAGGGAGAGAGAGAGTGAAAGAGAGGGAGAGAGAGAAAGAGAGAGAAAGGGGGAGAGAGGGAGAAGGAGAGAGAGAGAGAAACAGAGGAAGAGAGAGAGACAGTGAAAGGAAGAGAGGGAGAAGGAGAGAGAGAGAAACAGAGGAAGAGAGAGAGAGACAGTGAAAGGAAGAGAGGGAGAAGGAGAGAGAGAGAAACAGAGGAAGAGAGAGACAGTGAAAGGAAGAGAGGGAGAAGGAGAGAGAGTGCAGACACTGCGGACCCAGGCCTCACTGCAAACCTGCTGCCACCGGTGTGTCTCCAACCACATGCAGGTATACACTGCAGTCCACCAGCTCCCCTATCTGAAACAGAGTCCAGATGTATGAACGGCAGAGTTCATATCAGTGCACACGCCATCATTGCTTGGCCGCCCCTGCGCACACAGGCTGCTGCACCCCAGCCCCTCCCACCGCCCAGCGGTGTTTGCCTGCCCCTGCGCACACAGGCTGCTGCACCCCAGCCCCTCCCGCCGCCCAGCGGTGTTTGCCCGCCCCTGCGCACACAGGCTGCTGCACCCTAGCCCCTCCCACTGCCCAGCGGTGTTTGCCCGCCCCTGCGCACCCAGGCCTCACTGCTCACCTTCCGCCACCAGGGTGTCTCCAAGAGGGCCCACCACGTGCCGGTGCAAGCTCCAAGCCCGGGGCCCGCGACCTTGGCAGCCTCCACATCATGCAGCCCCGCCCTGCGGGCCAACAGGTCACACACGTGATTCTGGGTCTTGATTTCGCAATGGCAGAGATCATATCAGTGCACACGGCATCATCGCAGGCTGCACACCTGCTCAGCGCTATAGGTGCCACTAACTCTGTGAACCGCGAGGCAACGCCACGTGGCGGTAGGCCCGCGCTGCCCGCTGGCTCAGGCCTACACTGCGGTCCAGCAGGGCTCACACAAACCATTACCAGTCCGGACCGCCAGGACAGCGCATCATCGCAGGCTGCACACCCGCTCAGCACCTAAGGTGCCCCTACCTAAGTGCACCAAAAGTCACCGTCCCGTGGCGTTAGGCCCGTGCCGGCCGCAGTGTTTCCGGTGCCACCAACTCTGTGCAACGCAAGTCATGGACCCTTTCTGATTGAGTCCCGTGAAATGCCAGGCGGACGCAGCCATGTCACCTCCAGCAGTGGGGAAGAACTGGGACACGTAGCGTCGTCGCCCCCCCTTTATACGTATGCCGAGTGGGCTGGGTCGGCGTACGCCAGGCCAGCATAGGGGTGTGAATAATTATCCCTGGGCTCTGGGCGTGGTTCATTCCTGGGCTGGACAGGAAACCAACTGATGCGTGTGTCTCTGTTGCAGTGTCTGCGCCACACGGCCTGCAATCGACAATGTTGCAATGTTGCATGCACCCGGAGGGTGGCCGTGCATTCACATTTTCCAAAAGGAGGAAGTAGGACGGGGAATCCATGAGCGAATAAGTGCGACGTAAGCACATCGGTAGGTGAGGAGGTGTATGTACTTAAGCCCCTCTACCTTGGACTACATATGTGAATTTTTGGACACAGAACTAGAAATCTGGGGTTCCGGATTGAACCGTTCAAGAATATACGGCAGTTGGGAAACGGGGATTATTCAAGTCAAGTTAAGAAGGGGTCCATTAATAGACCATTCTTCGAATCTGCAAAAGAAGTATAAGAATAAGTGCAAACATCAACTCTCTTTCATTCAGGGTATAACAATCAAATATACCACAAAAAAAGTGAACGTAATGACTGTCTTGATAAAGATGGAATAATCAGATACCCATCGAAACGCGTCGACGCATTTCTGTACATTATCCCGAGGACAAGTTGGACCTGTAGATACAAAATAGAGTACATGTATCCAGGCTAATCTTGCTAAAAATTATCACTGTCTATCATTGTTCTTTTCCCTATTTTTTAGGGTTCTCTGTGGTAAAAGTGTTATAAGATGTTATGTTATGTCCTGACTTGATGAATTATATTGTTTTTAATTTATGTTGAACTGATGCATTGTATTTTATTATAGGTGTTTTATTATATAAATTGTGTTTTAATAATATTTACATGTACTAAAGAAATAAATTGACCTTTTTGCACTGTATGTTATAGTGGGATCATTGTTTGAGTGTTTCAGGGATTTTGAGTAAAACATTTTTTTAAAGTTTATCTATGTGCTTTTTATGAATTGAGAACTCCACTATTCATAGGGTGTTCGTGTTGATTGAGTGAATCAAGGGACAACTTGTTTTTTGGTACTGATAGTACTCCACTCCCTTGGTTGCTGACAAGGGGTCTCTCTCTGTTTAAATACGCAATGTTGCATGCACCCGGAGGGTGGCCGCGCACGAAGGTATTGTACAAGGAGCGCAAGGCCGCTCGTGCTCTTGGCTCATGCATGCCAACTGTTGTGTGTGCATAGCTATTGGTGCACCATAAGCCTAAGGCCTAGCCCCAATTGCAGCGCGAAAGCCACATCACATTTCCAGGATGCAAGCAGTAGTCAGACAAACACTAGGGATGAAAGCTCCTTTGTCTCAATACATAAGGCGGAAGGACATCTGCACCTCCGACCTTGGTCTTGCATGCGGCAGGCACCCCTGAGAGCGATACCATAGCAGATGATGACGACTCCTACACTACGCACAGCGCTAATGATAGACCAACGTATCCACACCCCACACACAGAAGTCCTTGCTCGAGGTACTCTTGCATGGAATGCCCTTGACACTTACGTACACAACAACCCATACGTCCAAACGTTGCACACACATACGACTCATTGCTCCGAGCTGTGGCATATCATCCACATAACTGCCGCAGGTCAGAAGAGTGCCGGTTCAACGAGAGCCACCAACGCAATGGCAGAACATCCCAGGCGCCTCACAACGCCTGCCACGTGGAACTGTACCGTGACCGAATGCTGCCTGTTAGTGTCTGATGCATTGGTCTGCATGTTGTGGCCCTTGTCTTGCCCGTACTGACACGCACATGGCAATAAAGTCTACGCAACTTCGCTATTGTTCAACTGTGATGAGTGTTGATTAGAATGACTAATCGTGTGCCTCACTGAGCATTGTCCGTACACAGGGAGGGACTGACTGACGCATTTCGCTTAGGGGTGAGTCCCTATTGCCAGCTCCACCTCTGTGAGCCAGACATAGTGGTTGGGATAATTGCTGATAGACCTGTGCTCTTACGTGTCTTCAGCAATGTGAGTATGGTGTCCACATTCTTGCCATGTGGATCAATGTGATCCATCACTACAGGCTGTGTCCACCCAGTTGAGTGTGAGTAGGTATGCGAAGAGATGTTCTGTTGTCAAATGTGATGGGGGACACTACTTTAGGCCTGCCAACGACTTTGACATTTCATACCCATCCCTATTACTAACATTGCGTGGGGCAAAGTTGAGGATTTGCACGATTGTTGTTTCAGAGCAATGAGGCCACAGCTAGTGTACACATTCCCAGTCATCTCACTTCCTATGTGTGTCACGGTCAAACGTGCATTGCTTTCATTTCCCAGGGTGTACCTATTTGGGCAATCAATGTCCTTACATTCATCCACACTTTCATACTTGATCGATTATGGACATGACACATCTGTGTGAATTTGAATGATTTATTCACATTCGGTGGGGTGTCGGAGCTGGAGCAGTACATGGCCATGCAAACCCCACATTACATTGTAGCCCAGTGGAGGGCCAGCCAGAGTCATTTAGGGATTGACAAGTACATCGGAAGGGGAAGAGTACAGTCCGCAGTCTGATTGCTGTGTCATTGGTAAGCAAACAAAATATGGAGGTCCATGTCGAGGTCCAGGGTGAGTGTCGCAGAGTGTTTCGGGGGACAGCGGGAGGTGTTGTTACAGGCATGATGCAGAGGGCAGAACCAAGCTGTAACAGGGCATATGGCGGAGAAGAACGCTACTGGCTCCTTCTTATTACAAAGGTGGAATCACCCGCATCTTCGTCCCCTATGTCATCCGTCTGACATGTGGGTGCTGATGCTTGGTCTGCAGCACTGTGTGCCACTGACACATCAGGGGCCGGAGATGTGTGTGTAGAAGTACCAGCAGCATTCATCAGCAACTGCCTTAGTGGCAGCAATGCGATGATGAGGATCTGCAGGGCATGGAAGATCCCAACAACATTTCACTGGTGTGCATCGGTGGCAGCCATTCTTTCCGCATGCATCCGCTCCATGTTCTCCATTATCCTCAGCATCTGTGCCAACTCTCGGCTGACATCGCTGAGGCCACTCTGACTGGACAGTTGTTCTCCTCTCAGAGTCATGACTCCAGCGATGTCGGGCATGGATTATTAGACATCATGGAGCGAACTGTGGGTGGCCGTTAGGGTGTGTAAGTGGTCCCTGATGGGACTTAGACACCCACGTATGGCATCTAGTTTGGCTGCCATGAGGTCGAACCCCACCCGCACCTGTTCAGCCACCTCCTTCTGGCAGTCTAACACATGGCCTTGGAATGAGATGTGTTCTTCGGTGAGGTGCTGGGAGGCAGGTGTGGTGGTGGGTGCTTCCTGCTGCGTGGTCTGTGCAGGGGGTGGGGTCTCCTCGATGCAGCTGGGCTGCCCTGCTCCTGGAGGTGGGTTTCCGTAGCTGTCCATGAGCTGTTGTAGGGCGTCGGTGTCGAAGGTGTGGAGCTCCTTTTCATCATCACTGATGAGTTGTCTGGTCTGCTCTGCAGGAGGTGTTGATTGTCCCTCTGCAATGTGAAGGGGAGATGCATTTTGACATTGTGTTGACATGTGTGTTGACGCATTGTTCAAGTTTACATACAGACTGCATGGCAATGTACATTGTGACTGTTTGGGAGGAGCTGGCTCTTTGATGCAGGACAGTGGACATTTGAACTACATCACAGATGTGAGGTTGTACACGTACATCATCATCTCACAGTTTCCTGCTATGCCAGATGTGATTGGCCAGTTTCTACGCATAAGCGGTACCAGTTGTGTCCTCTGTTCTGTAGTGGGAGTGTTGCACTTTGTTCCACATTGTCGTCAATGATGATGTGCTGTTATTGCTATGTGTGTGTGCTGCATTGTGGGAGAGTCGCCCCTGCAGCTGTGATTTTGCTGCCCCTTATCCCTTTGAGGTGGTGTGCCTTTTTACGTCTGTGCTTCTGCAGTGCTGGGATGTTGCAGACTTGGCTAATTTTGGGTCTAGTTCGGATTTTGGACTCTTCGGCATGGTTTATCCGCAAATGTGTTGTTGGCGTCAGGGGTTGTTTGTGCACGTGGATGTGTCAGAGTGTGACCTGCTCCTTTTACGGATGTGTTCCACACTCAGCCACCTCAGTGTCGTGGCGTGCACCATGTCATGATAATTGTACTGCAGCCATGCTGTTCGTCATGCAGAATCACTTGCATTGTCAGTGTGGCTCACAGACACGCAGCTTTGCTGGTTTTGACACATGTGCATGGGTTGGTTGTGAGATTGGTGCTGTGTGGGGAGGGACCCCTTTGTGCCCATAGTGGACGGGGGCCTACTTGCTGTTTGTATGTGTGCTGCAGTGTGCCAAGGGGATCAGGGACATGATCCAGAGTCATTGTGGGTGTGCAGTGTGCTCTACTTAATTGTGCATGTGTGCCATTGTGCCCATCTCCCCCCGTCCCCCCAGTCCCTGTTCGGTACTCACCCTGGTGCTGTTGTGTCAGCTCATGTTGAGCAGTGTCCGGACCCCCAACTCCTGCCACTGTCTCCCCACTGATGACTGTGGCCACCATTTCCTCCATCTCGTCCAGCTCTTGGTGTTCCGCTGGGCTGCCACCTCCAGTCTGCATTGCTGCCTGATGGTTGTCAGCGAGTTTCTTCTTGGTTTTGCGCTTCGCATCATTCCAGCACCTCTTGACCTCTCTAATTGTCCTCCTCCTCACTCCGACTGCATTCACCTTGTCCAGGATGGACTGCAATATTGTATTTTTGTTTGCCAATGACACGTTGGAGGTGACGAACAGTTGTTGGTGGTGTTCTATCACCTCTGTGATGATGATCCTGTTTTCCTGCGGACTGAACCTCGTCTTCCTCGTCTTCTTCTCCTTGCCCTTCCGTGGCCCCGAGGTCCCAGGCTGGTCCTCCGGGGGGCTTGTGGGGTTCTGGTCATCCTATGTACTTGCTCCGGCTTCCTCCATGGTGCTACGCAGTTTTAATTATTTTGTTTGTGCTTTTCGGTGTTTTTATAGTGCATTTTCCCGCATGAATTGCAGGCCTGTTGCTGGTTATCGCAGATTTTTTTATCGCAAGTGGCCACATCGCAACTTTTTTCGCGTTCGTGTTTCCCGTTTTTTCGGCGTCGCGTTAATTATAACGCGGTCATTTGGTGCGTTATCGTGAGACTATTGCATGGTGCCGCCGGGTTGAGAATACAACGTTGACACGGTGTTATTTTCCCGCGATGGACTGCGATGTGCAAAGTTGCGTTAAGCTAATTTTGCGATAATTATCACACGTTCTTGAGAATATCCCCCATAATGTATAGGTACATATATGTGAGATGAGTTATAGAAAATCTATGCTTATTTACCTGTCGATATTTTGGATTTGTTTCTGTCCTCAATATTCCGTGCCATCGATATTCTTGTTTAACTATTCAGGGTGCACACTGTTTGATTCTATGTGAAAGAATGTGTGGATTTTTAAATATAAATATTAACGCACACTCAATCAACTTTCCACAGTCCAACTTTAAATTCAATTAGATGAGATTTAATTAGATCAATTAGATGCAATTTAAAGTAGTGGGGTGTAAAATTGTAAAGTAGGCTCGCTCACAACTTTGTGTATTTTCTAAACTGTTCAAGCCTTGTGAAATGCAAAACTTGTAAAGTTCTGTTTTAAAAAAAAAAATAATAAGCTGCTGGTAGCCCAGAGCCCACCCTTCCACAACCCTTAACTCAAGTTGTGGATGTCTAGCTTCTGCACGCAACATTTTCTTGGTGAAGGATGTCCTACCTGGGACATTCTGCATCAGGAAATTATCACACCTGAAAGGTACGAAAGGCTAAACCTTACCTCACGTAAAGTTAGCTAACTTCGGGGTATATTTACAAGGAAGTGACTGAGCGCAGCGTTAGCCTTCTTGGCTTAACACCGCTCTCCGCCACTTCTGAAACGCAGAGCTGCACCGTATATACAACAATACGGTGCAGCCCTACGTTTGCCCCTGCGCTGGCACTAATTTCAGCTGCCCAGAGCCAACGCAGGCACCCTTGCACCATAGTGCAAGGGTGCCTGCATTGGGGGGAATGATTGTTTATGTGAAGGAAGGTGTTTATGAAACAAAACAAAATGCATTCACATTTGAAGGCATACAGGCTAATCATTTTTTTTAAAAATGCTGGTGTTCAAAAGATGAATGAGCAATAAAAATGCCTATTTTATCTTGTTACATTTGCTGCATGTTCAAAGACAGAGTTTAAATGTCAGGCTATGTCTTCTGACAAATTTAAACGTGGAGATATTGTTTACCTTTCATTCTCTGACTGCATAGCGAGAGGCTATTGTAAAGTGAACCATGTGATAGCCTCGCTGGGGTGCAGACCGGGTCACTATTCGGCAGGGGAGGCCCTAATTATTCAGTAAGGTTAATTAAATTATACATCAAGAAAAGACAAATTATGCTGCTTAATGTGGCACATTTTGTGATAGTATTACTTCATTTTATGTCATTTCTTTTGCACAGTCTGGCAAAAGTTTCACTTAATTAGTATCAGTTCCATATCCAAATACAGCTATAAGTAACTGAAAGGTGACCAGTCAATCTTTGCCAATGACTTACCACTGCGCTGCAGCAGATGTTGCAGCATGTTTAGTAACTTTTAATCCGTCTGAGCAAGAAACAACAATTTTTTTGTTAAAATCTGCAGATTATGTGGCAAATTAATATTTATTGAGAAAACACAGTTGATGGAAACAATGATTTTAATAGGATCAACACAAACTTGGAGATGGGCAAATGATAAATATAGCATTTTATTGTACTGCAGCATTTGTATAGCACTCACTACCCCATGTAAAGCACTGAGGCGCTAATGTACATGGGCAGTAAGCTGCGGCTCAACAGTAGGACTTTTAATCCTGTCCACGGCTGCAGGTCACTTCTTTATATCTCATAAAGGCCACTTCTTTACATTTCACAATGGCCACTTCTTTACATCTCACAATGACGTTCAGACATGAGATGATAGTAACAATGTGCATCCCAGCAGATCGCTCCACTTCTCTCTCCCCACAACCATGGCAGTTCAGGCCCACAACTACACACAAAGGTTTTGATTAGACAACCCAGTGCAGTGACTATCTAAGCAGACTATAATCATAAAAAATACCATCAAGGGACTGCAGAGCTTTTCAAAGGTGCCAGCATACTGAAAGACCATACACTACACGACGGCTTGCATCCCCCCTGTGCAATGCCACAGCATCGGCTTTAGCCCATTGAGTAAACAGCCCCAGTCACTGAGCAGAGATCAGCTGGATGTGATCGTCTTCTTAGCCAATCTGAGAGCTAAGTCATTGAAACGGGCAGTGGCCTTGCGGTTGCGTGGTCTAGAGTAAATGCCCAAGATGCCCACCTGCCCGTGAGGTGCTCCAGTTGTGTGAGAACAGAGGGCCAGTATGTGTGTAAATGTGTGCATTTCCATAGGATATGTTTCAGATCCGCCACCTGGGAACTACATCTGGGGCAAGTGTCGGAGGCACTGGGAAAAACCCATGAGATCTGTGTTGGGGAGAAATATGCTCAGTGAAGGATGTAAAACTGGATACGTTTGAGGCGGGCTTTGCAAGACACCCCCGCGGGTACACCAACGCCTTATCCAACTCCTTGTCATGAAGTGATCTGCCAAACTCCTCTTCCCAAACCCTCTGCAAGGTCTGGAGAGATGTCTGTGTGTGTGCCAAGATGGCCTTAGTAAGACAAGTGATTAAGCTACGACCAGCACCCATAGTGTGGAGTGTTTGCAGGAGTTGGTGCATGACTGGTTCAGGACCCCTTGCTCCCCAGGTGTCCTCTAGCACACCCCTCAGAGAAGCTTAAAGGCAGAACTGGCCCTCGGGAGTGCATATTGTTCCACCAGGGCCTCAAACAGTAGCGGTGCCCATCCTCAAGAAGGTCGCCCATACAGGAGATACCAACTTCCTCTCACCATCGGAGGCGGTCACCGGTGAGGGGGCCCCCGGATCAGGGAACCCAAGCAGCGGAATCGCTGGTGCGTAAGAAGAAGTGTGCCTGATTAGGCGAAGTGCACATTCAGGCATGTGAGGGCCACCCGCAGGAGAAGAGGCAAACCCTGGGGGGCTCGCACTCTGGAGTGGAGGAGGTGAAGAAGGAGTGCCCTCAAAAGGGAGGGAATGATCGTCCTGGTGACCTCCAAGTAGCGTCCCGCCAACCAGTAAAAGAGCCACTGCAACTGGGCCACCAAGTTATAGTGTTCGAAGTTGGGTGTCCCGAGGCCACCCTGCTCCGGGGGGAGCTGAAGTTTTGCAAGGGCCACCCATCTACTTGACCCATGCCAGAAGAGGTCAACCAGAAGGGCATGAAGATCCCGAAATAAGGAATGATGGAGGGAAAGGGGAAGGTTTACAAAATAATGGAGGCGGCGGGGGAGGAGGATCATCTTGGAGATCGCCAGCCACCGTTAGGGGAAGCAACGCCCAGAATGGGATTGATGAGCAAATCGAGGCACAGCTGCCACCACGTTACCCTTGAGAAGGTCCGGGTTCATGTGGTACACCCTAATCCGCAAGCATCGAACAAAGGAGGGCTCCCACCGAATGTGCCCCCCACCCCAGGTCTATGGCTCTCAGCTTCATTCCCTGCACCAACGGAAAAAAGCAGTATTTAGCCCAGCTTACTACTAGTCCTGACACCCAGCTAAGTCCAACAGTAGCAAAGCAACCACAGAGAGATCAGAGTCCACGTCCCGCAAATACAGCAGGACATCGTCCACATACAACGTGGCCCCATTGGTCCATTGGACAGGGGTATACTCGAGCAGTAATTGCATCTCATATCTCCTGGCCTGTAAGGGGGGTGTCAAGGTCTGCCCGCTAAACTGGCATGAGCCTTGGGAGTTGCACGGGGTCTAGGAGCTCCCCCGGGACCAGAGGTGGGGTCTCCGGCTTGGGACGGTAAAGATCAGAATAGTAGGCCATAAAGGCCTTATGTATGTCCTGCTGGGACCGGAGAAAACTGCTGTCCGAAGTGTGGAGCTCCTGTACCGATGCCTGTTTGGTATCTGTGCTAGCCAGCTACTCCAATAGCTTACCCAATCTATTGTCTTCAGCATGCATCTTGGCAGAGTACGATGCAAAATCTAAAATTGGAGACGTTTCAACAGCCGGTACTCTGTCTCCCAGGAGGGGGACCAGGGAGGGTAAAAGAAGAGCGTGCTCAGTCGACCACTGCTCCGCATTGATGGATTAGCACTTTACCGCCATGAAGGATCACGGGCCGGACCTCAATCACTGCCTGTATGCTCTTGCAACGGAGCACCAACTTAAAGGCCTCCCACTCCACAGTCGGGGAAGAGGCTGTGCCCTCATTATGGTCAAAGAATTCCTGTATCTTAGTGGGGAGCGTGACCTGAAATGAGGGATCCTCAAGAACCAGGGTGGAGAGCCGCCACGTGGGTATCGGGGAGATTGGGCCCCAATGGAGCCCTGCCACCAGTGGGCTATGATCAGACAACTCCCTGCCAAGGGAGCCTGAGTGATAAAGGGGCAAAGGGATCGAGAGCAGACTATGCGATCCGGCTGCGCATAAACCTTATGCATGGGGGAGTAAAAGAAGTCGAGCTGGATGCCTGGGTTGTGGTGTCACCAGATGTCCGAAAGCTCCCGTTGCCGCAGCCAGGCCTGCAAGCTCACTGCTTTAGCAACCGTGGGGGTAGAGGGCAGTGGCGGATGTGAGGGGTCCAGTGCCAGATCCAGGACTGCGTTAAAGTCACCCCCAATCCGCCATGGCAACTGGGCCCACAGAGACAGAGTAAGAGGGAGGCGGTGAAGAAACCTGGGGTGGTCTGCCATTCAGATGTGCCTCCAGGAGGATGGATCAACCTCCTGGTGAAGCATCTCAAGTGGGGTCCCTGCCCGCACGCACATGAGAGCCCCCCTTGCATAGGCTGAGAAATTAGTGGTGAAGACTTCCCCCCTCCACCTTTTCTGTAGTTTGACCCCCTCCACCCTAGTGATGTGAGACTCCTGCAGCAAGGCTATGTGTATGCCCTTCTGTTTAAGGAAGGTGTGCACATGATAGCGTTTGGCCTGGTATGCATGCCATGGATATTCCAGGATAGGACATTGTATTTCTGGGGTGTCATGGTCCCCCAAGTGAGCCGCCCCCTCCACGTCCCACGGGGAGCCAACAAAAGAAGGGAGGCACATGAGCGTAGAAGGGTAATAGGAGACCACCCCTCCCCCCCCGGTAAAAGGGACCAGGAGACTGTCCACACTGGATCAACCACCAACACACAATAACTGAACAAAGTAGAACAAAACAGAAAAGCATACTGGGGGCAGTGAGGCAACGGCCTGCCGCCTAAACAAAAGCACCGAACCATCCTAGAAGAAAGGCAGGTCGAAAGCAGTAAAGGGCGAAGGAGGAGTGAACCAGGCAGCAAGAGGAGGCCCCTGCCCAGTACAGTCATGTGGCCCGACCCTCCAGTATATAGGATACAGTGATGAGGGGAGTCCAGGACAAAAAGGGAACAGGCACATGGGTGGAGGTCCATCAGGTTTGATGATATCATCAGCTGTTTGGGGGTTCACCCATGGGGCATGCCCCTATCGGAGGCTTAAGGGGCAACGGAACTACCATTGTCCGAGAGGGCCGAGGAAGTGGCCGAGAAATCCAGTGGGGGATCCCGGAAGGTCGCTGCCACCTCCAGAGCAGATAGGCGGCTGTCCTGCGCCTGCTCGGAGAGGGCATGGCTCGGATCTGCGGCTGACCCAGCCGGCTGTGCCCCCGGTGACGATGGCAACCAGGCCGCCCCCTGGGCTGTCTCCCTGGGCCCGCCAGGGCAGTCAAGGTAGGTGATAAGGCTTTGATCTAGTCCCAAGCCTCCAACGGATCCTGGAAGAAAAGATTTTACTGTCACGCATCACCTTCAGCCTGGAGGGGAACAACAGTGCATATTTGAAGCCCAAATTTCGGAGTTTGCTCTTAACCCTCAGGAAGGAGGCCCAGTAGCACTGAACAGACAATGCAAGGTCCAGAAAAAGAGGAATGCAATGATTTTCTCTGAGAAGCAAAGAGGACTGGCAGACAGCCCGGAAAACAATGTCTCTATCCTTGAAATGCAGCATTTTGGCAATGATGAGCCTGCGGGGTCACCCAGAGGGGGGTGCCGAGCAGGGACCTGATGGGCCTCTCGATGGACAAGAATGGGGTGAGATCTTCCACAGGGATCGGCTCTTTAGACCACCCTGCCAGGTAAGCGACAACAGGAAGGCCAATAATATGGACATTGCTGTGCCTTGCCCGATCCCCAGCATCCTCGGCCCTCGCGTCTAGCACTGTACTCGATCTTCGAGGTGCCACATCTGCTTTTGAAGATCCGATGCCTGAGGCTGGAGGCCCGCCAAGGAGCGCTCTGTGAGGGTGTCATGTTCAACCAACTTTCTATGATCTAGACGCTCTGGAGACAGAACTTTAGGAACTAGAGGGTTGTCTCGTAACTTAGGTAGATGCAGAGACTAAACACTGGCTTCAGTTAACGAGACAGGACTATAGAGATGTAGTAGAGGAGAACGCCAGAGTGACGCTTCTATGAAATAGACAATAGAGCGGGTAAATTGCTGGCCTGTCTGGACCATAGAGACTGCATAAAAAACTGGGTTCTCGAGAATAAAAGTTCGGGGGCATAGTCCTCAAAGAAAATTGTTGTTTAGCAAATGAATTTGGCAAGTATTATTCACAGATATGTACCTCTAAGACCATTCAAAATGTCAATAGAGACAGAGGCTTTTCTGCAGTACATCTCACTGCCCCTCTAGCGGTGGAGGACAAGCATGTTTTAAAGGCTGCCATAACCATAGACTATATAACAACGGCTATACGGGAACTGCAAACGGGAAAAGCTATGGGACCAAATGGGCTCCCCTTAGAGCTCTATAAACGTCTTGCCACAAAGCTGGCACCCCACTTAGCCATGCACAAAGAGGCAAGGAAGGTGGGCCTACTTCCTATTGACCAGAGGTTAGCCACCATAGTAGTAATATGAAAGGTGGGCAAACCCCCAGGTGAGTGCGCCTCTTACAGACCAATCTCTTTGCTGAATGCATAAGCCAAAATATTAGCATCTCAACCAGGTAGGCTTTATGCCCAATAGAACTACAAGACTTAAACTACATAGGATGTTAAGAGTGATGGGGGTGGCGGAAGACTTGCAAGAGCAGGCAGTGATAATGTCCCTAGATGCCAGGATTGCATTTGATACCCTGGAATGGAAGTATCTGTTTTGCAATGCTCAGCAGGCTGAGTTTTGGCCCAAACTTGGGCATGGGTATGACTATTTTATAGCCACCCACTGGCACGAGTTAAGGTAAATGGAACATACTCTGACATTTTTGAACTGAAGAAAGGCGCCCAGCAGGTCGCCTGCTGTCGCCAATGATATTTGTGCTTGCCCTTGATCCTCTAGTGGAAGGAATATACTGGAAGGGAGGCTGGGAAGACCGTATATCTCTTTCTGGGACAAAATACTGCTCTACGTGACTGACCCTAGGCTTACCATGAAAAGGCTGAGGCAGCTCATTCGCAACTTTGGTAAGTATGCTGTATATCATATAAATTTGGACAAATCTCTAGTTTACCTCCTGACCGGGGATGTTCCGCAACTACCCCAAGAATGCCAGATGCCAGTAAATGCAGATGGGTGTAAATATTTGGGTATCCATGTTACTAAAGATCCAAGCAAGTTTCTGGCACGTAACCTGTATACACCTCTGGACTGATTCAGGTTGGATGTTCGTCTACTGTCGCTAATGGGAAGAGCTGCAATGTTTAAAATGATGGCACTTCCGGAATTTTTATTTGCACTTCAAAAGACACCATACACGTCCCGAAGCACTTCTTCAGGGCGCTAGAGTGGTAGGTTCGGCTACTACTATAGGACGGGTCCCCTGCCCCCGAATCACGTTTAAAAAATAGACAAGAGGAGTGTATGAAAGTGAAATAGCTCTAGCAGATATCCGAGTGTATTAATGGGCTGCACAACTGAATGTAATAAATGACTGGGCCTTTGCGGACCAGTCGGAGCCGGCAGTAAATATGGACAGATATAAGTAGGGGTAAGAGGCCACATCTTATTTGGGATGGAAAGGATAACTCACTGCAGAGACATCTCTGTGGGATAGTCAGCATTTTAGAGCTGCAGGGAGCCTCAAAGGGTTGTATAGATGATTGTCATCTCAAAATTGGCTGACCTGGAGCACCCCCGAGACTGCCAGTGCGATGTACAGCGCCAATAGTCCTGGAGGGTTTTAAATACTTGGGGATCCAGGTGGTATGGGATCAGCTCATGTTTCTCCAAAAGAATCTCAACCCCCAGTTAGAGAGACTTCACAACGATGTACAGCATTGGCGATCCCTGCCACTGTCCCTGGCAGGCAGGGCGGCCCTTTTCAAGATGATGTCGCTGCCGCGCTTGTTGTACATTATGCAAAGCACCCCGTATCCTATATCGGTTTTTCGAAAAGTCGCCCAGGATACTCGGGAATTGCTATGGCAGGTGGGCACACCCAGGATAGCGCTGCATAAACTACAAAGAGGAGTGTACGATGGCGGCCTGGCGGTACCGGACGTAAGGCTCTACTACTGGGCATCGCAACTGCATGTGGTCAATGACTGAGTATACTCGGATAGGGATGAACCAGCACACAGGGTGGATCGAGACGCCATGCCGGCAGGGAATTGTGGGGCGCGGCTGTATGCGCGACGGAACAACCCTAGCTGGACCCCGCACACAGCGACAGTAGTGACATGTTGGAGGGAGGCGAATCAGGCTCTGGGGTGGCAGAACAAGTTGACCAGTAGAACACCACTATGGCATAGTGCTGGGTTAAAAGAGGTGTCCTCGCTTCAAGGTTTTTCAGGTTGGGAGACCATAGGCGTAGAGAGACTGGGGGACGTATGGAGGGAGGGGGCCCCACTCATGTTTGAGGATCTCCAGCGGGAGTTTGGGCTGGTAGAGGCCCAGAGGTTCCATTATCTGAGACTCAGGCATGCACTGTTGACACAGCTGAGGGGCAAAACCTCCCTTCCTGACTATTCCCCACTGGAGGACAGGCTTCTGATCGACCCTATCCCCGAGAAAGCAATTTCCACAATTTACCGTAAACTTATGAACAATCTGCCTGACCACTTGGCAGCCCTGAGGGCGGTCTGGACGGACGACCTGGGCAACATAGATGATGAGGAGTGGCAGGAGGCGCTCCAAGGCCCACGCGAGATAGCAATACGAATGCGCTTTCGTCTGATCCAGCTCCGGATTTTGCATCGCTCCTACTACCCCTCGACGCTGCTGCACAGGATTGGTAGGGCACCATCACCGCAGTGCATCCGAGGTTGCCAGAATGAGGGCACGTTCCTCCATATCCTGTGGGAATGTCCTAAGATAGCGCACTTTTGGCAAAGGGTTACGGCGATAATGGCCAGCGTAGTAGGTACTGATGTGCCGCTGGACGCAAAGTGGCATCTGCTCATACTCAAGGGAGAGGTGGTCTGGCCCAAATATGACACCATATGGCTTGTGCAGGCAGCGGGAATCGCGAAGCGCAATATTGCTAGGGGGTGGGGGGCACCGCGTCCCCCTTCAGTGACAGACTGGGAAATGGATATTGACTGGTGTCAGAGAGCAGAAGAAACGGTATATAAGAGCAGGGTTGTGTTAAGAAATGGGAAAAGGTGTGGGCCCCATGACGTGCTTACAGGGGAGTGCTGGGGAGCCAGGTGGACACGGGAGAGGCCCCAGACGTCTAGAGAATAGTACTCCTTTAATGATGTTCCTTCTATATAGGCAAATGAAGTTTTATCCCATCCCGTCATGTGTCCGCCAAACTCATGTAAGAATGTCTCCAATGTGCATGCTTTGGAAAATGTTATTATGCTGTCTACTGAGCGTGTTCAATAAAAAGAGTTAAAAAAAAAAAAAAATTGGCTGACATGAGATAAAGGGACAAAATAATGCCACTAGAAAAGCTACAGCAGGAATATAACCTAGCAAAGGGTGAAATGTTTCACTACTTACAGGTCAAACGTACTATTCTCGCACATTTCTACAGGAACAGAAGTCTCAGATGCGTCCCCCTTGGAGTCAGGAGTGCTGGTGGAGCCCCTGGCATAAGGAGCTATATCCTTCCTCTACATAAATATAGTAAAAAATGTACCGGGCAGCAGCTGAGAGAGGCATGGGGGTCCAATCTGGGCACATTCGAAGGAAGAGTGGGAGGAAGCGCTGCAGAGCCCGAGGGTGGTGGCATTAAGGTCTGGATTCCGCATGGTGCAACCCAGGGTACTGCAGAGAGAGTATTACTCCAGGTCCACCAGAAATAAAATGGGTGGAGCAATAAATGAGATGTACTTACAGGGTTGTGACATGGTGGGTTCCTTCTAGAATGTCCTGTGGGAGTGCACCGTGATACAGACCGACTGGCAGGCGGTGTTGACTTGTATGATACGAACCTTAGGGACTCACATAGAAAACACACCAAAGCAGACATTACTTAATATAGTAGATAAAGAAATGACCGAAGTGTACCAGAAAATTTGGTTTGCATTAGGACTGATGGTAGCAAAACACAATATTGTGCATAAGTGAAGGGTTCCAGACACTCCTGTACTGGACGACTGGAGCAAAGACATGGATTGGTGCATGCTGGCGGAGAAAACAATATATGAGGGCAGGGACTGCCCACGGAAATGGACGAAGATTTGGGCAGCATGGGAAGCGAGAAATGGACATTAAAGAGTGGTAACGCTGGTTCTTTGGCCCAGGAAAGAAGCCATGCTGAATTGACTTCCAAATCAGAAGGGCATGGAGAAGAGAGGGAAAGGTATCTGGGGGCAGATTTACAAGCCCCCTGCGCCACCAGAACGTCACTTTTCGTGATGTACTGGTGGCGCAGGGGGCTCCTCCATATTTACAAGGACAGGAAAAGCCACCCTGCGTGATTTTTCCTCTCCTTGTAAATACGGCCCCTTCACACGCAGCACTTTGCGTTGAAGGGGCGTTCCATGGGTGTTGCTGTGGGTGTTCCCACGCAACACCCATGGAACAAGACACATCTCCAGATTTACGAGAAATCGTAAATCTGGAGATGCGTCTGAATGCTACGCCACCCTAGAGGTGGCGTAGTGAGGCGCAACGAGGAGAAATGTTTTCATTTCTCCTCGTTTTTTCCTCTTTCAATGCGTGCTGCATTCTACAGCACGCATTGAAAGAGGAAAATGCCTGTAGTGATTGTTTTTGTGCAGGAAGGTGCCCCTTCCTGCACAAAAACAATCTCCCCACGACGCAGGCATCCTTGCACCATGGTGCAAGGGTGCCTGCGCCAGCGCATGGCTGTAGTTTGTGCGACAGCGCAGGGGAAAGCACAGAGATGCGACATAATCTTGTAAATATGTCGCATCCCTGTGCTTCGGAAGTGCCGCAGCGTGGCGCAGCCAAAGGGCTTGCGGTGCCACACTGCGGCACTTCCTTGTAGATCTGCCCCATGGTATATGTGAGTGGATGGGCGGGGTTCTGCTCCAGGTGGGGTCGGCTGAGCAGTTGCATACTATGGTGTGTCTTTGTATTGTTGAAAATGCCAATAAAAACAAGTGTAGAAAAAAGACCCACAGAAAAACTGATTCTTACTCAGTGCCCTGGTTCCTAGTCAGGGCAGAAAGGATTTGGCCCTGTTTGATATACTGCTCTAATTTACTACCAACTTCTGAACCAGACCCAGAATCTTGAAGTAGGTTTGATATCACATAATCGCGGTTTCTATATTCATCCCATTTCGACTTTCCATTCGACGCGTGACGGATACCGAGAGGCGTCCGCGACACCTATCCAAGGTAGGAAGTTTGGCTGAAAACATTTTCATACTTAAACTTTTGTTTTAGAAGAATCGATTTACGTCATAGTTATTTATATCATATTTTTCACAGTACTAGCGGATTCACAGCAGCACATTTCTAATCGTCTCGTTACCCAACGTTTCCGCCGAGAGCACCACTACAAGGTATGACATTACGCTGTTCTACAACACTTGCAGTCTTATCAGTCGAATCGCTTATTCACTTATATTGTGTCCAGGGATTATCCTGCAGGCGATGTGTGTGTTTATCGCGTGAGAAGAGCTTTCTGAATTGTTTGTCTGAGTTTCACCACATTGAGTAAGTGGTACCCTACTCATGTGCAGTGTATTATGGTTTGAGACACAATCAGCGTCTTTGGGACTATTTCAATAGTTTCATTTTCCCTCACATAACATATTTGGGCACGCCTTTGCATTTTCTTATTCACTGGGTGATGGCATGTTTTGAAGATTTCGGTTGCTACTATCGGGAGCATCCTTTGGTGCACTTCACAACTCCGCTGACTCAAATTGTAATTAAACATTCTTCAAACAGCACTTTGTATTATTAGCTTTACTCCAAAATATACAGATATGGCACGCTTTAGACTATCTCTTCCTGTATAAAATTAGGATTACCATTACAATGTATTCTTATTATTTTATTACAGTGGCCCCTGAAGAAGGTATTTCAATCCCGAAATGAATTGGGCATCTTCAATGGACTCTTTGACAAAAACATTTATTTTGTAAAATAGGAAATTCTGTAAATGTGATTTGGTGAATTAATTTTGTTTCATTCAGAAAATTGTTTGCATTACTATTCTTGAACATTGTTTCATCCAAGGATATTGTCATAAGTGGAATATCTTCCACAACAATAAACAAAGGTTAATTGACTTTTATGTGCATCATTTAGTGAATAGCATACTATGAATTGTGGTAACATTGTTGAAAGTATCCTTGTGCTGTGTGGCCAGGAATCAAGTGTAAGTTCACACTTGTTTGATGATTACAAGTTAGTAGAGGTAGGCAGCCTCTTTCCTGACCTGCACGCTAAACTGATGATATTATAGGTGATCATATACGAATTCTAAGATTAGAAACACTACAAACATTTCAAACAAGAGTGTGCACAACTTATTTCAGTTATTTCATATAAGTCAGATATTCGGCAATAACCTTCTTTTCGAACGAAGAAATAATATGGGCGGTAGCCCTATCGTCCTGCGGACAGGATCTCCACTTCTTCCAGAAGTTCTTTGGTGACCACTGTAGGCAGAGCTGGCCTTCTTTGTGTCGCCTGACGGAACATGGAGGTTGGTAGTCTAGTTGGTGCTGCCCGAGGGAAGGTTCTGGGACTTTTCAGACTTGGCTGTGAGCCGAAGGATGGGATAGGAGTGGACATGGTTTTCCCACTGAGACACCATCCTTTGCAATTAAGGCGAGGAAGAGGAAGAAGAAGCAGTGGAGCTATGCTCAAAGAAAGAAGAGACCTTATCTATCTATCTATCTATCTATCTATCTATCTATCTATCTATCTATCTATCTATCTAGCTATTACAGGTATTTATATAGCACAGATCGAGCCACAAAGGCAACAGAGTGCCTCATAAGTAACAAACAGAAAAGAACAGTAACATCAACAATCGCCAGAGGTGGAGTACAGTAGCAATATCTACCAGCATGGCAAAAGAAGGGTATTAAGTGGCTTTCAAGATGATTAGCGATCAGCCTCAGGTTCTCTGGGAGTTGGTTTCCCATTCTAGAAAGGCTCGACAGGTCTTTTATTCCACCGGGCATTTCCCCGCTGGGCTGAAGCCCTTGGAGTCTGGTTTTGAAAGCCCAGGGCCATTCATGGTGCTTCTGTCAATTTCCCTTCCTCCCCTATTTTAATTGCAGTAGGCTTCAAAAGTCAGAGAAAGACATGGAGGAGGGGTGGGGTTAGAGCGAGAGTGATGAGAGACGGAGAAAAGTGAGAGAAGAGAATAGATGCAAAGTGGGGTCAGCGTGAACAGACAAAAGGAGCGGTGCTGGTTTGAGCCTTTTTGCCACGGTTCCTTTTAGTTTTCCCTGTCCTGCCTTGATTCTAGGGGTCTGTCTGGGGTAAACAACCTTGACCCCGCATCCCTCACCCTGCATGTTGTTACAACGCGGTCGTTACAACGACCGCATTGTAACAACGCATACCATTACCCCGCAAGTCGTAACAACGACTTGCGGAGGGGGGAGAAGGTGTTGGATTTAAAATCCAACACCTTCCCTACTGTCCGCACAGACTGGAGTTGGAATAGTAAATGATACTATTCCAACATCCAGCGCCCCCTCCGCAAGTCGTTGTTACTACTTGCGGGGTAATGGTATTGCGTTGTTACAACGCGGTCGTTGTGACGACCGCGTTGTAACAACATGCGGGGTAACGGGATGCGGGGTCAAGAGGCATATTCTCTGTCAGGAGAATGAATGTCTCACTAACTTTGTCTGTTTGGTTATGGGGATGTCCAATATGCGGATGGATTTACTTCTGGTGTTTATCTCACCTTCTGATGTACGTACCTTACTTCCCAGGCAGCTCAGAAGACTGAGGGGTAATGTGTGACGGAGACCCTAAAATCATTTCTGGCTTTGAAAGGGAGTCAATGTAGTTCTTTTTTGTCACCAATGACACAGCAAGCTGCTGCATGGGGAATGGCTTTCAGTGGCCCAGAGAAGATTTCAGGGGACCTAATTATTGGGCACTGCCCCATCAAGGTGCGAGATGCCTCGGGCCTGCACTGCAGTTCTCAAGTCTGTATGAGGGATCTACGGTTTTCATTTTTTCAGTAGAAACCAATGGAATAATACAGTTTTACAGTTTGTGCAGGCATCTTAGTGAATTGTTGGTCGACAATAAAACCTAACAATTTAGTGGTTGTATGTCAGAATATTGTATACAGCAACATAGCTTCACAAACATTGTATCCTACAGAGCATTTAAAAACAATATCACCCAATAGGTGTATATCTTGTATTGTTTATTGCACTGGGGAGGTATTTTTTGTTACTGATGTTTATGAAGCAATATTTATGTTACACCATTGTCTAACAGTGATATTCTGGTCCTACACCCATTTACCAGAGGGGGCAACTTTGGGAGTAATCCCGAGATGTGGGAGTCGATGAAGCCATTTTTGGACTGGAGGGTTGTTTCCATGGGGTAGAGGACAAGAACTTATGTTTTTTGCCAGATTTAGGTCTAGGGAGGAGTTCACCCAGTTAGATAGTTTATCAAGAAAGATTTCAAGGCAGTCATGTCCCATGGATTAGATAATCTACGATAGAACTGAATACCATCAGTGTATTGGTATGCAATGATCCCTTTTCCGAGAGCACTTTTACAAGAGGATTAATGTATTGACTGACCAGTGATTTATCTCATTCGTAAACGTTTTTTAGTGCCTATTTTAAAGCATAAAGGTTTTATTCAGGCAAGGCCCGCATTAGTATAATTAGAGATGCTGAACAATACATGGGAAAGCTTTAATATTGCTATTTTTTTTGTTGCGGCCGTTAGGGAAAGGAAAAGAAGGACCTCTACGTCATGTAATGTTGTAGTTCCTCTATAACTGCGATGAAATGTGTTTCAAACTGGACATCCTTTTTACTGAAGAGTACCTTTTTTACGAATTTTGAGGTGAAATATTTTTTGAATTGGTTGTCTTCTGTTTCCTAGAGAAATTTCTTAATGAATTTTTGCACATGCTTATTTTAAAAAATCAAAAGGCTGAGGGCCGTTTTCTCGCTGAATTTTTATGGTGCCTAAGATTATGACCCTTGTATATGTTTTCATTTTGCTGTATAAGATGTTTGTAGTGTACTTTTATGGTTTTTATTAACCGAATAAAGTGTATATATGACTGACTGATGACGGACCAGTGATGAATGAAATGAGGGAGCTTTGAGGTGCACCACATTTTACAGGAAGAACAGTAAATGTGAAAGATCCTAATTTATCAAGTTGTGATCTGAAAAAGAAAAAAGTCACATCAGCCCCATTACATGAGCTTTAATTCCCATTGGGGTGTATCAAATGGAGAGTAGTGTGTCATGGCCAATGATGTCAAATGCTAATGACACGAGGGGGCATGTGTCATCACTGTCAGCAGTACAGAGAACGGCATCCAATATTTATAGGTATGCTGTTTCCGTACTGCATTTTGGTCTGAATCCTGTCTGAAAGGAGTTGAAATGGTCTTTGTTGGAGATGTGAAACACTTCTTTTTCAATACTTTATCCAAGAAAGGAGCATTTAGAGACTGGTCTTAAGTTCTGGAAGTCCCTTGGTCTAAGCAATATTTCTTCAGTAATTGGGTAACCTGACATATCAGTTCAGATGAGAAAATTCACTCATCTAGGAAAGGGATTTACTATTTTTCAAATAAGTGGAGCGGTACCCTGAGTGAATTGAATTATCAAGGTTGCAGGGCAGTGCTCGTCTCCATACAATGATAGGTTGCTTCATGCCTTAATCATGAGTATGTCTTGGGGAAGTATCTTAAATGATGACCATTTTTAATATTACACTGTGGAATTTCCAGCTGGATTTTTGTAACTGGTCTGATTTGATATCCTTATGTATTTTTAAGATATTGTCAGTGAAAAAATTGGCAATGTTGGTAGCAATAGCAGCTGAGATTGAGATAGAAAGATTTTGTTTCTAGCTTTGGTGGTTTAATTGTTTGGAAAACTACTTTGAGTGGGTTCTGGATGTCCTTGATCTCTTTTATGTTTCCTCTGCACGGTGCTTGTGCTCTGCTTGCAAAATCTCTTGTAAAAATATATATATGTTAAAAAGGGCTTACAGCCCACCCTTACTTACCTTTACTTATCATTGGTTGGCTCCCACATCACTTTTGGTTCCTTTCTTCCTATTGATCAGCAGCTCCACCTCGCCTCTGGCTTCCTCCTGGGCTTTGATTCTTTGTCCCTGCTGTGAAGCATGGACCAAGTACAGCTTCCTGTGGCCAGTGTCCTTCCAATGGTCGCAGGCAGTAGCAGCTCCTGGAGGGAGTGCTGCGGGGCGGTGGGGTGGGGTGGGGGAGGGGCAGGGTGGGGGTTAGTAAACTCCGGCTTACGGCCGAACTGAGTTAAGTACATAAATAAATAAATAAAACGAATTACATTGCGCGCACTGCATTGCCGATTGCGATGCAGCGCGCGCAATGTAATTCGTTTTATTTATTTATTTATGTACTTAACTCAGTTCGGCCGTAAGCCGGAGTTTACTACCCCCGCCCCGCCGCCCCGCAGCACTCCCTCCAGGAGCCTCTACTGGTCGCAGGCTCCTGCATGTGCTCTCCACTTCACTCCGCCCTCTTCCCGCTCCCTGTGGTTTCACCCTCCCCTACCCTCCTCCCGCTAGTCGCGGATTCACCCAAACCCGCCAAACCCCACCCTCCTCCAGCTCTCTGATATCTTTCCCTCTCTCCTCCCTCATGTTGCTTGGTCACCGCAGTCTCTCCTCGCTGTTTCTTTACAATTGCACAGCAGCGCAGGATGCTGTGCAACATGGTTTGAATGAAAAAAACCTCTATGATGTGGACAATGCTGGCTCAATTTACTTTAAGACATGTTGAGTAGCAGCTCGCACTGCTGTGCAACATGTCAAAACACATTGGCAAAGCCAATAGATTTCATATAGGTGAAACCTATTGGCTTTGCTATGTTTTGTTTTAAAGAGTTGGCTTTAGTGACAACAATTTTGTCTTTTCTTTTTGAAACTCTGCAGGGGCAGAACATACAAAGGTTTGCATCTAAAGACAGAAGGGGTTAAGTTTTGCTGGTTTTTAGTGATAATGATTTGTAGTAGTTGGTGAGATGTTCTATTGATATTGGTGGGTTTTCATCACCTGCACTATAAGCAACTATTTTATGCAGTATGTGTTTCGTACATTTGCTTAGGCTAAGCATTTAATTTTCTTTGTGTCTGTTTGTTTTGTTTTTCCACATATGCATTACCTTGGCTTTTCTAAATAATGTGCTTTCAACGTGTCTTTTTACAGTTTATTTAATTTGTTTAATATAGAGATTATGAGAACAGTTGTTAATTGTCGTGTTTTTTTTTCTTTTGCACTTAACATTTATTTAAAACGGTTTGCTTTAATATTGTACTTTGTAAAGAAATGTGAATGTGTTGTGTTTTTAAGCACATTTTCTTATCAATACATGAAAAATGTAATTTGTTTTCGGGTCACCATAAAGTGGTTTTAGAAACATTTTTCCCTTTGTAAGCGTAATATAGAACTATTTTTCTTGATGTCATGCACTGGTGTATTCAGTGTCCTATTCTGATTTTGACAAAACTTTACCTAAAACTACTAGAGAACTGTTACACATATATTTTTTAATACAAGGTTCTTCCTGGGAGTGCCACGTGGTTTTCCTTTATGTTTCCATGCTTGCCTACAAGTTATAATTTCTGCATTTATTTTCAGAGTTTAATATAATCCATGCTAACGTCTTCATTATATGATGCCTTATAAGAAGTTGCTGCTTAACACAGATCAATATTGTTGACGCAAACATCTTGTGATTATTCACAATACCACATTTTATAATTAATGCCAATGCGTTATGTCTTTTGAAGGGCATTGTTTTTCACTCACTATAAGTGCTACATTATTATTTAATTCATTTGGGCTAATTCTTCAGCGTTTCTTTTATTTTGTCCATCTTTTCACTTTCACTTGAGTCGTGTTAGGAGTGGACATCCATTCATTTATTTTAAAATGTGTTGGAGTCGAGTGACTCCTACTGTTTATATACTATTTATTTACTGTTTTGTAAATATGTATGCGTTCCACCACATAAAAGATTCTTTTCAAAGGGCATCCTGTTTTATTGTTAATAAATTAACATTTCTAGTTTTTCATTGCACATACTGTGGCCCACTGACAACACGGTCCCTTTCATCTTTCTGCACTACCGCGCCTGCATCTTTTTATACTTTTTTTGAATGCGCATTTAATATTTAAGTAGCGCCTCGCCATCTTTGCACAGTATGACGCTATATTTCTGCTGTCTGCTTTGAAACAGACTTTTGAGCAGCGACAGCTGTAAGACTCAAAAGTTTCCTGCTGCGTCCCATCTATTAATATTTTGTGTGGCTTATTACACATTCAGGTGTTTGAAAGCATCACTGCCACACAACCTTGTTTAATTATATCCCTCCAGACGGTGTTACCAAGTGTAAATGCGCTCTGGCTTTTTAAACTTAAAATATGCATACTTAAATTATTGCTACTCTTTGCTCTTTCTGCATACTTTAAATATGCTGATACTGCATACTTAAAATGAGGTACATATTTAAAATATGCAACTACTTGTTCTTTCCTCATACCTTTGCTTATTGTTTTCACATTTCACAGTACTGTGAGCAGGCGACATTCTATAAAATAAATGTCAGCCTTTTTGTTTCTCTGTCTTGCTACTTTGTAATTGTTATCTTTCATTTAGTTGCCTTTACTACAACTTTATTGCCAACGCTCGGTATTTCTATCCATTTCCAAGTGTTTTATTCATTGCAAATGCTTCTCGTTCCTGCTATGCCTCTGTTTCTGCTGCTTGGGTGACGTTTCTCTTTTCACCACTTTTAAAAAAAAAAATTACTATTGTAATTAAAATTATTTTCACTCTCACTCGACACTTATTATCTTTTGAAGCGCTGTAAATACCTATTATTTCTGTTCATACCCACAGGTACAAACCTTTGTTTTATTGCTTGTTGCAGACAGCATTCGGGCTTCTTTGCTTCGTTTGTACTTTAAATTAGTATTATTTACAACAACATCTCAGTAGAATTGTTGAATTAAATTGGGGTAAAAAAGGGTAAGCATGCAAAAGTACAAAATGGCCTGCACTCAGCCTTTACAAATACATGTTAAATGTTCAGATTTACGCTGATCTATGGAGCTACACACATTCATTTAGTAGGAAAACAAATACACGGTGCTATAAAAGAGTTTCCTAAAATGTCAATACACACAGTGAAAAGAACGTGGGCGAAGGACTTACCATCTTAGGGAGTTTTCTGGGTGAAAAGATGTCTGTTGCTGGCCTCGCAGTTAAGGCTGAGGAAGTCCACCATGTGTAGCCTACACATCTGACCAAAAAAGGACCCCGGAAGTGAGGTCTCTTGAAAGTTCCCTCTCACCTGTATCAGAGTCTGGTAACCATCAGATATCCCATATCCTGGCAGGAGCCTGCACAGTTAGTCCCTGCATCCTGTCCTGTACGGTGGTCCTCTATGATACTTCCCATCAATGCCGCTACTCACCTTCATCACAATAACAATGCAAGTCTATCTGGAGCCCCGCGGCTGCTGCACCTGAGAACCAAGTATTGATGCTCTAACACCACTAACTGCAAATGAGATCTCATTGGGGGCTTAAAATCTCTGCCAATGATACTTTTTTCCGGCCTTCTGGTATATCCATAGGGACAACATCTCAGAAGACTGGGGCCAGATCCTGGAACCGTGTCCGGTACCCAATCACATTACAATCCTGGGGGATTTTAATTTCCATTTGAATGATACCTCATTTAAAGACGCAGCCTCCCTTCTTGAATTGATGTCTAACCTGGCGTTCTCCCACCGGGTATGGTTGCCTATCCATGTCGCAGGTCACACTCTCGATGGTATCTTTACCAACTATGCAAATCTGACTGTCGACTGTGTTCAGCCCCTTAGCTGGGCTGATCATCAGGCTATCTCATTCACTGTCCTTCCCCCACAATTCTATGTCGAGGGCGAGCCTAGCTTTTCCCAAGCCTACCTTCTGCAGAAATGTGTGAGATGACATCTGCTAACCTGGAATAGGCGATAAAACTCTCCAGAGGCAGACATGTTGACACCTATGGTTATTCCGCAGAAGGCTTCCAAGCCTGAGTCACCACTACCTTGGATAGCATAGCCCCTCTTAAGTTCATAATAGTCACCAGAAGTAAACCATCTGCGCCTTGGTTCTCTGCTGAACATATGGATCTTAGACAGGAATGCCACAGACAAGAGCAGAAATGAAAGTCTACTTTAGGCCCTGGGGAGAAAAAGAAGCATAAGGCCCTCCTGCTGCTTTATAAACATGCCATCAAACCGACCAAGGCGGCTTTCTTCACAGAAAACATTAGGGCTGCTAATAACTCTCCGAAGCTACTTTTTAAAGTAGTAAAAGATTTGTACACCCCCTCCCCCTCCCAGGGTTTATTGAATTCATCCCAAGACTTCTGTAACAGAATGACACTATATTTTCAGGATAAAATTCTGAATGTTTGTTCAGACTTTAATCTACCAACGGAAAGTGAGTCCCTTCCCAAAACTGCAACCTTATGCCCTCAGTTCAATCAGCTCACTGAATTTCCCCTTATCTCACTGCATCAAACTAAAGATTTGTTGTTGAGTGCTAAATCTGGATCTCCGTCTGATCCCTGTGTACCTAAAACGCTCCAACTGGCCCCTGTACCTATTGCCGACTTCCTGCAGAATCTGTTGACCCTTACGCTGCAATCAGGAGTTTTTCCCACTCGAACGTCCGTCCTATTTCCTTGCTACCAGCGCCGGCCAAGATACTTGAAACGTTGGTTAAACAGGAACTGGTTACATTTATTGAGTCTCAATATATCCTTGATCCCACGCAAAATGATTTCAGGAGTGGCCACAGTACAAAGTCTGCTCTTATCGTGGCTGCAGACAGCATCCGCCGCCAGGTTGATCAGGGTGCGGCGGCCATTCTGGTGGTGCTGCATTTGTCTGCAGCATTCAACACCGTCTTGCCGGTCCGGATGATCCAACGGCTGCAGCAAATTGGTGTTGGTGGGTCTGCACTTAAGCTCCTTCGCTCTTTCCTTCTGAACAGAGTTAAAACTGTCAGTTGCAGGGTTTTTAAGGAGGAGGCTTTTAGTCTTCCTTGTGGGGTGCCTCAAGGCTCGTCCTTGAGTCTGACTCTTTTTAATCTGTATGTTGCTCCGGTGACGAATTGGTGCACTCTTTCGGGTTCTAGGTGCTGTCGGATGCAGATGACACCCAAATCATCGTGTCTATTTCCAATGACCTGACTTCTGTAGCTGAGAGGTTCAATGATTGTTTATCTAGCATTAGTAGGTGGATGAAAGACAATGCCCTAAAACGTAATGCTGACAAAATAGAGGTATTGGTGTTTGGCACTGAGGAGTGTATTTGGTCTCACATCTGGTGGCCGGAGGATTGTGGATCTCTTCCCACTCCTGTCAAATAAGCCAAAAACCTGGGTGTTTTATTGGACAATACCTTGAGCTTTGATACTCAGGTCAGCCTCACTACCAGCACCTGTTTTCTTATCATCAGGACCCTGAGAAAAATGTTCCCCTATATTCCGGTGGAACTGCATCAATCAGTCATTATCGCATTAGTCACCTCACAATTGGACTATTGCAACTCATTGTATCTCAATATTAATGCTTCCTGTCTTAACAAACTTCAAGTTGCCCAGAACTTGGCTGCCCAACTTATTCTTAACATCCGAAGGCACGTTTTGGTTAGAGACGGGATTTGTTCCCTCCACTGGCTTACTGTCAGAAAGATGATTATTTTTGAGGTTCTTTGCGTGTTTTTTTTTAGCACTGCATCAGAAAGGTTCCAGCCAACTTAACTCTCTTTTCTGCTGGTACTCCCCCAGAAGGCTTCTCAGATCCTCCTTGCACAAGTGGATGTTGGTTCCCAGATTTCGGAAGGCCAGATGGGGAGGATGTTCCATCTCGGCGGCTGCTGCTGCCAAACTGTGGAAAACTCTGCCCGCCCATATTTCAGAAGTTGACTCACTTGCCAAATTCAAAAAACCTCTGAAAACATGGCTTTTCTCTTCCCATTTCCTTAGTCACTTGGGGCGATTTCTGATTGCTTTAAGGTGCTTTTGGCTAGTGCTTTGACACCTCAGGGTATTGTGAGCTTTGTAATTTTTTTAAAATTTGATTTCATACTGTTAAAAACCCTCTAGATTGAGTTATCCACTCGCTGGTCCACCCTCCACCTCCTGTTTATTTCGGTCACCTCAGATTTCTTTAACACTTTCTTACTTTGCCTACATAAACTCTGTCACCTCAACTGTGCCTCAGCTGTAATTCTGTTTGTTCCCAATGCTTGGAAAGCATTCCTCACATCACCATAGGGCCACAACATGCGTACCTAAAGAAACCAGGCAGACTGCGAGCGCACCTTATGGAGTCGGGTTCTCACAATCAAGGGTGTAGAGGTGTTGACTCTACATGGTTGTAATAGGTGTCTAACAACTATTTATCTGGATCTAGTGGAAATAAACTTTGGTCAACTGTTTATGACTTGAACTGGTTATTGCTTGTTTATCTTTTGAGAGTTTTCATTGGGTGAACAGTGGTTTCCTTCCAGATGTCTAAGGACAATAGTCATCCACAGATCCTTTCTCTCGTCAGGTTCATCATCTTCTCTGTGTTACTGAGTCCAACTGACCCAACACATTCCAGACCAGAGTGCACACCTTACGCATATTCCCCTGAAAGCACGCCTTCACTCCATCACTCCATTGCTTCGGACCCTTTTTTCCAAATGTACTTACGATGAAGATCCCTCACAAAGGGGAGTGGATGCACCTGTTTACCTGCCTCTTATTAGTTTGTCTGTGCTTTATCCCTGCTACACCAGCACTGACAGCCATTTTGAAGATTGCCTTTTTTGATGATGCTTGCAGCAAGTATGTCACCTCTGTTATGAATTTGGCATGTTGTGTGGTCAGTGGCAGTCTTGTCTTTTTCAATGCCATCCATGGCCTTTTTTTTTTAAACTATTTTTATTTTGTCAAAAAACACGACCAAAACCCCATGTTGGCACTTTGTATCACGCAGGATACCCCAACAATATATCTGGCAACTTCCCTAGATGCACCCTTACAACCCCTCAGACCTCCCCTCACATACAAATGATATACTACATCCACAATGCACAAGAACAAAACATACCATCATTCCGTCACTAACGGATCGTCACTAAGGCCCATATGGCTGCCCCACATTTGCCAGATCTTTTCCCACTTTCAGGGGCATCCCCTACCCTCATTGACCTGATGTTCCGTAGCCCTGCACCAATCCACATCCGTTTGACATTGTTCCACACTTGGTGGTTCGGCTGCCCTCCATAAGTGTACAACATTTCTTTTTGCCACTGCAAGCCCGGAGTGGACAGTAGTCTGGGGTACTTGCCTGAGTTTTCCTTCCCTAACACGTTTGAAAGGACTATTTTAACCATGATCCTGGTACCAAGACCCACCCCCGTCTAGGCCCTTCTTGTACCCCGGCCAGAAGTCCCTCAGCCTTGGACAGTCTCAAAGAGTGTGTAAGAAGCCCCCTTGTAGCCCACACCACCTGTTACATCTGTTGGAGGAAGCTCGTCCCATCCTATGCATAAGCACCCTTGTATAGTAGGATCTGTGCAGTAAGCACAACTGCACTAATCGAAAGCGCACTCTTATGGCCACCTCCCTGGGTGACCGAATCACTGCCTCACATTCTTCATCCTCCATAGCTCCTACATCTACCTCCCAGGCCTTTCGAAGCTTCACCAGGGGATCAGGGGTGTTGTGTATCAATTTACTGTTGGTAAGGGAAATCGCACTCTTATGCAGCGGTTCAGTCAACAGCCTATCCTCAAGAGGCGAGGCATCCTCCAATAGCGTGTTCTGCTACAGATGCAGCATCAAGGCATGTCTTAACTGATAGTAATGGAGGAACTCCCTGGGTACCATGTAATACTCCTCCTGTTATGTCTCCCAGGCAACTAGCTTCCCCCACACGTCTTCCAGAATGGGAATCCCGATTAAGTCCCACCTAGCAAACCCCTTGAGCTTCCCCAACTCTGCTAGCATATAACAGTCCCAAAGTGGTGTCATCTACGTGGGTTTCCCCTGCCAGACAAGGAATCTAGTTAGCTGCCCACCGTACGGACGCTGCAACCCTCGTCAGAGAAGTAAGCGACCTGCAACGTCGCTTGGACTATAGTGCACTCGGATAGCTCCACGAGCCTAATGCTCTACGATCTGCCCTAATCGAGGGCTCCTCCTGGGGGGCAAATACCAACTCATTAATAAGGATCAATTGGGAAGTTCAGTAGTATTTCTCCACTTCAGGGAGGGCAATGCCTCCATCCCACTACCCCCTCATGAGCTTAGGGAGTGCTATCCTAGCTGATACCCCATCTCAGAGGAGCTGATGATCTCTCTGTACATACAGGAGCTTCGGCAAGGTCATCTCCATGGCCCTTTCTTGATATTTTTAAGTGTTAAACTCTGCCAGGCCCTCCACCCAACCCCTCACTCTAGCAGATGATGGAAAATAGAAGGAATTGTTGACACTCTAGAAGAGCGCCCAGGACCTCCTCTGGAACGAATGTCCTGGTCAGATTTCCACTTTGTTCACAGCATCCCAGGTCAGTTTGTACAGGTCTCGCCCTAACACTGAGGATGCACATCACTCACTCAGGACTCAACCGGAATACTCCCAATTAATAAAACAGAAACCTCATATACTTTTGGCATAATAACAAGTATCTCTGGCTTTACATGCTAAAATGCATATAGTCATTTCACAAAAGTGAAAATAAAAATTTCGCGAGAGGTGATGATTTTGGGATCCTCCCTAACCTAGGGAGAGAACCAAGCAGATGCCTTGAAAACAAAAAGCACATCTTGCTGAACGATTTGGTGGTGGTCCCATCCTCTTAGGACCACCCCAAGCACAGTTATGGGCAAAAATACAATGCCAACCAAAGGCCCTGCAAAGCATTATGGGACGAGATTAGCAGTGGGCAGTGAATATTATAGTATCCAATATCAAAATAATTCTACAAAGAGCTGCAGTTCAACTAGTCATTACTAGGTGTCCCTCACGAGTCAAATGCAAAAGCATTGAAATTATTACATCAAGCTGCAGTTCCACTAGTCGCTACTAGGTGTCCTCACGAGTCAAATGCAAAAGCATTGAAACCCTTTCATAAAGCTGCAGTTCCACTAGTCGTTACTAGGTGTCCTCATGAGTCAAATGCAAAAGCATTTGACTTGAGGGACACCTAGCAACGACTAGTTGAACTGCAGCTTGATGTAATAATTTCAATGCTTTTGCATTTGGCTCGTGAGGGACACCTAGTAACGACTAGTTGAACTGCAGCTCTTTGTAGAATTATTTTGATATTGGATACTATAATATTCACTGCCCACTGCTAATCTTGTCCCATAATGCTTTGCAGGGCCTTTGATTGGGATTGTATTTTTGCCCATAACTGTGCTTGGGGTGGTCCTAAGAGGATGGGACCACCACTGAATCGTTCAGCATGATATGCTCTTTGTGTTCAAGGCATCTGCTTGGTCCTCCCCCTAGGTTAGGGGGGACCCCAAAATCATCACCTCTCTCATTGCCTAATAGTTTGAAAGTTCACTTATGTGAATTTATTATATTCTTTTTAGCATGAAAAGTTGCATTATCAAAGCATTTGTGGGTGCAGTTTAGTAGCTGACGCCATTAAGTTTTTGCTGGAATGCAATAAACTAATCTCCAGCAGAGTTCATTACCCAGGCCTAGTCAATTGTGGTTGGGCTACAGAAGCAGTAGGAGGGCTGGGTGGGCATGTGTGGCACAGAACCATGCCCCCTGCTGCCATCTGTCCTGTGCCAGTTCTTTGTTTTTGGGACATTTATGCTGCTGCTGCCCATACACTACCCAGGATGCGTGTGGAAAAGTGAACTCCCAGCAAACATGGCTCTCCACTGACTCCATCCATGTGTGCCACCTAAGTTGGGCGTGGAGTTTCAGCCAATTAAACATTGCGTGGTGGCACTTCTAAAAGCCCATGTTTACAATGAGAAAAGTACAACTGCAAGTCCCAGAATGCACAGCACTGCCAGCTAAAAATCCAGAACTGGTTGAAGGTGTCACTGACATGAGCCCCTTGGCAGGCTTGGGATACGTTTGGCTGTGCACGTGAAACAAGATGTCACTTTATTTAATACAAAATGCAGTGGGCTGCTGTATAAAATGTATAAGGAAAATATGTTTGTTTTTTATTGTATGTCTTTTTTTCTTGGAGGCAAGGAATAGTTAATCAGACCAGTGGGGGAGATGGCAGAGATAGCCTTTTAAGTGAAAATGTTTGCATTATATTGATAATGGACAAAAGCTGACGTCGTCATTGTGGCGTGCTTAAGGACTTTAATGTCCAACAGAATGTCTATTAATCTATACATGGGATAACACAATGACAGCCTCCCTGCACCCCATTCCAAATGATATTTGAGACCGAGGAGAAAGCGAACCCCTTGCAGCATCACCCCTGTTGTGCTAATTTGCAGAGCAGCATCTCAGAGTGTCTGTGGGGGCAGGAGGGAATGTGCGGGCCCTCCATGTTCCCCACTAAGCAGGGGCTTTGCTGTGACTCCACAGACAGCAGGTACGGCCCTGCTGTGACCATCTGCACTCTGCTTGACCGGAACACATGCCACACTGGTTGCAGCTGTTGCCCCAGAGTGCTGCCAGTAGGCGATGGCCTTACTTTAATAGTGTTTGGTTGGTGATTTTTGACTTCATATATTTCACTTTCTTGGGAGGAGGTGGCAGGCCTATGCTCACGTGACCTAGAGACCTGTGTTATGCCCTGGTTCAATCATCGCACACCTTACTTTTCCTCCATCAGAAGGATTTAAGGGCCCCAACCAGCACTTCCCAGCCCATCGAGAAGAACATGAAGGCAGCACAAGTCCTTAGGTCATGTGACCTCAAGACCTAGGATGCTCCCAACCTATTGCCACATGCCTCACCTCCCCACACCAATGTTCCTAACCCCTCATGAGTTGGAAGATGACCACGGTCCGGCTGTGGCCAGGCTTGAAAGATGGTGGTCCAGTCTTGTGGCTCCTCACTGGTGTGGAACAGAAGGTCAGGTGTGTGGCCCACTCTTTGTATAGGCCTGCTAACCCGTTGCGTTTGTGAGACTGCTGGCAGTGACGTCATGTGCATGGTTATGCAAGGGATGTTTGTTCATTACTAAGACTCTCATAAGATTACAACCATAGGACATATTGACAGTAAGATGTGCCTAGGAGTTCGTCCAGAGATGAGAAGCGTAGCTACTGGTGGCTGGTAAATGATTAACAAAGGTGCCTCGGCTATGGTATTCTCTGCACAGAGTAGCAAGTTTGTGTGAGCCAACACCAGTGCCCTCAACCAGTTTTAGGAGCTCTGTTCTTAGAAAGAATCTTGAAGTCTTCTAGAACTGCAAGACATCCAGGGTCATGGTGTTGCTATCAGTAAACAATGACCCTCAAAGGCAAGGTAATAAGAAAGGTCAAGGATTATAGGCTTGTGCTTAGAGCATCTTTCAGTCCAACAAAATACAGCAGTACCTTTCAGAGCAGGGTTGCACGACACTAAGAATATCAGTGCGGGCTTTGGGGCGTATCAGCTTCCGCAGCCCCATTCTGGCCCTTGGCCTAGATGCTTGCCCACTGATCTACAAAGATGGTTTAGAACAGTCATGTTGGCACGGTGATGGCAGCAGACTTTGATCGTTTACTTGAATACTCAGATTGGCAGTCGTAGGCACTCAAAGTTATGTTCCCCATCTGCCATGTACAATATCCTTAAAGTTGCGTCCTGAGAATTTATGAACTGTTGTAAGCATGAATTATTTCACAGCTGTAATGGCTGTGCCTGTGTTGTTGCTCTCCATCCAAGCACTGATGCGTTGCGTGCTCGCGCGTGCGCTTCAGTGACCTCTAAGTGTTACGTTGTTGAAAAGTTGTCATCTTTCATACAGATGGATCTTCCAGACGATGAGCCTGATCGATTAAGCAACAGAATGCTGGAGTATGACCCGGGGTGTGATAAATGGACTCCACGCACGCCAATGATGTACTCCAAGTACCGCTTCAGTACGGCTGTAGTCAACAGTGAGATTTATGTCTTGGGTAAGTAGGACAAGATTGCGATTCGATTAGCCATTCTTTATTGTCCTGCCATCAGGCTTCAGCTAATGAGAGATTCACCCTTCAGTTTGAGTTTAGGTGGGATATTAAGCTCAATGGGGCCATTATTTTTGGTGCCCAATGAGTGTAACAACAAGCTCCCTATGTTGTGGCTTCTCTGTTTATGTTCAGTGGTCCTGTGCAGCGATGGGACCGACACAAGATCACAAAGAGCTACACCAGTGTGTTCTGCTCATCGAAAACCATTGCAGATGTACTCTAATTTCTGGGGAGGGGGAGAGAAGATTGTGGTGGAGGTGAGGTGACTGGGAGATGCAGAACTGGTGCAAGGATGTTGGTTGTTCCGCAGGCCAGGGATAACTGGAAGGAGATCCGCAGTCTTTGACATCCCAGTGCTGACCGCTTACTCCACTGACTCCCCTCCAAATGCCCTTCCAAAGCCCTTTAGCAGACTTCTATTTCATGATGAGTGTGAGGGGTGCAGAAAATAGCCAGGCTGTTAGAATCTTACTCATTCGAAAGACAGCTAAACATATGGAGATATACATTATCCCCACACAGGATGTGTTGCAGTAGCAGCACCTTGCTAAGTTCCTACAGATGGCTAACTACTAAATCCTCCCTGTGCTCGGCTCAACATTGACCTTAGAAAGCTGCTTACAATGTACATGTGTCCAACCAGGCACCTGAAGAGAGACTATAGACTGTCTTTGATTGGTCACAGGCAGCCAGGGGGTCCCCCAGTGGTTGGTTCGAGCTATCAAGTTAGTTCACCTGCTCTTATGATGGTTGTAGCAGCAACCACCCACCCCATCACTGACAGATGGTAACTGTTGAAGAATGCTGCATGCCTGTTAAAACACTGCCTACCCCTATCTGCAAAGACAGGCATTGAGCGAATGCGCAGACATCGAACACTGGCGTTGGTCATTATGAGGGCAACTGAACACTGGCATTGGTCCTTATGAGGGCAACTGAACACTGGCATTGGTTGGTCCTTATGAGGGCAACTGAACACTGGCATTGGTCCTTATGAGGGCAAATGATCACTGGCGTTGGTCCTTATGAGGGCAACTGAACACTGGCATTGGTCCTTATGAGGGCAAATGAACACTGGCGTTGGTCCTTATGAGGGCAAATGAACGCTGGCATTGGTCCTTATGAGGGCAACTGAACACTGGCGTTGGTCCTTATGAGGGCAACTGAACGCTGGCATTGGTCCTTATGAGGGCAACTGAACACCGGCATTGGTCCTTATGAGGGTAACTGAACACCGACATTGGTCCTTATGAGGGCAAATGAACACTGGTGTTGGGCCGTATGAGGGCAACTGAACACTGGCATTGGTCCTTATGAGGGCACCTGAACACTGGCATTGGTCCTTATGAGGGCAAATGAACACTGGTGTTGGTCCTTATGAGGGCAAATGAACACTGTCATTGGTCCTTATGAGGGCAACTGAACACTGTCATTGGTCCTTATGAGGGCAACTGAACGCTGGTGTTGGTCCTTATGAGGGCAACTGAACACTGGCATTGGTCCTTATAAGGGCACCTGAACACTGGCATTGGTCCTTATGAGGGCAAATGAACACTGGTGTTGGTCCTTATGAGGGCAACTGAACACTGGCATTGGTTGGTCCTTATGAGGGCAACTGAACACCGGCATTGGTTGGTCCTTATGAGGACAACTGAACACCGGCATTGGTCCTTATGAGGGCAACTGAACATTGGCCCTTGTGAGGGCAACTGAACATTGGCATTGGTCCTTATGAGGGCAACTGAACACTGGCATTGGTTGGTCCTTATGAGGGCAACTGAACACTGGCATTGGTTGGTCCTTATGAGGGCAACTGAACACTGGCGTTGGTCCTTATGAGGGCAACTGAACACTGGTGTTGGTCCTTATGAGGGCAACTGAACACTGGCGTTGGTCCTTATAATGGCAACTGAACACTGGCATTGGTCCTTATGAGGGCAACTGAACACTGGTGTTGGTCCTTATGAGGGCAACTGAACACTGGCACTGGTCCTTATGAGGGCAACTGAACACTGACGTTGGTCCTTATGAGGGCAACTGAACACTGACATTGGTTGGTCCTTATGAGGGCAACTGAACACTGGCGTTGGTCCTTATGAGGGCAACTGAACACTGGTGTTGGTCCTTATGAGGGCAACTGAACACTGGCGTTGGTCCTTATGAGGGCAACTGAACACTGTCGTTGGTCCTTATGAGGGCAACTGAACATTGGCGTTGGTCCTTATGAGGACAACTGAACACTGGTGTTGGTCCTTATGAGGGCAACTGAACACTGACGTTGGTCCTTATGAGGGCAACTGAACACTGGTGTTGGTCCTTATGAGGGCAACTGAACACTGACGTTGGTCCTTATGAGGGCAACTGAACACTGGCGTTGGTCCTTATGAGGGCAACTGAACACCGCATTGGTCCTTATGAGGGCAACTGAACACTGATGTTGGTCCTTATGAGGACAACTGAACACCGCATTGGTCCTTATGAGGGTAACTGAACACCGACATTGGTCCTTATGAGGGCAACTGAACATTGGCATTTGTCCTTTAGAGGGCAACTGAACCCTGGCATTGGTCCTTATGAGGGCAACTGAACACTGGCATTGGTCCTTATGAGGGCAACAGAACACCGGCATTGGTTGGTCCTTATGAGGGCACCTGAACACTGGCATTGGTCCGTATGAGGGCAACTGAACACCGGCATTGGTCCTTATGAGGGCACCTGAACACAGGCATTAGTCCGTATGAGGGCAACTGAACACCGGCATTGGTTGGTCCTTATGAGGGCACCTGAACACTGGCATTGGTCCGTATGAGGGCAACTGAACACCGGCATTGGTCCTTATGAGGGCAACTGAACATTGGCATTGGTTGGTCCTTATGAGGGCACCTGAACACTGGCTTTGGTCCTTATGAGGGCAACTGAACATTGGCATTGGTTGGTCCTTATGAGGGCACCTGAACACTGGCTTTGGTCCGTATGAGGGCAACTGAACATTGGCATTGGTTGGTCCTTATGAGGGCAACTGAACACCGGCATTGGTCCGTATGAGGGCAACTGAACACCGGCATTGGTTGGTCCTTATGAGGGCAACTGAACAAAAGCATTGGTCCTTATGAGGGCAATTGAACATTGGCATTGGTTGGTCCTTATGAGGGCACCTGAACACTGGCTTTGGTCCGTATGAGGGCAACTGAACATTGGCATTGGTTGGTCCTTATGAGGGCAACTGATTACCGGCATTGGTTGGTCCTTATGAGGGCACCTGAACACTGGCATTGGTCCGTATGAGGGTAACTGAACACCGACATTGGTCCTTATGAGGGCAAATGAACACTGGTGTTGGTCCGTATGAGGGCAACTGAACACTGGCATTGGTCCTTATGAGGGCACCTGAACACCGGCATTGGTCCTTATGAGGGCAAATGAACACTGGTGTTGGTCCTTATGAGGGCAAATGAACACTGTCATTGGTCCTTATGAGGGCAACTGAACACTGTCATTGGTCCTTATGAGGGCAACTGAACGCTGGTGTTGGTCCTTATGAGGGCAATTGAACACCGGCAATGATTGGTCCTTATGAGGGCAACTGAACACTGGCATTGGTCTGTATGAGGGCAACTGAACATTGCCATTGGTCCTTGTGAGGGCAACTGAACATTGCCATTGGTCCTTATGAGGGCAACTGAACACTGTCATTGGTTGGTCCTTATGAGGGCAACTGAACACTGGCATTGGTTGGTCCTTATGAGGGCAACTGAACACTGGCATTGGTCTGTATGAGGGCAACTGAACATTGCCATTGGTCCTTGTGAGGGCAACTGAACATTGCCATTGGTCCTTATCAGGGCAACTGAACACTGGCATTGGTTGGTCCTTATGAGGGCAACTGAACACTGGCATTGGTTGGTCCTTATGAGGGCAACTGAACACTGGCGTTGGTCCTTATGAGGGCAACTGAACACTGGCGTTGGTCCTTATGAGGGCAACTGAACATTGGCATTGGTCCTTATGAGGGCAACTGAACACTGATGTTGGTCCATATGAGGGCAACTGAACACTGTCATTGGTCCTTATGAGGGCAACTGAACACTGGCGTTGGTCCTTGTGAGGGCAACTGAACACCGCATTGGTCCTTATGAGGGCAACTGAACACTGATGTTGGTCCTTATGAGGACAACTGAACACCGCATTGGTCCTTATGAGGGTAACTGAACACCGACATTGGTCCTTATGAGGGCAACTGAACATTGTCATTGGTCCTTATGAGGGCAACTGAACACTGGCATTGGTCCTTATGAGGGCAACTGAACACCGGCATTGGTCCTTATGAGGGCAACTGAACACCGGCATTGGTTGGTCCTTATGAGGGCACCTGAACACTGGCATTGGTCCGTATGAGGGCAACTGAACACCGGCATTGGTTGGTCCTTATGAGGGCACCTGAACACTGGCATTGGTCCGTATGAGGGCAACTGAACACCGACATTGGTCCTTATGAGGGCAACTGAACACTGGCATTGGTCCTTATGAGGGCAACTGAACACCAGCATTGGTTGGTCCTTATGAGGGCACCTGAACACTGGCATTGGTCCGTATGAGGGCAACTGAACACCGGCATTGGTTGGTCCTTATGAGGGCACCTGAACACTGGCATTGGTCCGTATGAGGGCAACTGAACACCGGCATTGGTCCTTATGAGGGCAACTGAACTTTGGCATTGGTTGGTCCTTATGAGGGCACCTGAACACTGGGTTTGGTCCTTATGAGGGCAACTGAACATTGGCATTGGTTGGTCCTTATGAGGGCACCTGAACACTGGCTTTGGTCCGTATGAGGGCAACTGAACATTGGCATTGGTTGGTCCTTATGAGGGCAACTGAACACCGGCATTGGTTGGTCCTTATGAAGGCACCTGAACACTGGCATTGGTCCGTATGAGGGCAACTGAACACCGGCATTGGTCCTTATGAGGGCAACTGAACATTGGCATTGGTTGGTCCTTATGAGGGCACCTGAACACTGGCTTTGGTCCGTATGAGGGCAACTGAACATTGGCATTGGTTGGTCCTTATGAGGGCACCTGAACACTGGCTTTGGTCCGTATGAGGGCAACTGAACATTGGCATTGGTTGGTCCTTATGAGGGTAACTGAACACCGGCATTGGTTGGTCCTTATGAGGGCAACTGAACACCGGCATTGGTCCTTAAGAGGGGAAATGAAAACTGGCATTGGTCCTTATGAGCGCAACTGAACACCGGCATTGGTTGGTCCTTATGAGGGCAACTGAACACCGGCATTGGTCCGTATGAGGGCAACTGAACACCGGCATTGGTCCTTAAGAGGGGAAATGAACACTGGCATTGGTCCTTATGAGGGCAACTGAACACCGGCATTGGTCCTTAAGAGGGGAAATGAACACTGGCATTGGTCCTTATGAGGGCAACTGAACACCGGCATTGGTCCTTATGAGGGCAAATGAACACTGGTGTTGGTCCTTATGAGGGCAAATGAACACCGGTGTTGGTCCTTATGAGGGCAAATGAGCACTGGTGTTGGTCCTTATGAGGGCAACTGAACACTGGCGTTGGTCCTTATGAGGGCAACTGAACATTGCCATTGGTCCTTATGAGGGCAACTGAACACCGGCATTGGTCCTTATGAGGGCAACTGAACACCGGCATTGGTTGGTCCTTATGAGGGCACCTGAACACCGGCATTGGTCCTTATTAGGGCAAATGAACACCGGCATTGGTCCTTATTAGGGCAACTGAACACCGGCATTGGTCCTTATGAGGCAACTGAACACCGGCATTGGTCCTTATTAGGGCAAATGAACACCGGCATTGGTCCTTATTAGGGCAACTGAACACTGGCATTGGTCCTTATGAGGGCAACTGAACACCGGCATTGGTCCTTATGAGGGCAAGTGAACACCGGCATTGGTCCTTATGAGGGCAACTGAACACCGGCATTGGTCCTTATGAGGGCAACTGAACACCGGCATTGGTCCTTATTAGGGCAAATGAACACCGGCATTGGTCCTTATTAGGGCAACTGAACACTGGCACCAATTCATATCGGGGCATTTACAAGCTTGCATCAATCCCAAAAGGACATAATAGGGCATGATTAATTACTGACAATCCTAACTGGCAACTGTGGTGCAAGGATTTTAAGCCACCAAAACAAAATTACATTTTGTCTTTCGGGCACTCTTGCTCCTTAGCACAAACTCATCTTTGAGACGAGTTGTTGAAATTTGTCACCCGCTTAAAACGGTGGCATCGTGAGGCCGCTGCGTACATTCACCTTAATATAGCACTGGTCCTGCTGAAGGGACAAGTTATATTTGGCATCAGTACCGAAGGGATCATTGAAAATTGACACTTGTAGTAAGGAGGAAACATACGGTCACCAGCCCTAAAAGGGGCACTTGAACAAACTCTCACGGGGCTAAATATTGGCATAATTCTTGTTAGTGAAAACTGAATAAAGGTATAGATTCATATGGGGTAACTAAATATTGACATATATCCTTATGGCGCATCCAAATACAGACATTCTCCCTAGATGGACACCAAAACAAAATGGGCCTGGATATCCTCTGGGAGCAGCAGAAAAGCGGGAACAGAGGCATGACCAATATACCAGACTCCTTGTGGTGAGTCTAATCCAAAATGTTGTACAAGGTGTCCCTCCAGGACAGCCTGCAGAAACAGGAGCATCAGCCTGGAGGATGCTTTACTACCACGCTGACGTCTGCCACTGCCCAGCGCCTCGTAAATTAAAGACGCAAGGTCACTGATGAACAATGGTTAAAAGTCACCAAGAAAAAGACAATGCCCAACTTAGAAGCAAATATATGGGTGGAGATAGGTTTGCAACTGCATGTCGAATAAACACTACTTTAAGCAATAGTAGCATCACACAGTATAATTGGAATGGCTCAGACTAGGGCGGTGGCTCTTACGCCTGAAGCACACTCAACTTGTAACACACCTGCAGAGAACCCAGGCACCTCCCCAAATGCCGTAAGCAAAGAATGCTGGGTGTAAGCATACCAGCAAGGGTTTCCAGTTTAGTTATGTAGAAGGTTGAGCCTGGCCTGTAAAAGAGACAGGTGGGACAGTTCTGAAGGATGGACCTAGGACATGGCTTCGGGCGACAGCGAGTGTTTCCGTGGGCGTCAATTCACTAAATGCCAGGGGTAGCGGAAGTGACATCACTCACCATATGACCTTTACTGTCACTCTCACACTTAAGCATACACACACATTCACACATACACACACTGTCTCTCACATAAACACACTCTCACCCACAAGTATGCACACAACATACATTTAAAAGCATTTTTTATTTACTTCAGCTGCCAGGGGGGTTCCTATTCCAGCTATTTGTACTCTATATTTTATGACACTAAGAGTGAATAATATAATATTGTTCACTGTTAGTGTAATAAGCAAATTGACAGAAAGTGGAGGTCCAGCGAACGTCCATAAGGACATGTTGCCCCTGTGTTCCTGGCACTGATTTTGTCACCTGTGAGCCAGGGGTCGCAAAGGCAGTGCCAGGGGTCACAAGGGGCAAGCCATGGGTCGCAGCTGCGACCCCTAAAGATCCCAAAATGATGTCCATGAGTGTTTCTAAGTAATAACAGAAAGAGGAGACGGTCTTTGAAGAACTTCCATGTAGACCAGTAATGGGCTGTTGGGGGTGGTGAATTGCTTATATTAGCAATCTCCAGAGTGACACAGGCATACCTACAGGTGGATGCAGGATCGCATGTGCCTAAACAGAGCAAGGATACAAGTGGGTGACACAAACACGTCTACCAGGCCAACGTTCAAGAGAAGCAAGCATGGAGGTAAAACTGTCATGATCATAGGACCTTGGCACCACAACAGCCTAGATCTGGGCTTCGTGGTACTGCCAACCCGCAACGGCTCCAAGAAGCTCCTAAACATTCTTGTAAGGTACTTTCTGGAGTGAATACAGCATCTTAGAGCTGACAACCCCGCCAGTCTAAAGCCCCCCACCCACTCTGAAGGGCACCTACTCTGTACCACCCACTGTAAGCCAGATGCCCTGTGTACCCCTTGAGCTGGTTAACCGCAGACAGAAGACTGAAACCTGAGAACTGCACTCAAAGCAAAGACTGAAACCTGAGAACTGCACTCAAAGCAAAGACTGAAACCTGAGAACTGCACTCAAAGCAAAGACTGAAACCTGAGAACTGCACTCAAAGCAAAGACTGAAACCTAAGAACTGCACTCAAAGCAAAGACTGAAACCTGAGAACTGCACTCAAAGCAAAGACTGAAACCTAAGAACTGCACTCAAAGCAAAGACTGAAACCTGAGAACTGCACTCAAAGCAAAGACTGAAACCTGAGAACTGCACTCAAAGCAAAGACTGAAACCTGAGAACTGGACAATCTATTTTGTGATTCTCAAAGGTATTTCTAACTTTCAAAAAGCATTGGCAAAGCCAATTGGTCCGGCGGTGGCTGTCGGCCTGTTGCCTTTGTCAATGCTTTTTTGTGTTCTCATCGCTTTTGAAAAAACTTTATTGTTGGAACAGCTGATTGGATTTCATCAATATATAAAGCAAAGTGACAAAAAGCAAAAATATTTTTGGGTCTCAAAAAGAACAAATTGCCATAACAGTTCCTGGCACTGAAGGGAACTACTTTTAGCATGTGGATGTGCTTCTTGTGAAAGAGCTGAATGCTGTCACTCACAGTGAAGCTAACCAGTGAGAGAAGTGGGCTGACATTTTGCCCCACGCTGTATGCTGTAGTGGGTTGAAGAAAAATGTGACTGACATAACAATAGACCAATGGATGAAGAAGGCTGGCTGAAATAGCTTAAAAGTAAGCATATCATATGCATGGTTTTAGTAGAATCAAAAGGACTTGGCTAATACCAGATCTAAAACTAAATTGTACCCTCCAAATTAATTTAGCATCTGCTTTGATCTGGTGCAGAAAACAAACCCATGGCACTGAAACTCCCTGTACCACACTTCCCATTCCCAATGCACTTCCCTCTTATTGTTCTTCAGAAAATTAACTGAATTAATAAATGCTAAACCCTTGTATGTACGGGATATCGAAATACTTTATAAGAGATAACCGTTGATTTCTGTTTTCAACCAAATGTATATCTGAAGTCACATTTTAGGTCGAGCCAGGGCAGCACATGCGCTTCTCTGCGAGGCATGCTCTATTCAAGTATGGACTTGAAGCACCGCCCACTCCCCACACATATTTGTCATTGGCTTGTGTCATTGTCCTTTGGAAACTGTGGCTTTTTATTGGTCAATAGGATTTGTAGTCCCGTCTTAGTACCACCTTGTCTCATTTTGTAACCTCCAATGAGGACACCCCCTGTTACGTGTGTTGTTACTCAGTAGGCTTTAATTACAGCCTCCGAGCACTATTTGCTTAAATGGTTTTCTCCCAGGACACGCTCTCCCTCAACACTATAATTATTATTTTTTTCATAGCACAGCACGCCCCGCCGATAGTGGCGGCCGGGCCTTTGGTTTATTTGCGCCGCCAAACGCAGCCGCATGTTTTTTCTTTTTTTACTACTTATTAACTTTTTCTTTTTTAAACTGTCCCATGCCGCGGTTTTACATTAATGGCAGCTGCGCCCCTTTCCTTAGGCGTGGCTCGTCTAAAGAAAGGGGCGCGGCCGCCATTACAGTGAAAGCGCCGCATGGGCACTTTTACAAACTATCCTTGGCAATGCAATAGGTCTCGTATTTACGAGAGTTTCGTAAATGCGAGCCCTATTGCATTGCAAATGCTTGTTCTTTATTTTTACAGATAGCACATTAAACTTTATAAAGCTCTGATTTTAATTTAGCAATCAGTAAAACTTTTAAATGCACCTCAGAGAACGTTTGCAGGTTGGCTGCACAGCTTCACAGTCAGGCGACCTTCTAAACCTAGAGGGCGCTGCTGGGGCAATTAAGAGCCAGCCATCTTTCCTGCTATTCGGATTTCTGAACACTAGCCCAAGTCAACGTCAACGATTTCACTATTATTATGACACTTCAGTTTCTTTGCCATTTAAAACCACACTGTTCGACATTTTTTGGTATGTTCGTCACAACTCAGTCAACAGGGCTGGACTTTCATTATTAAACATAGTGACTCCCCTGTACCCTCTCCTCCCCCCCCCATGGGTTCTTGAGGAAGACCAGATACAGATACACTGAGCAGGAAGTCTAGAAAAGAAAAATAATTATGTGCAGTGCTGCCATCATCAGCTTGTTCAGCAACCTTTCTGCCAGCAATCACCTCAGAATTAACAACAGCACAGACTTCAGTGCCACCAGAGGGGACCACAGACCATCAATCGTCGGCAGTGGTGTGAAAGTCTCCTAGTGCGACCTCACAGTGACTTCTGCACTCATTCCTCACCAGTACTCACTCAGTAATGTTGAACATTGTGAATCACCAAGAAGACTGGCAAAAAGGTTTAAAAATAAACGTATTGGCAATTATACTGAGTGGCATATCTGAATAGGGGAGTTATGTGGAAATGGGATTTGTTTCAAGGAAAGGACTCAACAGAATTTTCATGAGAAGTCCTGTGAGGGTGTGGGAGACTGGTCTATATGGTTGGCGCTTCAGGATTAATAATTCGTGAAGGTCAAGGGCTGGGATTTCGACTTCAGAAGTGGCATCCACTTCCTTCCCTTTGGAAGACTGGCAATGTTCCTTGTTGTATTGGCTCCTTTGTTATTGTTTGGTTCGTTCACTGTATTTGCTTTCTACATCTTTGTGGTTTTGCTGCTTCCCTTTTCAGTTTCCCTCAGTTCCATGACACTTTTGCTTGAACTGTGACCTGGCTTCAGATTACGATTTTATTTTGGTTGCTGACTAGTTGCCTAAACTCTGACTTGCCTCTGGATTATAATTTGGTTTTAGGTGGTGTGTTTGTTCCTCCTCTTCCTCCCCTGCATTCTAAATTTACATTCTACCCGGGGAAGGGGGCCTCTGCCGTCCTTCATTAAGAGTAAAGATTAATCAACCACACCTATTAGGTAAATATATAACTTTAAAGTAATAGCAAATTCTGCATTCTTTAACATACTCCTGGTTAATAACCCAGCATTCCACAAGGGACCACCTACTCGCAATTGTTTCAATATAATCATCACAACATTATTCGAAAATCCATATCACACATGGTTTACCACATACTCAATGGCGTTTCTCGTGTTGGGCGCCATTTTGAATAGATTCTCCTGCCTTCGTGACTTCTTGCAAGTCCAATACTTAGATCCTAGAGAACTTTGCTTTTTGTGTTAAGCGTGAAGCGGGATCATTCTCCTCTATTGGTTTTTGCTCTTCCTTAATGTATCCCTTCCTTTTGGACCTTTATTAGGACTGCACAAGTTGTGCTTTATTTTTGGTATTGTGACCTCTCTTTCAGCACCTTGCCATCCCTTTCTGGCTTGTTCTCCTTACTGAGTGACTCCTCTTAGCTTCATGGCCACCTAACAACACTTTCACAGGTAACCATATATTTGAGAATAGAGTACCACAGGGGAGAGGTCTATGTATCACCAGCTTTTCTGTGTAAACATTTGTGATTGAAACATTATTGATGCTAAATACCCCAAATTACCATTGTACATTTACTCTTTTAGAAGAATGTAACCCACTTACAACCCTCACACCCTAGGGCACAACAACCTTCCTCTTGACTGATCTGGGGTGGGTCAGATCTGTCCACAGAATTTGAAGGGCTATTTATATACACCCCCTCAGCTTATGACTGCCACTGGGCCTGGTATAATTGAAACGGAGTAGTAGTTAGCTTGAGGGACTGGCAGGACTTTGCCATCCACATCATTATGTGCAATTACCACATTTGCACAAAGGGCAACCATCAACTGTGATAAAGAAGGTGTACCAATATCAAGACTGCGCTTCTATCGGGCTTCTGAGTACTGGGTATCTGACTTGCACTTTGACATGGAGGCCGCGTGTACAGCTGCATTTAACATGTTAGTCAACCCCAACCTGCAGGTAAACTGCTCAAAGTGTTCTCTTAGGCCATGAACCAAAGTGGCTACAGGCAAGAGATCTCTGTTAGTAAGGAGAGGGTCCCTATTACTCCTTGTAGTGTCTGAGTTTGGTAATTAATCTTTAAAATATATGTTCATTGAGTTACTTGCTTTAGATCCAGGTTACAATATGCAGTTACATCTTCAAAATCCACATACCTCAACTGTAACAATCCCCCGTCCCAACAAAATAGCACATATGTGATACAGGGAATAGATATTCTACAGTTTTAGTCTTGTCTGTCACAGACAGCATGTTCAGAGGTGTTGTGGTTGCACCTATGGCCCCTCCGTCCTGAAATAGACGAGATGCATACATCGGAGGGCGTCTTTCGGGACAAAGAGGCCGGAGCATCGAATCAAGCTCCCATAACAGCAAAGAACTCTTCAGCATTGTCAAAGAATTCTCTATACCCCTAGCTGCAACAAAAAACATTACCCCCTCACAGAAACTCTGCGGCAACCTTGCAAACCTCTTCATGTCAAGATCGCCAACATCTACAGAAACTTCAAACCCTAGCCCAAGGTCACCGACTTCTTGAAGCAACACAATGACCCTGCTATCACCACAGACATCCGAATAACCGAATGGAGTCAGCTGGCCTCACAGGAAACCGCCCCCATTATGAAGTCAATCTACTCAGGGGCCCCAATCGACTCATGCCCTCACCACATCTTTAACCCGGGCAAAGCCAGAATCAGCCATGTACTCACCACCTTGTTCAATACCTAAATTGAAATGGCCACCATCTCTGAGGACTGGAAACACGCAGAAGTCAGCGTCCAACTAAAGAAACCATTGGTAGTTCTCAGAGAACTCAACAACTACAGACCGATGTCCCTGCGCCCACTCCCGGCCATAGTATTAGAAAAAGCCATCTACCAACAACTCTCCTCACATCTGGAACGGAACCTCCTACGCGACTCCTCCCAATTCGGATTCCGCAGCAACCAAGACAGCCCTCATAGCGGCTACCAGTGACATCTGAGCCCGTCTTGACCGAGGAGAACATGGGCATCCAAGGAGCCGCTCTCAGATGGATCACCTCTTTCCTCACCAGGCGAAAGCAAAAAGTCCACCTTCCCCCTTCACGTCCTAACCCAAGGAAATCATTTTTTGAGTACCTGAAGGATCCTCACTCAGCCCCACCATCTTCAAGACTTACATGACACCTCTGCCCAGCATTGTTACAACCGGCTGACTCAACATCATATCTTATGCCGACGACACACAACTCATCCTCTCTCTCTCTCTGAAGACACCACCATCACCAAGACCAACTTCCATATCTGCATGACAGAGGTCGTCAACTGAATGAAGGACAACTGCCTGGAGATCAACACGAGCAAGACAGAGGTACAGATCTTTGGAAGCAAAGGTCCCCATGGGACGCAACCTAGTGGCCCTCAGAACTCAGACCTACTCCTACCCCCACTGACCGCACTAGGAACCTAGTCATCATTCTGGACAACAAGCTAACCTTAATGACTCAGGTCAACTCTGTCTCCTCCTCCTGCTTCTTCATCCTCTGCATGCTTCGTAAGATATTCAAATGGCTACCCCAAAGCTCAAGAGGCATTATCACCCAGGCCCTCATCTCCAGCCGAACTAAACTACGGCAACGCTCTCTAAGCAGGGATCGCAGCTCACCACCTCAAATGACTGCAGACCATACAGAATGCCGCAGCCAGGCTCGTTCTGGATCTCCCTAGATGAACCCACATCACCCCCTACCTCAGGGAACTCCACTGGCTCCCTGTACAGAAAAGATACCAGTTCAAGCTCTTGACTACGCATACAAGGCCCTACACAACTGCGGATCTGCCTACTTGAACCACCGCCTGAACTTTCATGTTATGTTATGTTAAAAAGTTTCTAAAGCGCTCGAATACCCATGGGTGTCTTGGCGCTGGTTGATTGGCAGTAAGGTGATTGTACTAGATGCCTAAAGGTTAAAAAGCCAGGTTTTTGTTAGCTTCCTGAAACTCAGCAATGTAGGAGCTGCCTTAATGCTTATTGGTAGACTGTTCCACAGGACCGGGGCTTCAGTGGTAAAGCAACTGCCTCCCCACTTAAGTCTCTTAAACCTGGGACAGAACACTGTCAGGGTATTTTTGGATCGAAGATCTCTATTTGGAACGTACCATGAGAGAAATTTTTTAAGATAACTGGGACCTAAATCGTGCAAGGCTTTATAGGTAAGGCATAATGCCTTGAATTTAATGCGGTTGTTTACCGTTAGCCAATGCAGTTCCTTAATGGCAGATGAGCCTGGCTTCCTCATTCTCTACACTCTGAAGTTTCTTCATATGTTGTTTTTGAAGCTTGGTAAAAAGACCATTACAGTAATCCAATTTTGATAGGATTAATAGAGAAATAACTGTTTTTCTGGTGGTCAGAGGGATAAAAGGAAGAACCTTTCTAATAATTCTCAGAGTGTTAAAACTGGCCGAGACAACTGAGCTAATGTGTTTATTAAAGCTCAGTTTGTCGTCTATTATTATGCCTAAGTTTTTTGCTTTTTGAACAGGGGTAGGGAGAGTTCCCATCTCTGTTGGCCAGCATGCCGGGCTCCAGAATAAAGGATTATTACCAAAAAGTATCACCTCGGTTTTCTCTGCATTTAGCTTGAGACAATGCTTTCCCATTCAGCCACTAACTGCTCTCATACAGTTGTGAAACTGAGAGATAGTTACTTCAGTGTTGTTAGCGGCCGCCACCACAATTTGGGTGTCGTCTGCATAAGAAGTAGGGGAAAAGCCAAAAGATCTGATCAGAGGGGCCAACTCTGAGACATAAACATTAAAAAGCAGAGGACTTAAAGAGGATCCCTGTGGGACCCCACACGGAAGTGAGAAAGAATTAGATGAAAAATTCTCTAGCATGACTAAGTGACTTCTGTTAGTCAGAAATGATTGAAGTAGAGCCAAGGCTTTGTCGGCAATGCTCAATTTTTTGAGACGGTTGACAAGGGTGACGTGGTCAACCGTATCAAAGGCTGCCGACAGATCCAGGAGGATAAGTGCTGCGGAGCCCCCTTTGTCCAGGTTGGTTCTTAACTCATCTGTCATTTTTATTAGTGCCGTCTCGGTACTATGTTCGGCCCTGAAGCCGAACTGGGATGGATCCAACAGATGATTATCCTGAATGAACTTTGATAATTGTGTATTGATGAGTTTTTCCACAAGTTTGGCTGGGAATGGTAACCTAGATATGGGGCGATAGTTGGCTGGGTTGTCCGGGTCTAGATTTGATCTCTTTAAAAGTGGTAAAATAGAGGCCCTTTTCCAAAGATCAGGGAAGATACCCGTGCTAAACATCCCATTAAAGATGCCAGCTAAGTGTCTCGCAATCGGGGCTGGAATCTGTTTTAATATGGAAGGAGGGCAAGGGTCAAACGGTGATCCTGACTTAGTGGAATTAAATAAATTAGAGACATCTTCCGGGGTGGTGGCTGTGAATTGCTTGAGATTAGCGAAAGTACTAGTACTAGCCGCATCTAGGATATTTGTGGAATCTATACTGGTATTAAAGTCACAGGAGGCCGAGAATTGATTGTATATTTGTTCCACTTTGTGACAAAAATGTGATGCAATTTCTTCACAAAAAGATTGACTAATATTATTACTTTTCGTCTCAGGGAGTTTCGTTAATTCATTTATGACCAAAAAAAGTTCCTTAGCCGAGTTTTTTGATGCCCATCAGACACCTCCGCTCCACTTCCCTTTCTCTAATCCTCAACCCCCTCCCCCATCCAAAGTAGCAGAGGCGGAAGTTGCTTCTTTTCCTACCTATCAGCGAATACATGGACCGAGCTGCCCTTTCATCTAATGAAATTAAATGATGGTTTTTATAGAGCGCGTGTTTGCCGTGGCGTCTTAGCGCTAGCTGTCGTTACTCTATGCAGGGACGGTACTGATCGGCTACAATTTATGAGCGAATAACCAGGTTTTCAATGCCCTCCTGAACAGCTGCAAATTGGTTTGTTTCCTAAGACTAATGGGCATCGTGTTCCATAATTTCGGGGCCAAGTGTAGAAAACTTCTGCCACCCCACTTTAACGTCTTTATCCTTGGGACCTCCAGCAGAGAGGCTGATGATGATCTAAGCTCTCGCTGTGGTGTATATCGCCTAACATGTTGGTTGAGGTAGGCTGACCCCGCTCCATGCAGAGTTTTATGCAAAATGCACATGGATTTAAAATGAATCCTTGCCTGGATGGACTTCCCCATCTCTTACTGAGTTCCCAAAGTCCCTGAAGACCTGGCTATTTGGCTAATCAACTGGACCCTGCCTGCACTTTACACATCTACTGATTGATTGGTTAGACTTGGAAAGTGGTCAATTGAAAAAGTCCCCAAAATTGAGCCAACAAGCTTAAGGTGTATGACAAATAGAAAGCTAAATGTCTACATATTGGAAGTGTCTATATTATTTCCCAAAGTCTCAGTCACTTACTGGATCCATAGTGAAGATTTGGCAGTCTTTACCACATGAGGCATAAATGACTATTGCTATATAAGAAAATAGGTGAAATTATGCTATTTCATTATTTCTTACCGATGCTTTAGAGGAATGTGCTCTAATAGAATTTAAAACGTTTAATCTTTATATGTGAAATCATTCTTATAAGTTTTTTAGTTCAATAGTTTTGTCATTATAAAGACGGTGAATGCTCATTGCATGGTTTAAATTGTGCTGTAAAAACGAGTACCCACAATAAGCTGAAACAGGATGCAGGAAAATCTATCCTTCATTGATCATAGAGTTAAAGCTCTTCAGAAATGGTGGCTTCCTGACCCCGCAACCTCGCTCTTTTTCATTTTATTTGGGGACAAAATCACAATATATACATTAAGCCTGGGCGTAGTTCGCGAAGTAGCGCTACGCGAAGCTACGCAAAGTGCAGTTCGCACTACGCGAGCTACGCGTAGCACTACGCGAACTGCGTAGTGCACTGTTCGCAATGATTGCACAGTGCCGGATGCTTGTCCGCACTGTGCAATCATTGAAAACGGCATCTTGCACAGTGCGAGCTGTCTTTTACTGCCGCTCGAGTAGATTTTTACTCGAGCTGCAGCTTTCTCAACGCGGACTGGTAGTTTCTCATCGCGAGCGGTCGCGAGCATACGCGACCACTCGCAATGAGAAACCTGACCTCCCGCGTTGAGAATCTCGCCGGGAGGTTTATTTTCCACGCTCGCGATCGGCAACTTGATGTTGCTGATCGCGAACGCAGGAAAAATCTCGCCGGGATAGTCATTTGCTTGCTCGCGGTCGCCAACTTGACGTTGAGGACCGCGAGCAAGCAAAAAATGACCGCTGCACTACGCTACGCTACGCGTGTTTGCACTGTGCTACGTGCAACTCGCGTTGTGCGAAGTAGCGCAAACTTCGCAAACTACGCGAGCGTAGCGTAGTGCTTTGCCCAGGGTTAATATATATGCATAACAGCAGATAAATAGAAGATCATCAAATTGTATTAATGACATCACAACAATAAAGATGAATATCACAACTTGCAGTGCGCGTCAGATCCAAAAGTACAAATAAGTGACTCCTCCCACAAGACTGGAAGTAGAAAGAGCCTCGGTGCCGCAGTTTTACATTATAGTCCCTCTCTGGCGCTATGCTGTAATGTCAATGAAAGGATGAGGTTGAGGCTCACTGAAAGGGTCAAGGTCAATCACTCACACATTCATTCCTGCACTGGCACAATGTCCTACACAAGAGAATTTCAGTCTCCAGGCTTATTAAAGTCACCATAATGACGCCGTGTACAAATAGAATCCCGGCTCACACTCACTCCTATGTATAGGCATCTGCCTCTCACTGAGATTCTAATCTTACAAGGGTGCATCACTGTGTCATCACTGTTTGAGGAGGAGGATGTCCCAGGATATCTCACAAAGGAAGACTTCAAGGGGTAATGTTTTCATCTCAGCATCTTGAACGATCACTGGCACACCCTGGGTATCTCAGCATCCTCTTAGCCCCTCAGCATCTCTTGAGCTGCCAATTTCCATACCCACCCTCCAGCTTTGCATCAACATTCTTAATAGCCCTGACTGGAGTGCAGCCAGCAAGCAGCCATACAGAACAATGTATTGACATACAGTACATTCACCTTGTATTTAAAGCACTGATGGACAGATTTATCAAGACCTTGGGCCACCGCAACGGTAGGCAAAATGATGCAAAGTGGACCAAAGTCTTGATAAAATGTTTTTACTTTTGAGCGCAAATTTATTGGGCTGGAACGTTGCCCTTAAAGTAGCCCAAATAGCTCTCTGCGCTGCTAAGCGTTGAGATGGAGTAACATGGGTGATACCTGGGCGTTCCAATGCTACCGCCCAGGGTTGTTGACGTAAAGCCAGATCTACAAAGATTGTCAGTCCTGGCTTTGTGTAAAAAATAACACCTGACGAAAGTTGTTGACCCATAGGGCGCAAAGTTGGCTGAAACATGTTGACCCGGTTCTTCCAGAGATAGATGTGAGAGACACCTAATACCTCTTTTCAAATCTCGCAGTTTTTTAATCATACCACTACCTTTGATCTTCTTAATAAAATGTGTCCTTTCTAAAAGTAGGAGGTATTTTTAAACAATTTGTCCTCACAAGGTGGATCCCATATGGTCTCAGATTCAAGAGACAATCCCTCCTTGTGGAGGAAAAGACCCAATGATGTAATGATCAGTAGCTAAGTATGCCAACAGGAGACATGCCTTTGGTGGAACAACACTGCTGAGGTTCTCACAACAATTTTGGTGTTGCCCTTCACCCTGTCTCAACACACCTCTTCCACTCCGTTTGATTTTACATAAAAAATAACACCACCTTGAGGCAGGCGCCAAGATGGAGATATGTTTTCATTTCTCGAAAGATTGCAGTCATTGCATGTGTGTTGCACTGTACATACGGTGCACATCCAATCTGTGAAATGTTTAAAAGGTTTAACCATGGGGTTTTGTACCAAATGTATGCTTGACATAACGCACACAGCTTTGCACTAAGATGTATACAAGGCACTAGGCAACAACGCAGCACATCATCTTTGGCTGCGGTGCTGCGGTGTGCTATTCTTTTAGTAAACCCGCACCCCGAGTTTAATAAAAATGCAGCATGATATTCATTTCCAACGTCAGAAAAGCTTTTGCAGGTTAAATACAAGGTAAAATGCATAAATAGAAACCCATTTTACAGAAGGTCACTGTCCATTAACCTGCAGTAAGTCTGAGAAATTCTGCTATTTTATTAAATATTATTATAATATTGCATGATAGTGTAATATTACGTGAAAGTAAATGGACCGACACCTACTAGGTCACCTCTTGTGATCACCACGCAGACGCGATCTATACATATTCAATCATAAAAGTAGCTTTACGACTAAAAGTGCGTTTGTGGCTCGGGGTCGATATTTTCGCACAAGGCTATGAATCTTGAGGACTGGAATTCTGCAGCTGCTATGGAAAAATAGGGGGATTGTCAGGGCTTGAAAAGAGGCTGCCCGAGGCTGGCCTTTGAAGGGGTGCACTGTGCTCTCTGGACAGCCAATGCTTTGTCCTGACAGCCAACACTCAGGCTTTGTGAAGGCCACAAAGTAGAACAGAGCTTTGTATCTCAGCTTGTGGAAGGATAAGATTTGAATGTTAATGTTCTGCCTCAAACCATGTGTCTCCTCAGGGTCCTAATAAGCCATTGAAATCCTCACATATCCAGATTGGGCGATTGCCGAAAGTGGCCGATCCTCGAGTGACTCTTACATGAAGTAAATGTGTGGGCCGAATTCACACAGATTTTGCTATGAGTAGATGTGACGTAGTCATGGAGCTTTCCTGACTTACTCCTGGTTTCCTGGATTAAGTCAGCACTACTCAAAGTTAAGACTATGGCTCACCTGCAAACACAAGTATCAATCAAACTGCGCTTATATAGCACGACTTAGCACCCATGAGGGTATCCAAGCACTGGGCTGAGGGTCTAAGTTGAAAAACCAGGTCTTGAGTCCCTTCCTGAGGTTTGCCAATGAGGGTGATATTGGAAGGTGGAGGGGAAGGGCGTTCCAGGATTTGGTGGCGAAGTGGGAGAAGGATCGTACTCCTGTGCAGCAGTCGTATATATATATGTGCGGGTAATCCACTCACCTGAGGTTTATCTCACTGCAGACAGCGTGAAAGTGCTAAATGTGGTGAAATAATGTGCAAGTTGGTGCAAATACAATTTCACACTTTACACTAAAATGATATGAGTATGCCAATTTTCTGTCCACTCAAATTTAAAAATCTTAAACACCATTTTGAGAAGTGGATTCAAATAAGCTTAAATGAAGCCTTATTGTTACTTTTTTCTCGAGATAGTTCCATAAACGTACTGTCTATTAATGCATAATCTGACTTCAGGTCAATGAAGGCCAGAAGCAATAGACTTGTTAATGACACCATGACTCATTCGAATCAAATAGAGCCCACCCTACATGTGTGCTGGTGTTTTTCATAATCTAACCACTGTTGGAAGTGATTTTGCAATAGCTTGTCAAAGATCTTCCGAGACGCATCCAGTGTGCAGTACATTTTAGAGCCTGGAAAAAGTCCCAAGTGGTGTGGGATTAAACACCTGTTGGCTGAAAAGAAATGCAAGAACTGCTTGTGCTACCCACGGATATTGGGTCACTGTGGCAACCGGAAGTGAGATCACACATCATTTGACCTAATCGAAACCACAGGAAGTTACATTGTATGGTCTTTGACCCTGAATCCAAGGAAGTGATTCCATAAGACCTTGTTCCTGATGGCATCACAACAGCTGATGTCACTGAAGCCTAGTGTCTAACTCAAAGAGAAAATGTATTGCTAAATCACAGGAAGATTCACAAAAAAAGAATAAAAAACACAATAGTGGTCATGTCAATTGGTATTAATCCATATGGACCATATATTGAATATGAACGACTTTATCGGTTTGATTTACTCATTATCATTGTTAACAAGTTTTAATTTATGATAACTTGCAAGGAATTAACACACTTGCGAAAGATAGAGATGGCTGGGTTTCTCAAACACATAATTAGGTGTTTTGCTATCCTTATTTAATAATTTAAATATATATATATATATATATATATATAGCTACATAGAGGGCTTTGGTTCAGCTCTTTCTTCCATTGGTCTGTTCAACAGTAATTGAAATTTTGCCTCCGCTCACTGCAGCATGCAGCAATGGATCAGCACACTTTCTCCATTGAATGCCCTACGGTGTCAATGAGGGTAATTTTTTAAACATTTATGCACATCTGCCTTAAAAGAAATGCACTTCAGTGCCAGTGAGGGGGGGGGGGGGCAAACCCTTTACTTTTTCAGTTCTTTTATCTTTCCATCATTCTTCTTTTTATTTTTTATTTTCCTGTGATGTGCATTAAATCTATTTGCTCTTAGTACACTTGCCTGCTAGGAAGGACCTCATACTGTTTTATGAAAATTGTATGTGTATTTTTTTTATTTAAAATTGTTATTACAATCATATGTCACCACATTTAGGCGGACTGTTTGTTTTAATTTTTTTATTTTTTGTGGAATATTCTTGCAATAATAAAAAATAAATATCTCGACATGGCCAGACCTATTGGGTTTGCCAAGGCTTGCTTTTCGTGTAGTAATGAACCATAACAACAAGTTAAAAAATATGCATTTTTTCATTTGTTTCATTTTATGATGTATCCTAAAAAGTGCTGCACTGCTGGCTGAATGAATTTATTTGATCAAAAGTATAGAGTCCCAGTGGAAGCTAAAGAAAGAAAGCAGTGCTCATCAGGACAGTGTTTAGCTTCTGTTCTCGACCTCTGGAGCCAGGAGAGGCAAAGGCAGCGTTAGCAGTCACAAGGGGCAATTAATTGGTCATTGATCACCTCACTACTAGCGGAGTAGGACGAAGCCAAATGCCTCTACTCTTGCTTCTAGGAAATGTAGACTCCGCCTCTAGATCTCAGAGTATCTTTTACTAGAACTAGAAAGTTTTTAGCACAGCCCGAAAAGCAATCAAAGAAAGGGCTTTGCAGATCTCAAATATTATACCACTTGTTTATTTAGTACATTGGTATTCAGTGTAAATCTACTCTACCCACTAGTCAGCAGACTTCCTGGAAAGAAGAGGGAGTTACTTAACCAACATGTAGAACTCTGGGTAAATGCAGATTTCTTAGTTCCATGCTTATTTCAGACATTTTTCAAATTTCTTGCAAATTTTGGACATGTTGGAAATTACCACCAAATTTTCAATCTCTACATGACTTCTCAAAGGGCGCAGAAGCATCACAAAGGAACGCAGATTGACTGAAGCCAGGGAGCGGGGCCTTAGCCACAGTGGATATGAGAAATAATGAAGAATGCAAGAAAGAAGAAATACTAATTATAAGAAGTGTATACGTAGGACCCATTGTGAAGCAGAATGCATTTTAGTACCATTGATAAATAAAGCCTTATGACAATCCCTGAGAAGGGATTTCAGTTCAAGGTCCTAAACTGTAGAGCCCACTTACAAAGTCGTTGTGCATGATAACTACATTTAGTTATGTGCTCATGGAAAGTGTAGTGACGTGGTTTCAATATTCAGTGTTACAGGTCTTGGACTTGCACCCTTCACACCTTCCAATACTGCAAAAAATATATATAAAACAGCATTTAAAAAATAAACATTTACAACTTTTCTCAACTTTTGAGATTATCAGGCAGGCCCGGCAGCAGGGAGGCATGTGGTGAGCCCCAATTCAGGGGCTTCTAGAAGAGTGGAGCTCTGAGCAATTGCCCACTTTGCCCACACTTAAAACAATCCTGAATATAGCTGCTATCTTATTCTTAGTTGTACCTCTTCATCCTGAGCTCTCCGACTACCAGTGGGGGCTCGTTACTTTGGGCAAAGGGGCTGTACCCACCCTATTTCCTTCAACATCAATATGTTAATTTCCAAATTATTATTATAATGATTACAATAGTAATTAGAAAATTAGCTCTGCCTGTCACCCTTTGAACCTTGCTTCAGTAAGGGTCAGGCAGCCAGCCACTTTTCACTGGTAAAAAACAAGACAACAGGCCTTTTCCATCTATGCACCCAGGATCTGGAACAACAGCCTGCTATCCATCAGGGCCGTCCTGCTCCAAATTAGAAAAGAGTTGAAGACTCACTTCTTTAAAAAACTCTACAGCCAAATGCATTCACCATCCACAACCCATCTTCCTCCTTTTACTTGTTGACGCTGTGCTTATTTGACCATGTACAGTGCTCTGCTACCTTTGTCTAGGTTTGCGCTGTAGAAATACCACATACATACAAACATAAATACATATTTGCAGTAGAATGCATGTGCCAACCTCCACAACTTTTCTGGGCTCAGCCAAGGCTTACCTTGCTCCTGCCCTGGCCTGCTGATCTTCAGGCCCTCATGGTAATATTCACTGCTGATGCGCTGGAAGCATCACTTTCCAAGGTAGCCACGGTAGCTGCGAGTTTCAGCCCTCTACTGCCTAAGGCAACCTGTCAATCACTGAGGGCGCAAGTGGAGGAGACTGCATGTGTAGGAGGCAGGAGGGCGGATCCGTCTTTCACCATATGATGCAGCGACAACGGGTCACATTCAGTATACAGATACACTGTGCATGCTTTAGTTGTGCATGCACAGTATATCTGTTTACAGGAGCATGTACTTTCACTTTCTCCTTAATCGGAGAACTGGAGCTGCATAGGACTACCTGAGCATAGGAACCCAAATGTTGTCAGACCAGCCCCCATACGGTGCATAGCGAGTGCACCGAGCGAGCCTGACCACTTCAAAGAGGGGTTTGGGGGGGGTTCTCCCCCCAAGAGCATTTGGGAAAAAATTATGCATTCTACAACACATTTTTCATTATATATTCAATTGTATTAGCTTTTAAAGCATTGTAAATGATAACCTTACGGTGCACCAGGATACAACAATCTTTGTCGGGGCTCTTCAATGATGCCCTCACTATCACCTTCCAACAGTGCCTCTCATCTTTCCATAGCCCTTCTCTCACGTGTATTTTGTTTTTATAGTGCTTCTCATAGCAGTGTAGGGTGTTGGAGCACTTTACATCACACACACATACAGAGGTCATACATGTGTAAATCGGTATATAGAAAATGTTACATAAGGCAAAGGGGACTGCAAGATGTAGGATTTACATTTCATCTGTACTGGTAAGCACTTTTTAAGATTGCTTGGTCTGGAGAAGCACAAACTCACGATTCAGAACATAACACAGTGGTTAAGGTTCACTTTAATAATAAGAATGTATTTCTACCCAAACAAACCTTTTTTAGCAGCATCAGGATAATAAAAGACTGGCAAAAAATAAAACCATAACTTTCTAACCTGTACCGTGCAGCGTGCATGCAGCTCTTTCATGGCAGTTCACAGCTCACTGCGCTAGATTACGATTGTAACTTATAAACTGCATTGTAACAAAAGAATCTCTGTGACAAAAGCAGTAAGCTACTGAGCACTTAAAATATTGTTCTTTGATCTGCATGGTACACGTTCTTTGCAGCAGGCATATTAACCCTCTGTACTGCCTTAGATGAGTCAAAACTTCCACTAGACAAAACTTCCATCTCTCTCCAGCAAGTACATTTATCAACAGAGTTATCTTGATTCTTTTATTGTTGCCAGAAAACTGCTGAATATACAAGGAACTTTGCAGTGCTTTTAAAGCTGCTGCACTGCTACAAAACCGGTCCCCAGTAACAAAAGCAGCCCCTACCCTTCCAGCCTCCCGGGGAAACGCCCGTTCCCGGTACAGCCAGTCCGGCCTTACTGAGCCTCCTATCACAGGTAGGTCGGTCCTCCCGTCCTGCCGGCCTTTCCCTAGGGCTCCATCCTCCTTTATCCCCTATGCTACCTCCTGCAGACAGCCCACCTCAGTAGTGGTGGGCGAGCCACTGAAAGCTCAAGCCAGATCCCTGGCTCTGGGTCAGTTTGAAGTCTTCTTGGACCAGCCACAAGCCCAAAGGAATTGCAGATAACGCATTAAAACGGGAGACAGAAAAGTTACCTTTCTAGTAGCTGAACTGCACAAATTGAAACAAAAAAAACTGGGATTGGTCAGGGTTTACCAGATTGAAAATTGTGTAACCCTAGGCAATATATATATTTTTTGCAGTTTTATATAGCATGAACTCGACCCGAAGGTATTGAAGTGCCTTACATAAGCACCAGCTACATTACACAAGGACACATTCATTTTTGGTAGGCACGGGGAGATTAAGTGATTTGCCCAGAATCACAGGATGCTGAGCTGACGCCAAGACTCGAAGCTGGTTTCCCACGTCCAGAGTCAGCAGCTCTGGCCGTTACACCACATCCTCTCCAAGAAGCCTCTTTTTTTTCTTTATCCCATATGAGGACTTTCAAAACGTGAGTTCTGGATGCACGCTGTACAAAAAACTCGTGTTGATTTAATAGAATATAAAGTTGCTCCATCTATAATAAGAATTTAAGCCTCATTTAAGGTATATAAGACAACTGACTTGTCTCTTAGTTCACTAATGACGTCATAAGGGCAGGAATATTTCGAAATTCTTGTATTAAACTGTCACTTTTAATATAGACCGCCAAATGCAGTGAGATAATCTAATGTACTAAGGTGAAATGTGTCGGCATGCTAAATCACTTTCTTGAATTTTCTTATTTTTACATGATGTGTGTTGAATGATTTACATGCCACACATTTTCAGGGATTTGTTCGTTCATGGACTCTTAGAGCCAAACCAGACGCTTGGCTCGGTTCTGGCTCGGCTCTCTCTGTGAATTTGTTGGCTCACCCACCTCTACGCCTCAGTTCTGTGGGTGCTCAGCACCTGCTATCAGCTCAGCAAGGAAGGGTTTTGTACATGGAATGGTAAATGGTGCCCTTTGTTGCACATTAATCTGGGCCAACACAAAGCATAATGTAATTCATCACCAGGGCTTGAGTGGCTTTATATGGTACGCAATTAAAAAGTGAATTTGAAACTGGCTCCCAAATTCACTAATAACCGTAAAAGATAATCCATGTGAGCGAGTCAGTTCCTATTTCTATTCCACATGTTTACTACATCTTGCATAAAGTGGGAGTATTTGCTTGTTCTGTTTGTTGTGCTTCTGTAGCCAGAGGATCCACTCAGTACTTATATCTGACATTAAATGCATTTTGTGGTAGAGTGGTCCCTGCATGCCAGGAGTACAGATATTTTAGAAAATGTTCAGTAAATGAATGTGTCTTTATTTGCACACAAACAAGGCTTAAAGCTGTGAAACTAAACACATGAGAAGTCTTAAGGAACATGGGAGTTCACCAGAGATTGAAACATTCACATTTCAGAAGGACTGAACTCGCAGAACTCGACTGGAACTAGAGTAGCGCCAAGAGGCTTGTTTCTCACGGTTCTCAGCTACTTCTGTTTCCATGGTCTGAATGCCATCATTAGACGGTGTTAGTTCATGTTTTAATAAACAGCTAATCTTTTTAGGCGTGTGCATGTAATGTAAAACCTGGGCCATAATGGCAAGATGTCATATATCTGGGATCGTGTGCCATGTGGGAGCGCCTTGGCCAGGAAGTATCGTCCCAGCTGGCAAGTGTCCCCATGTCGAGTGTGACACAATCAGCTGTTACTGGCTTTTACACCAAAGAACGTTTGAGTTTTGAGACTAAAAATGTGTCTTTTGCTGGTTCATGTGTGCACTTCAGGGCTGGACTGAATGCCGAGGCCTACATTCACAAATCGCCGCGGGACACTTTTTTTCTGTTTTGGTAATTCTTAGGCGATGCACTTTTTAAAAAAAAAAAACTGGTGGAAAGCAGTGCAGTGTTAAGTGCATTAGGCCGGTAATATTGTGCAGAATTGGATAGTATTTTACGATCCTTTTATTGGGGTTTTTCGGTTTTGGGGAATATCTAATAAAGACATGTCAAGGTAAAATAAAGTCAAATAGTGCATATCAGTTGCAAATGACCACCCTGAGGTTGTGTGCGTATGTGTTTGTGTGTATCTGTGTATATTTTGTGAGTATGTGTATGTGTATGTGTGTGCATATGTTTGTGTGTATCTGTGTATATTTTGTGAGTGTGTGTATGTGTATGCATATGTTTGTATGTATCTGTGTATATTTTGTGACTGTGTGTGTGCATATGTTTGTGTGTATCTGTGTATATTTGGTGACTGTGTGTGTGCGTGCGTGCGTGCGTGTGGCCAGTCCAGGAAAAAGAAGCATTTAAGTGCCAGCAATGCATTGTGCTGTTGACTATGTAGCCAGGACTGGTGAAAGGAGTCGTACTTGAAATGGGTCCCCTTGATAGCGCTGCCCCTCACAATCTGCACTATTACAAGCCACTAGAAATCAAAGCAAAGCTGCAAAATTCAAGTCCTTTAGATTTTTATTTCATTTTTGTCAGCAGCTTAAAACTGGTTCATCCTCGGTGCCAGTCGTTTTCTGGCAGTCGCTGGGTTGACAAGACACCAGCCGCATTCCAGCATATTTTTGGACAAAATTGATTGCTGCGTGTTACTTAATGAGTTGCAAATTGCTTTGCTAATTTGGGCAAATGTAGCCTTGCAGTGCAGCCGCACGTCTAACAAGATACAAAATGGCGTCTCCATACTTAACTAGGCTGTAATGTGAGGTGTATGTATGCGTGTAGAGCGCTGCGGTGTATGTATGCGTGTAGAGCGCTGCAAAGTATGTATACATGTAGAGTGCTGCAGTGCATGTATGCGTGTAGAGCGCTGTGGTGTATGTATGCATGTAGAGCGCTGAGCGCTGCGGTGTATGTATGTGCATAGAGCACTGCAGAGTATGTATGCGTGTAGAGCGCTGCAGTGTATGCATGTGTGTAGAGTGCTGCGGTGCATGTATGCATGTAGAGCAGTGCGGAGTATGTATGCATGTAGAGCGCTGCAGTGTATGTATGCATGTAGAGCACTGCGGTGTATGTATGCGTGTAAAGCGGTGCAGTGTATGTATGCAAGTAGAGCGGTGCGGAGTATGTATGCGTGTAGAGCACTGTGTGTATGTATGCGTGTAGAGTGCTGCGGTGTATGTATGCGTGTAGAGCGCTGCAGTGTATGTATGTGTGTTGAGCGCTGCGGTGTATGTATGCATGTAGAGCACTGAGCACTGCGGTGTATGTATGTGTGTAGAGCGCACAGTGTATGTTTGCATGTAGAGCACTGCGGTGTATGTATGCATGTAGAGCACTGCGGTGTATGCATGTGTGTAGAGTGCTGAGGTGTATGTATGCGTGTTAAGTGCTGCAGTGTATGTATGCGTGTAAAGCGCTGCGGTGTATGTATGCAAGTAGAGCGGTGCGGAGTATGTATGCGAGTAGAGCGCTGTGGTGTATGTATGCGTGTAAAACGCTGTGGTGTATGCATGCATGTAGAGCACTGCGGTGTATGTATGTGTGTAGAGCTCACGGTGTATGCTTGCGTGCAGAGCACTGCAGTGTATGTATGCGTGTAGAGCGCTGCGGTGTATGCATGCGCATAGAGCACTGCGGTGTATGTACTCATGTTTAGCGCTGTGGTGTATGTATGCGTGTAGAGTGCATGGTGTATGTTTGCGTGTAGAGCACTGCGGTGTATGTATGCGTGTAGAGCGCTGCAGTGTATGCATGTGTGTAGAGTGCTGCGGTGCATGTATGCATGTAGAGCAGTGCGGAGTATGTATGCATGTAGAGCGCTGCAGTGTATGTATGCATGTAGAGCACTGCGGTGTATGTATGCGTGTAAAGCGGTGCAGTGTATGTATGCAAGTCGAGCGGTGCGGAGTATGTATGCGTGTAGAGCGCTGCAGTGTATGTATGCGTGTAGAGCGTGCGGTGTATGTTTGCGCGCAGAGCACTGCAGTGTATGCATGCGTGTAGAGTGCTGCAGTGTATGTTTGCGTGTAGAGCACTGCGGTGTATGTATGCGTGTAGAGCGCTGCAGTGTATGCATGTGTGTAGAGTGCTGGGGTGTATGTATGCGTGTTAAGCGCTGCAGTGTATGTATGTGTGTAAAGCGCTGCGGTGTATGTATGCATGTAGAGCGGTGCGGAGTATGTATGTGTGTAGAGCGCTGCGGTGTATGTATGCATGTAAAGCGCTGTGGTGTATGTATGCATGTAGAGCGCTGCGGTGTATGTATGCATGTAGAGCGCACGGTGTATGTTTGCGTGCAGAGCACTGCAGTGTATGTATGCGTATAGAGCGCTGTGGTGTATGCATGCACATAGAGCACTGCGGTGTATGTACGCGTGTTAAGCGCTGAGGTGTATGTATGTGTGTAGAGCGCTGCGGTGTATGTATGAGTGTAGAGCGCACTGCAAAGGCCTCCAAGCAGCCTGTAAAACTGCATCTACCACCTCATTCTTCTCAGCTGCCTGGAACTTGTGCAGTAACACTGCACCCGGCAAACACAACTTCAGGGTGCGATGCTTACCAGGTGCAGTAATACTGCCTCTCTTTCTCTCCAAGTTCTGCACCTCAGAATGGGGGCTAAAGCAGTAACGTTAAATGTTTACCACAACCATGAGATCGAAAACTCCAACAATTGTATTTTTCTCCACACAAATTCCACCAGGGATTACCTGGAAGAATTTCTGTGGGGAAGAACGGCCAGGTGCTATATGACTGCACCAGCTGTAAGCCCAATTTGGGCGCAAACTCCAGTTTTTGACGAATCAGAATGTCCGCTCCGGCTGAAGGGGGACATTATTGGCAGATGTAGTCAGGGTCTTAGTCTGGATTTGGTATTCTTTTAAGGACAACATTTCCTCAGAAGAGCTAACATTATTTTACGCAACGCAGCAACAACTTGTAGCGCTGCGTGAAAGGAAGAGGGTAGGAATCTGCCATATCTATCAAGATCTGTCCATTGCCTCTGCTGGTGCACAATCTGCAGCCTAGCACTAACACAGACATCCTTGCGCCATGGTTCAAGGGTGCCTGCATTACAGGCAGGATTGTTTTTTGCAGAAAGGGGCACCTTCCTGCACAAAAACAATTCTTAGAGGCAAAAATAAAGATATTTCTTTTGTTTTGCCTCTAGTGGGAAGGTGAACAATTCTAAACGCATTCCCTACGTCTACCAGTGTTGGTTAATCTGGGAATGCCCAAAATACATGAGTGGATGCGTGGGAACACCCATGCTCCACCCATGTAACACCCCCAACACGCAGAGTAACGCGAGTCCTCGACTTGAGCTGCCTTGGGTTTACTCCAGATTTACCAAGCGTGGCCTTGCGTGGCTTGGTAAATCTCATTCTAGGTTTTGCATCACCCTTCGTCCCCTTGCGTGGTGCAAGGAAGATGCAAAACCTTGCTAAATCTGGGCTGGCACACTTAAGGCCTCTTTTTGGAAAGGGTGAGAGGGACAGCACTGGTGGTGGTAAATAGATTCCATTGCCTCAGGAGAAAATACCGCCCAGCAGTACAATCTGTTCAGTAGAACTCTAACTGAAGGACATTACTTCCAGTGTAAATTATATTACCCAAAAAATGGCCAAAACCGGTCTGAGCTGGCTTTGAAATGGGCAAAACCCATATACTGCTTGCTTATATCAGGTCACAAAATACTCCAGCAGTGATTACTACCCCAGTATGCCACCAGTCTTCCTCCTCCCAAACACTCTTTGTGGTTTAAAATTCTTTATTGAGTTTTCCATATATAATATTAACAACATAATATGCCTAGTGCTGGAAAACACTCAAATAAGACCCAATCCAAATTCCTCTACCCTCAACGCAGTATCTCAAACTGCCTCAGCCAGACCAAGATCTGACTTGCCTTGATTTGGTATCACTCTATCCCAAAGCACAGTTCTGCTCTCCTTACTCCAGCCGTTGGCACCTTTTCGATTTGGTCTGGTAGCTGTGGTTGACTTCGGTCTTGCGGGATGAGTTTTAGAACCCTTGAGGAGCGAGGGCATATTTGTTCCATAAATTCTGTGGACAAAAAGTTGAGCACCTGGACTTGTGTCTCTCTCAAAGACTGCTGAAGTTTCTATAAAGGCAACTTTTCCAAAGCCAGAAAGTTCCAGAGTCTATGGAGCCACCTATTTTTGGATGGTGTTGTCTCTTTGCCTCAGTGAGAGGCTATTATGTGTTTGGCCACTAACAAAAAGTGTGCAATCTGTCGCAAATAGCAGAGGTAACCGTCCAAGGACTTTACTTCCCAACAGCATCACAGCAACACCTTTCATTGAATCAACCATTGAAAATGCATCCTCCAAGAATTTAGGAAATTGAAGGCATCCCCAGAAGATGTCACATGAGTGCTCCCTTCCAGGACACACTGCCAGCTGTGGTCAAATATTCTAACGTCCCACTCTTAGGTCTTAACCGGCATGTAGTACCACGGTTGCGCCAGGTTTTAGCAAGTATTCTACCTGCCACACTTCTGGCAGTCCTATGAGTCATCTTTAAGGTTCTTTATCACTAAATTCTCTATCCAGTTCTTGCTCCTATTTGATTTGAGAAGACTTTCTGCTTCCCCTGATATCTTCTATTTAGAACTTGCCTGGGTCAGAAAATAGATGTTGTTATCTTTAACCTAGATCAGTGTTTCAAAGTTCGGCAATGGTCTGGTCACCCCTGATAGCCAGGTTAGAGACCAAGTGCCAAACTTAGTAACAGCAAAACTTTGTTTAAGGAAGGCTAAAGCAGGCTTTTGTTCAAAGAGAGTAATAGCGCTGTGTATGTCCGAGTATCCCAGTTTGCTACCACTGGGTGAAGACTTTGTCAATGAGAGCTGAGGCTAAAGTTAGGATTGGATCCTATTGGGGTAAATGAAGTGGGAACAAACGTCAGGCCTCTCACTAGGCTGACACTGTCCCATATCAAAAATGGTAGCCTAGGTGATGTGTTAGTTGTAAATGCTATTGGGCCGGTCCATCTTACTCAGCCAATGTAGTGTTCAGAAGAAGAATTTGTCGATAGCATGGACCACAGTGCACCATTCTGAGTCTCAGTCTCCCCTTTGTTTCTGTTTCACTAAAAATTGCAACTCTGACACTTAAAAGTAGCGGACTACATCTGGTCCGCCCAAACCCCAGAAGTAGACGTGGTACAGTCTGTCTCCAGGCAACCTCCGGAGGCTTACCCTCCGATATAAAGGTTTTTATCTATCTCTTATGACTTTAAGGAGACATCTTAGCCTGAAGCACAGTAAATCTTCAGCAAGATGGTAAGTTTGACGTCCGCTATCCTTCCCTGTCAAGAGCTCGCTTTTGCATGCATCTGTGGGAGCTCCTTCTGGGTCTCCTTCTCCAACGTGGAGAAGTTTAATTGTATGATCATTTTTATGTAATCTGGACCTCCAAATATGTCATGGACTTCTTTCTGAACATTTGTTTTGCACCCTGAGACCTCCTGATAATCCTGTATTTCCATCATGCTTGGGGGAAGGGACATCAGTGGTTCTGGCATCAACATGAAGATGAAGATGTGCCTAGAGAGAGAGCTCGAACTCATATCCTTGCTCACACAATCTCCCTCTTCTATCTGGTGTGGTTGCTCAGTGGCTCCATAGTAAGTGCAAAAAGAAGGGAAGAGATTGGACATCCTTAGCGCATTCCTCGTGGGATACTCTAGGGTAGAGATGCCATCCCATTTTCCCTTATCCTCAGCAAGAGGTTTTGACTTCCAAGTTAAGAAGGCATCTTCTAGGTGTGGAAAACATAATCAACAATATATGCATTTATTTTGTATTGTCCCCACCTTGTTTTTCATTTTATGAATTCTGATTTATCGGGTGGATGAGTAAGGGCATAAGGCCCTCCAGTCTAACCGCTAAGAGAACAGTAAACATCTTTATGAGGGGCGGTTCCTGGATGAGGGCGTTGGGGGTGGAGCCCCGCTAGTCTTGGAGGAAGGAGAGGAAGGAGAGTGGAAGACGGTCTGAGGCACTCATACTGCCCAGCCTATAAGTAGCAGTGCACCACAGCAGCATACAAACACACCCTGCGCATGTGAGGTGGACGACTTCAATTTCGCCCAAATCCCTCATGCGCAATGTGTGTTTGTGAGGCACAGGTGAGGGCAGTCAGGCGCTGCCTAAAGCAGCAGTATTTTCAGGGCTTCGGTCGAGAAATTAGCTCCCCTGGATCTGCTACGTAGGTTAATGTCCTTCCAGGATCCCGCCTCCTCTTCTGACTGGCTGACCCTTGATACTGTCAGCCTATGAGAATAGGAGGCGGGATTATGGTGGGGCAAAGTATTTCACGTGTGCCTAAATTCTTAACCGTTGCTGAAGCCTTTTGCCTCCTGGTCACCCTTCAGCCTCAGCGGCCCTCTGTCTTCTCACTCGGGCCGGCCCATCGACTTCTGACTCACCTGCATCGAAGCGGGGAGCATTCGGTGACGTATGTTCCTTCTTCCTTCACCAGCTGCAGCTGAGGGACACCTCTCGGAGCAACGCCATTGCACCTGTTAGCCGAAAGTATACTTTGCCTCCTCTGTCAAGCTGCCTTATAGGCCTGAGTCTCTGCCCGGCGTCATCTGCTTTCAGGGTTTGCCATCGCTCCTAATTCCCCCTCCGGCCGCTTACATCTCTCTTTGGAACCCTTATCTGCTCCTATTTCCAGTACATCTCTCCACAGACACATTGTCTTTAAATACGTGCATGTCAGAGTGCAATGCAAGCATGCAAGTGTGAATCTTCGCTGTCGTGTCAGGCCTTCTGAATTGCTTATCTGATGGGAGCTAATGGTAGAGGAGAGTGAAAAACGCTTTTCTTTTGACATTTTAAATAATGTATGTTAGAGGTAAAGCAAAAAAATTTCTTATGACAGAATAAAGCAGTAAAAGCACATTTTCACGCCAATTTTCTTTAAAAGAGGTTAGCTGGGAGCAGCCAAAGGAAGCCAGCTAGGATAGTTATTTTTGGATCTCCACTTTCAGAGTTCACCAGCATCATGTACAGAGGAGAAAACGTTAACATTTAAGGTAACAATGAGAGGCAAATAGATATCAATTTATTGGCTGATTTGTACAAAGTGAAACCATAAAAACTGGATTAATTGTGGCTACCCCACTCCAAAGTGTGTAAACTTAGGCAAATAGTTTATTTTACTGATCTTCATTTTTCTTCACTATCGCACATGAAAGCAGCTTCAAATACTTAATTTAGAATGTAAGCTGTACATAAACATATTGTGTTTTATTTACTAGACTATAATGTTGCTCTATTAGAATCTGGGCCACATACAGGGTTCACATGCCTACTGTCTTGTCTCTTAGTAAACCAAAGGCACTGTCACCCCCGAACCGGTCTCCTAAATGACCGGTTCGCTTCACTTGCTCGCAATAATTAATTAATTGCTCTTATGCCTCACCATTTTCAAATTCCACCAGCCGCCACTGATCTTTATACCTCTGTTATGCAGTGAAATCGTCCAAAACGAGCCCAAATACAATAGGTCTTTCCCTGGTTAAAGAATTACAGAGGTTAGAGTATACCTAATGGCGTGCATCAAAAAGGACTTGAAGAGGGTGGTGAGTTTGGCAGCTAACAGACCTCAAAGATTTTGGAAAAGGAAGTCAAGAAGCGACCAGGCCTTGAGCTGTGACAGCCTGTAGCTTCTTGTAGTACTTCCGCAACCCGGATCGAGAACTTCAAAGAGTTCCTCTGATCCAGCATCAAGATGATTTAATTCATAATTTATTGGGCAAGTTAAAATTTGGGAGAAAGGTTAGTTTGAGTTTGCACAATTCAGACCTACACTCTGGAGTAAGTAGCCATTGCTACCTCAAATATTCAGTATATCAGTTCCCAGGCACAAGTCTTCAATCTTCCCAGTCCTAGTCTGATTTAGCAGATATGTGCTCCCTTCTGCTTCCTCCCACATACGTAGAGCGTCTGCTGGAATTACATATCACGTGATGCTTCTTCCACGGGAGCCTAAGACCTCATTCTTAACTTCTCATGCGAGACAATCAGCTCACACTTCAATCCAGAGAGGAGCTTTATATTCCCACCCACAGGGCCTTTTCTCAGAGAGCTAAAGTGCTCCTTTAATGGTGTTGACTTATGCACTGCTCTTCCTCTGGTTAATATTCATGTCCTGTAATGCTTTACATGCCTGGGCCTGTCCATTCCTATAGAGGCTCCTTCTCAGAGAGCAAGATCTCACTCCTTGTTTCAGAGCTGCCAAGGGACCTCATGTCACATGGGACGTGTTCCACCGGTCCTGGCTTTTCAGGCAACAGCACTGTGCATTCCTTAATTTTTGGAATGCAAAGTGCTGTTGTGTATAAACATAAAGGATTGGATAAGGGTGCTAGTGGTGAAATGGGCCAGGTGACAACACTAGACCTCTCCATTTGCTCTGGGCATTAAAGCTAGCATATGTTTTGTCCACTCTACAATGCGTCATGTGTGTCTAAAGGCGTGATAAATAGGGTCCAGAGAGGGTGGCCTATGTGTACCGTCAAGGTAGGGCTGAACTAGAATGTAAAAGCAGGAATAGAAAACACTTTAAGTAATTAATATCAACTAAATATTTCAGCAATCATAACTGGCAAGTCAGAGTACTCATGGTTCCCTGGAACTACAATGAAAAAGCAGCAATAGAAAACCCTTTAATTAATATCAACTAAATATTTCAGCAATCATAACTGGCAAGTCAGAGCTCTCATGCTTCCCCGGTCCATGTGTAAGTAGGTCATCCAATCTGTTTTTGTTTTTTTCTGTTTAGTTTCTGGGACTTGTAGTCCTGATGTTATAATGAGCTATTACAAATTTGGAAATGCAAAGAGAAGAACTTGGACTGGATGAGAAGGGAGACATTGTTTACTTCGCATGCGTTACATCACATGCCATTTCAACGCGGTTGTTACAACAACCGCGTTGTTACATCGCATACGATTACATCGCAAGTCGTTACAACGACTTGCTGTAGTGGGCAGGAGGTGTTGGATTTACAATCCAACAACTTCCCTGCTGTTGCACAAACTGGAGTAGGAATAGTGAATTATACTATTCCTAAGTCCAGCGCGCCCCCTACAGCAAGTCGATGTAACAACGCGGTCACTGTAACGGCCGCGTTGTAATGGCATGCGATGTAACGCATGCGTTATAACAACATATATTCGGATGAGAACCTCATGCATGGAACTTGGAAATGTGGAAGTTCTAGATAAGTTTGACTCCCTCCAGTGGAGCATGGAGTGGTGGGATAGGTTTCTACTAAGCCTGGAAGAAATTTTAACTATACCGGAGCAATTGAAGTAATTTTAGTAATTATGTATTACTCTTGTGATGCATAATTGCTGAATTACACGATTACGCCAGCTTGAGTAATTAAGAGTAATTTGGGGAAAAAATCCTAACACAGGAGAAGAGGAACAATGAACTAAGAAAGAGAGAGTGGCTGCTGGCTACTGCTATTAGTGTCCTGTTGCATTTAGTGCTATTTTCTTACGGCAAAATGCATCCTTGAGACCAGAAAATAGTGCTAAATGCTGGATTACACTTCTCACATAATTATGAATAATTTTGCGGTAATTACGAGTATTTACGCTACAGAGAATTAAACCAGTTACACCCATCCCTAATTTCTAGGCCCAAGGGAACAAGACACTTTGAATTGTCCTACAGCAGAATTTCCAGATATATTGCCTAAAATGTCATATGTTTTATTGTTAATTCTGAACTGGAAATAATGAAGCATTCCAGTGCTTCATGGCCTTGTAGAGAAAGCCAGGGGTATTTTTCCTCTGCAGATTCTGAATCTGTATTAACAAAGATTATGGGCTGCTTTCTCAGAGCCGCTTTTGGAACTGGGTCGGCTGAGGATCTCCCGGTCCAGGTCTAAGACCCCACAGAAGAGCCAGGGCTGAAATGGGCCCTCAGGTTTAGACCCTCATTATTTTACTCATATTTGATAATGTGAGAATTGTGATCAGTGTCCTCGAAAGCTGCAATTAGCCTGGAGATCTTTGGATCTTCGAGAAGCCTGGGTTACATGAACCCTACAAATTTCAGCATACTGAGCGTGGTGCCCACAAAATCATGATCATTGGCAGTTTCAATTCTGTTGGCATTTGTCTACTGAAAAGATTTTTGGAAGCTTGAATAATGCATGGAGGAGGCAACGCGTGGGAACCAGTAGGACATGCGTGTGTCTCACACATAGTGATACTTTTCCTGCTCTGGTCCATTCTTTACCTGTGTTGAATGTTAGTGAAGCTTGGTAAACATTTCTTCATTTCACTGTACAAAAGCCACACCATGTGCAATTCTGTGCAAAAATGGATAACCATCCAATTGCTGATGGGTTCACAAGCGACCACAATCTATAATATTACTTTTTTTAAACAAATAATTATCAATTACCTTTCATCCACAAACAGAATACGTCTCCTGCTCAGGGGAGATGGGAGAGGCTGAGAAGGTCATATCCAAGGGTAAGCAAAGAGAGGCTGAATACACAATCCATATGTAAAGGCAAATCCATATCCTCCAATCAGCACAGCCTAGTTGGTATGACAGCAGCATGGGAGCTAATAATAAAATAAAATAAAGTGGGCGTGTTTTTATAAACAAGTACAGAGACGGAAATTGTTTCCTATCTGTACCTAGGTGCACAAACCAGTAAAAAGGACAAGCATTGGCAAAGCCAATAGGTCTCACCTATGCAAGACCTATTAGCTTTGGCAAGGTGTTCAGCATTGTGGCTGCTGTTCAGCATGGCTAAAAGTTAATGGCATGGCGAGTTGGGGCATGGAGTGGGGTGGAGTGGGGTAGAGGTGAGTGGGGTAGATTGACGTAGAGTGGAGTGGGGATAGAGTAGGGCTGAATGGAGTGGGGTAGATTGGGGTAGATTGGAGTGGGGTGGAGTGGGGTAGAGTGAGGTAGATTGGAGTGAGGTAGATTGGAGTGAGGTAGATTGGAGTGAGGTAGATTGAAGTGAGGTAGATTGGAGTGGGGTAGATAGGAGTGAGGTAGATTTGACTGGGGTATATTGAAGTGGGGGAGTTGGGTAGATTAGCGTGGTAGATTGAAGTGGGGTAGATTGAATTGGGGTAAATTGAATTGGGGTAGATTAGGGTGTAGTGGGGTAGACTGGAGTGTAGTAGATTGCGGTAGATTAGAGTGGTGTAGATTGTAGTGAGGTAGATAGGGGTGGGGTAGATCAGGGTAGATTGGGGTAGAGTGGAGTGGATGTATTGGGGTAGAGTGGAGTGAGATATATTGGGGTAGATTGGAATGGAGTGGGGTAGATTGGGGAAGAGTTGAGTGGGGTGGATTGGGGTAGATTGGAGTAGAGTTGGGTGGATTGGTGTGGAGTAGATTGGGTGGATTATAGTAAGGTGGAATGGAATGGAGTGGGGTAGATTGGAGTAGTTTGGAGTGGGGCAGATTGGAGTAGGGTAGTTTGGGGTGGAGTGAGGTGGGATACATTGGATTGGGGTGGATTGGGGTTGAGTGGGTTAGATTGGACTGGAATGGGTAGATTTGAGTGGCATTTGGTAGATTAGAGTGAAGTGGAGTGAAGTAGATTGGGTAGAGTGGAATGGAGTGCAGTAGATTGGGGTAGAGTGGAGTGGGGTAGATTGGGTGGATTGGAGTGGGGTAGACTCGGGCAGAGTGGAGCGGGCTGATTGGGGTGGAGTGGGGTGGAGTGGAGTTGGATAGATTGGAGTGGAGTCAAGATTGGAGTAGAGTGAGTTAGATTATGGAAGAGTAGAGTGTAGTGGGTAGATTGGAGTGGAGTGTAGTGGGGTAGATTAGGGTGTAGTGAAGTGGGGTAAATTAGGTGGATTGGAGTAGGAAAAATGGGAATGTGGTGGGGTAGATTGGAGTGGAGCAAATTGGAATGGGGTAGATTGAAGAGGGATGATTGGAGTGGGGTCGTTTGGAGTGGGGTAGATTGGAATGGAGTGGATTGCAGTGGGGTAGAGTGGGGTTGGGTAGATTGCAGTGGGGTGGGGTGGAGTGGGGTAGATTGTGGTAGAGTGGGGGTAGATTGGAGTGGAGTCGATAGAGGAAGATTGGAGTGGGGTAGATTGGGGCAGGTAGAGTGGAGAGGGGTAGACTGGAGTGGGGTAGATTGGGGTGGAGTGGGATAGAGTCACATAAACTCTCTCACTTTGTAGTCAGAGAGAGAAAAGTAAACATCAAGCTCACTCAGAAGAGAGCTTCTCATTTGACCTCAGTCTTTGAATGCACAGCAAATGTAACAAGATAAGAACAAGATTTAAAGGCCTGTTTACAGAAAGCAAGTTCATGGAAGAATACAGTAAACAAGGTTTGTGCAACTGGAGGGGCAAACTTACCCTGGACAGCCTAAAACAAATAAATCCAGCAAATAGAAAGTCAGAAAATGTTAGTTACAAACCACAAAGCCAATGGTCAGCAATGGACGGTATGCATTCCTAAGTCAGCTTTCTGAATGTCCCCAAGATGCCTTTAGCAAACGAGACAGCTGCACTGCCTGGTAGGCTTTGACCTAAAGAAATGAAAGCTAAAACCATTATAAATGAAATTAAATATGTATATTCTATACTACACTTTCCTCCATTTATTTTATCTCGAAATATAAATGTACACTAGATATCATTATTATTACTTATATCCGTAAAGTGGGATCTAAGACTGTGAGTTGCTGTGTTATATAAAACAGTACACACGTTTGTAAAAAAATTAACAAAACAAATACATTTTAAAATCCACAATATAAACGAATCCTAGTGACACAACTATCTTAAGTAGAATAGTAAAAGACAAATCAAAATTGATTACAATAGTCGTTTAAACTCGATAAACAATATAGATAAGCATAACGCAAAGGGTACAGCTAATGGTCTTAAAACAAGAGTAGTGCAGTTTTATTGTGATATGCGGCTAAGCTGTTTGTTCATCGGGAATCACTGTGTCTCTGATACTTTTTAATATTATCAAGCACACTGTAGTAACTTTCTGCAACTTTGCACAACTTTGCCATTCATTTGTAAACCCCTCTATTGCCCTCGGCCATGTCCGCGCTACATAAAATCACAAACATAAATAAAAAATAAACACAATTAAAATAAAGCCTTATTCGTCACAGACGGAAAGACAAGGCATGAAAAGAGGATCTCCGAATTTGCCGAAAAGAGACATTTTCAGGGAGAGACGAATTGTCATTGGTAAAAAAAAACCTTCAGGGTCGAGGAGTGGGTGTTGCTAAAAAAGTAACTCTTCGTGGCTTTAAATGCAAACGTTTTGGAATGAAAACATTACCTACAATTTCCAAACATATGCGCAGGACATCTCAGTCCCGACTCCATCCTGTTTCCTGTAATAGATTGACACGGCTTGCTTGAGAGGGATATGTAGTGCGCAGGGTGGCGTGGCCGGGGTTATAGGACCGAGGCACATAGGAAACAGGCTCGACAGATGTTTTTCTGATGAAAATACAGCATAAAAAGTTTTTTTTGTTTTTAAAGTGGAGACTGAAGTCTCAATCCCAGACATGTCCTGCTTTAGTCAGATGAAAATGTCACAGCAGGGTGGTGGGGGGGAGGGGGGCATCTGATTTCCCTTTTTGTGAGAGCACAATGGCTTTTTAACTGGACACAATTTCACTCCTTTGAGGAGTTTATATTCACATCCTGTAGTTAAATTAACTAAGGTTATTTCAGTTGAATCCCTTTGGGGGTTCATACGCTGTGTGCAAAAGGTCACATATTGATTTGATGAGCCAATCCCCCCCTGCAGCCCTTTTAAAGTTCATGCTGAGTGCAGAAAGTTTGTTCCTGGTTAAACTAACATGAAGATTATATGTACAATATTTACAGTATCTTGAACAGAATGTATCACCAATCCACTCCCCATGTTTGATGTTATTGGAACTTACTATGGGTTCCGTAGTCGGGAATCCTGCATTTTACTTCCCACGCGCCTATAGGGTCATTACATGAAAAAACTCATCTTAAAAGCAGCGATTTCCCTTCTGTGCAGGAGGTATGACCTGACCCCTCCCCCCGCTCCCATGTGCTCCTCTTCCTGTATTTTTCCATAGCTCATAAGTCTGATGGCTGCCGCCTTTCCCACAAAGACTTCCCACTGTGCTCTACATAGAAGGGGGTCCAGATATTCTCGGATAGAAGCGATGGCGGCTGCTTAGCATCCGCCTCTCTGCATGTTAATCTCCTAAGAAAGCCAAATTCCTTTCAGCTGAGGCTGGGAAAGTTCCGTATTAGTGGGGGCCTTCAAAGGGGTACACAGGCCGTGCTCAAAGCGCCTACTGGAAGCTTTACAAAGACACAACTCCAGAACGAAGGGCCCCCTCAGGAAAGGATATGACGTCACTGCGGTATTTAAATTCCCTTCTGCAATTCTTAAGAGGGGTTATAAACATTCAATGAGAAGACGTTTAGGAATCAAAGACGCTTTGTTTATGATGCTTTGCCTGCAGTACCAGCTAATTAAATTCTTGTCTCCCAGTTCGCCTCTGAGACTTCGCCTTGAATGTTTAATTTGGTAAATAAGGTGCTGTTTTGTTTGCTGTTTGCGTCTCTTTTCAATTTGGTATCCAAGAATTTTCAGCATGTGCAGCTAAAAAGGTGAATGAATGAATGCATTGTTTTAAAAAAATTTTTTTTAAACCATTACAAACATTAAAATTGGACCATTATTACAAAGAATAAATTACCACCGTTCTTTTACAACACAATAACATCCTAAATATTTTCTATATAAAAAGTCTAAAAATGGAATCAATAAATATATGGGCTCATTACGAACCTGGTGCTGACATAAAATTTAAAAACAACATTGATAAAATGTGTTATCAAATATAATAATTCAAAGGATTCTTCAAAGTATTGTGTTGTAGTGGACACCTCCATGACCTTGAAAGTTCTGTCTGTTGCGGAAGGTTGTCTTTAAGTCAAGAAATCAATGCCTGTCAGAAAGTGGGAACAAAGGAAAGAAAGGTGTAAAAGTCTCTGGGTTAAAATTGGATCTGCCCGGATGAACCCGTGTTTAAAAAGTTTGTTGAGACATTGAGAGCAGGACAGCCAATCAGATTGCCCCAACTGCAGGCACTAACTAGCAGTATGTGGCCTCAGTTAAAGCTCTAAACACCAAAATGCCATGGCTGTGGAACAGGCATCATGCACCCCTTGGTCCCAAATGACGTAACTTGGTGGCCTACTCTCTCACTCTTCACCCTCAACGCCTCCTGTTTCTTACTCACTGTGCTGGAGAAAGGGGGAGAGGCTGCTACTACAGAGAGTAACCAGGGCTCTCGCAGGTCTGTTTACTCTTTGTGTCTGCGGCTGCTCTCATGATCCTGAGGCCAGGGGAAGCCAGGGCAGTGCCAGGGGTAACAAAAGGTAAGTTATTGTCCATGGGTGAAGGATAAGAGGTGATGAGAGTGTGATAGCAGGGGCATGTTTGTGTGCTAATAACATATCACCCTGAAACACTCACCCCTTTACCTGTCTCTGATGTAATGAATCTTGAACCAATCTTGAGCCCCAGTCATCTTTTCTAAGTCTGCCAGCTTTGCTATCATGCATGTTTGACCACACCGATGCCAGATTTATGCATGGCGTTCCTGTACCTTGCTTCACAAATAAATGCACTTTAAAAAGAGTGACTTTGGTGCACAAAAAAAAACATTCTTACTTCAAGTAAGGACCTCATTATGATGTTGGGCAGAAAGCCACCCGACAGCTCATCAGAGGCTTTCTGCCGGATATGAGAGGTTTACGTCTGACCGCTGTATTACGATACTGGCAGTCGGAGGGAAACCTGTGGGGGAATTCCGCTCCGTTTCTGATGGGCTCATGGAACCCATGGGCGGCGGTCAGAAATGTAACCCTCAAATGGCAGCAGAGCCAGCCTCAGCTCTGCCGCCGGTATTACAACTTCACTTTCTGCCTGGCGGACAGTGACTTGGGGGGTGCCTAGTAGGGCCCCGTTGTCTCCTGGCCCTCCGCTATGGGGCCTGGGGGCACCACTAAACATCCCAGCACCATGTGGCAGGCACTGCATGGTACCTGCCACACGGTGCAGGGATGTTTAAACTCTGCATTTTTCCATTGCGGCTTGTGCTGCGAGCGGCAGCACAAGCCGCAATGGAAAAAATACAGAATCCAGCCGCCAACACGGCGGTCAGATCGTAATTTGGGAAGCGGGACCTCCAACTCCTTGTCGGGCGGTCCCGCTTCCGCTACGATGCCGGTCGGACGCGCGTCCGACCGGCATCGTAATCGGCCCCTAAGTGTCATCACCTCTTCAGGCCCATAACTTAGGTCAGAGCCAATCCTTAACCTGCCAGGGTGATAATACTTACAGAACCAGAGCATAAGGGGTTGAATCCATGCAGTAAGATAACATCACATATCTTAGGCACTGCAAGTTGTTTACTTTTATTAAATGATTGTAATATGGAATCCATGAGGCAGTAATCAGGGATTTCTCAAGTTAGTTAAGTTGTACTTCTGTAACTAGTGTTATTGACCTGCTTTCTCGGTTATAATGCTACATTATTTTCAACGAGATGTTTCAGATTTCTATAAGTAAGATTCTAAAATGCAATTATGGATTTGTTTAGGTATGAAGTAGAGGAAGATGACCCTGACAATAAATACATTTTGACCGTACACTTGTCCATTCGTTCTATCTCCAAGTGGTGGATGATAGGAAGTGTTAATCATTGTTTTTTTGTTTTAATTCTTTATATAAGATACATAACCAGATCCTGACAGTGCGGCAATTAGCTAACATTTACCATACATTTACATTGCTATTGTCTTTACATCTGTTTATCTAGTTGTATGTCTTACAAATCAAATCATTAAATCCAACCTTAAGAACATTGCAACTCGGTACAGTATATATTTCTCCCTTTTGCTTCTCTACCCTTGTTCCTAGTCAGTGATTCAAAGTCCTCTATATTAAGTGTTAATCATTGTTGAGCGTTGATTCTATTGACCTCAGAGAGACGCTTGGAACTTGCGATCAGACACAGATCTCTACAATTACTGCATTCGGCTCAGAGCTGCCTAGCCATGAAAGCTAGGAAAGATCATTTTGGTACCTGATTTTTCCAGGCAACTAACCAAATTAGAGAAGTATTTAAGATTTTATGTGAAGTTAGAGGCCAAAGATATTAAGAAAAAGTCCCTGTCGCCATTGATTACCGTTGCAATAACCTGATGTCCTTCTTCCAGAACAAAATCATCAAGAATCGGGCACAGATAGCAGAAAAGCCGGGTTCATGACCCGGTACATCAAAAATCTACCTGCTTTCTTATCTTTCACAATGTTCAGTCTTGTTCAGGAGTGGAAAAAGGGCCAGCTAAACTGGAAGCCTTGAATAGCCCAGCGAAGCCATATACAGCTAATTCAATAAAAGACAACAGCTCTATACTCACATCAGAGATAACAAGAACATTGCCTGTCGTCAAGAAGGTGAGGTCCATGCCATGCCATAATCATGCCACTACTGAAAAAAACATCAGCAAACCAGTGGAAGTGCCAACTGCAGAACTACCCCTAACCTCTTCTTTATTAGCAAGATCTTGGAAAGGGAAAGCACACATCTACAAGAATTTATAGAATCCAGTTTGATTCTGACTGACAGACAATCTTGGTTCAGGCGGGGAGGGAAGCAGAAAGCACAATTGCAGACATCTTGGAGGACAGCTAACATAATTGGACCAGAAACCTTAATCTTTTTGGAAAACCTGGAAAAATGGGCAAGGTCTCTGGAAGGGCTCTCCAGTGATGTTCTTGACAGACCAAAGCCAATAAATTATAATCGGTTCTTCGCCTTTGGCTGTGAAATCCTTGTCATGTCGGGACCAAAGGGAGCTTGCCTGCCTCCCCTTTTGCTCTACATATACATAAGACCATCAGCATAGCTGACTTTACAGCTCCTTCTACAATTCCAGATGTATGCTGAAGATATCTAGATTCACATCCACCTGGGTAATTACAGTGAGCTGTGCCATCCCCACCTGCCTGGAACAAATGTATCATTGGATGGAAGAGAGTTTGCTTAAACGGGTCAAAAACAGAAATCCTTAGGGCCAAAGACATCCCTCATGGCAGCCTCTTTTTAAGTAGCCAGAAGAACTAGCTGCTTCACCAGGCCCTTCCACAACAGTAAAAGCCCCCGGCGTATGTCTCTACTCGGACCTTCTTTTTGATCAATATATCACAGCAGGTTCCAGAAACATCAATTTTTATCTCATGCTTCTGAGACGGATCCTGCAGCTTCTCTAACTGCTTCATTGTATTAAACTAAGGAGGACCTTGGTGTTATATAAACTGAACTACTGCAATGTTGTTTATGCTGGAGCGGTAAAGACAAAGGCAATGAAACTCTAGAGACTGCAAAGCTAAGAAGCCAGACACTATGTCAGTCTAGTGAAATCCTCACACATCACACAGGCTCTCAAAGCACTGAAGCGGCTGCAGGTAGCAAAGAGAATAAGGTTTAAGCTTCTCACTGCCATCTTCAGAGCTTGAATTGGAGGGCCCGAAATATCACCAAACGTGGTTACTGATATGCAATTGCACCTCGAGGTCCATTAATGCAAATCTGCTTCTCCAGGCCAGATTTAATCAAAGATCCTATGGCGGGAAAGTGTTTCGTATCATAGGAGCACAGCTCTATGATGTCCTTTGCCAAAATCTCATGAATCAAGCTAGTCTTGCAACATTCAAAAACGCTTGAAAATAAGTCTAATCAAAGAAGCATTTCCAACCCTCCAATTAAAACACTGGAACTGCCCCACGCCTCCCAATCCTTGGAGGTATAGTGTCCCTCTGAACACAGGGTTGACCCCACGAAACATTGCAGCTGAATTGTCTGGCAACACAACTCCCCATGTCTTTGATCGAGGTCCAGACTGGATGGGGTGGTGGAATCAACTCATGGTTATTTATCACTATGGAGGGGCAATTTGGAGCAAGCCAACACTTTCCAAAACAAACAAGTAAATACATTTAAGGCACCTCCCTCCCTCTGCGACTGAGACTGAAAAAAGACTTACTAAAATTCAGATGATGTTTTGACTCACATGTTCAACACCCTGCCTCATCCATCACAGATCCTCTACTTTTATAGCCAATCAAATGTTTAAGACTGACCTTTAACCCCTAGACCTCACTTGCAAGTTCTACCATCTCCTGAGTCTTCCTTATCCTTAAACTGCAGGTTTTTAGTTGCATGTGTGGTTTCCAACACACTGTCATGCGACCCATTGCTGTGTTTCTTCAATGTCTCTTCCCCACTCTCCAGAGCTTTGAGACGCATCTTGTGGTTTGAGCGCTTTGCAAAAACTCTAAATAAATAAATAAATAACGCAGCGGCCCACTGACAGGTCTTCAGAATGCACTCCCATTTCCTCTTCCTGTCGCGCGCGGGCATGCCGCCATTAATCACTTTGAGTTTCTTGATACTCTTCTGGCCCGCTTCCCCTGGAACTGGTTGCCGCAGTGACAGTAAAGGATGTCCTGGGCTGCCCACAGCTCCCCCTGAAGAGACATCGGCTGCTCTTAGGAATATTGCTTCTGAGCTGCAGGAGCATCCTCAGTGCTGCTACGCCGCAGTTATTTGTGGAGCTGCAAGCGGTGCCGTGAAGGCGAGATGGCTCTCAGCTTGAGTGCGATTAAAGAGTAATGAGCAGAACTTACATAAGAGACCGCCTGGAAGCCAGAATTAAAATGCACTTGCAAATTGTTTTAAAGGTGAGATACACAGAGGAGGACACAAACCGCATTTTAATTGTTAATTACTTTTTTTAATCTCCACATCTCTGCTAAAAACACATTACCTGAATCCAGGTCACAATATGCATCCCATGTTGTTTTCTTTAGCGTCAAAGGTGCATGTGGTGGCATCTCATTTTATAATGACGGGCATTGAAGGGAGGGACTAATGACGGGGATACACTGGGGGGTGTCAATGTACAACATGCACAGGAGGGCGGTAATGAAGGCCTCAAAATTAGACATGGCAACCTACACAGTACCACCATGTGTCACACAATGTTGGCACTGTTCACACACTCATCTGGTGTAGAGGCAATCTAACAAAAAGTGAGCTTAAAACCACTACACAGAGTAGGTTTCTGTACTGAATTGAATTGAATTTGTATTTATATATCGCTTACCACCCCCTGATGAGGCGTTGAAGCTTGTGTGTGGAGATTCTACACAGTTGAGGTCCTTTACGGGTTTTACAAGTTCCCCAGGGCTTGGCCGGTCTCATTTTTGGGATTACAGGGGTGACTGCTTTGGCAGTGATGGCACACAGCCCCACCCCTGTTGAATGCCCCGCCCCTCCATTGATGTTCAGGCAGTGATTGGCTCATAGCAAAGCCCCACTTTAGGCACGCCCTCTGCAATGCTCTACCTCACCTTCCACATAAAAAAAGTTTTTCAGATTTGGGAGGTCTGCCGAAAGTGTGGTTGGAGGCAAATTATTCCATACCTGTACCTCTTATGGCAGCTGTCCTAGCAGTGGCATCTGGCAAACAACTTTTGCAGCACCATCTGAGCAACTGATACCCCTGGTACCCTCAACACTGCCCTTGCCAACCCTGCTCTGAGAGGTCATGAAGGCAGTGAGTCGAAGAGTCCTGTTCACTTTCTCTAATTCCCTCCCCTTCACTTTATCCACCTAGAAGCAAATAGGAGGCAGATGAGGCGTGTAGAGAGAGACAAGGGGTCAACCTGGCTTTTACCAGAGGTGTGAAGGTGCATGATGACACTTCTCCTATCCCTGACATTTTTATTCCCGACATTTTGGTGAATGAATGTCAAAGGATGAGCGTGTGGCCCCGTTTGAGTGGTGGAGAGGCCCCATCTTGTGGAGGGCAGAGAGCCTTCTCTGCTATGCTCAGGTGCACAGTATTGTGGAGAGTCCACCCAAAAATGTGGGGCACAAAGTTGATGTGGCTACCAGCTTATGAGGCCACAGCATCTACAGTGTAAGAGATAATAGCCAGGTAGGGCCACCCTGGACTGTGAGGTGGTGCAACAGTTGTTGTCTGCAGCTCACTGAACCCAGAGATGGGTCCACCATGTACAGTGACTGAGTAGCAGGTTCTGTATCTGACCAATCGTTGTGCCACTCTTCCTGCCCTACGGTCCAGGCACTTTTTGGAGCACCGGGATACAGAGTCACTGTAGTCGTAGAGGCACAAGGAGATACAGAAGGGTGTGAGCTCCTCAATGACTACTTCAGACATAGTGAAACGGAGACTACTACTATCCACCTTGTCAAGGCGCATGTAAGAGACTGTTAGAAAAGGATGACAGACAGGTGTTTATGGTAAGCAGGGGTGAGGAGTTGGTAGATGTTCACAAGTCCTGCTTCTTCAGCGGCTCTCATTCCAAGTGGGCACATACACTGTTGTTGGGGGTTAAGGCAGGAAATAAGGCAGCAGCATGCTTGATGTAAAGATGGACCGAAGATGAGCAGATTCTCGAAGTGTGTCCCTTCCAAGAGGAGTGGCAAATTAGGAGGATTCCAACACAGACTTACAGGAGATGCCCATTTGGGCTACAACTGCTAACTAAAGTGGCCTTGACAATATCTTCACAATACCTGCTTAGCTTGTTTCTATTTCCAATCAGTGTATCAAAGGTGTTTAACAGACAGGTAACTCGGCCATCATGCACCATTCGTGCATCATTTTCTTTAAATAAAAATGGTTGGCAACATGCCTGAATTAGAGAGTGATGCGGCTCAGCGCCTGATTTTGAATAATATTTTAGAAATTGACAACAAAATGTGATGCTCATTCTCTGTGTAAGGCAGAGGAACTCCTACCCGATATGCTAAACACAAACCGTGGAGGGGCTAGAGAGTGAGCCTTCCCTCGCTCTCCAAACTAGACTGTAAAACTCAACAGACGAGAAGGACAAAAAGTGGATAAAGAGCCCAGTTACCCTAATAGGGAACTGGGGGCATGGGGAATAAAGTAGGGGTGGGCGGAATTTGCGTAGTCGCGCTACGCAAAGCTCCGCGAAATGGTAAAAAATCTCCGCGAGCATGCAAAAGTTCCGCGTACACGCGGAATTGCTTGTTCCGCCTGTTCGCGATGCTTTTTTCCTGTTCGCGAACGCTGTTTGCGTGCTCGGGGAGAAATATCTCGCGAACACGCATTTTGAAAGCGCGAACAAGCAAAAAATTCCGCGAAGCCGTGGATCGCGGAATTTTTGGTAATTCCGCGTTCTCCGCGGAACGCAAAATTACCCAAATTCCGCAAATTCCGCGAGCGGAACGGAATTTACCGCTCAGGCCTAGAATAAAGACAGTAAGGTAGGGGAAACCTACTGGAAAACCCCTAGGGTTGTTAAAATTGCCCTCACTCCCTCACGGCATGCTTCATCATAGGGTCGCTAACATACCCTGGCGCAGACCAACGCTCAGGGTGGAGCGCATATTTTTTATAGTGAATTGTTGATAACTTGAGTGAGTGGAGGAGCCCACAACCTGTGACTCAGAGAGGTGTAGTTCAGAGGGATCCATCAGAACCAGGAGGTCAGCCACAAACGGCGTCATTCGCTTCCTGTAATGAAAAGGAGATGTTCAAAATTGTATTAAGTGAGGATGGGACTCCTGGGGGAGCATTCTGCAAAGTTTCATCATAAATTGCTAAAAAATGCTTGACCTAGGACTCCAGGGGAATATTTGAGCTTATAATACCTATATCAGCTTGAATGAATAGGGGCCTATTGACAACCTCCCAAAACAATGAACTATTAAAGAGGCAACTAGCTTGAAGCAATTGGACACAGGCCTCATTTTTCAAAACATTTTCCAGTGGTTGGCCAGTGAATTATATCTCCGACGACAGAAAGAAATCAAATCTCTATCCCTAGGAACCTCCTTGAGAGCCTTCTGTAGATCACGATGGGGCTTCAAACCACCTCGGAGAAGGGTTTGGAGAATTAGAATGGAGTACTGTCAAGACATTGCCCACCCTAATGGATATCGTATTAAAGGCACTAAGTACCTCCCTTCCCGATGAATCCTCAATTAGACAATTCTGAAACTCACTGGCACTGCTCAAGAAAGGTTTACACAGAAAATCTGCCGGTGCCACCTTTGACCACTTCAATCGCTGGCTCCTGTAAATAGATTTCAAACAACCACACTCGCGCCCAAAAAAACTCTCAATAGCACTACGCCACCCAAAGGTAAGTAAGTAGGATTATGGTCACCAAGCCTGCACACAGGATCTGAATGTTGGCTAAAAAGTGAAACCCAGACGAAGATAAAACAAATAACCAACAAACAACAACGGCCAATAAAAGCAGGGCATATGGGATGCTGGGAGGAGAAACAATCTGGTCAAATGAGAAGACAAGATTAAAATCATGCAACAGAGTATCTACAAACCATCCTTGCTTTGTGAGCTGCATGTGTAGAAAGAACCTTCCTGTAAACCCTTAACTCAGGTACTATGACCTTCATTAATAACTCCACACAAATTAATATTAAAGTCGCCCATTAAAAGATTAATGTAAATGCATGTCAATTTTTGAGGGTCCTCCGTGACGAGTTTTGGATTTTTAGAAATTGATAACCATCAATTTATGTGGCTCAGATGAAGAAAAACAACACCACCTGTAGGTTTGAGGGACCAGTGGAGATATCTCGCCATTGCCCATTGAGCGCAAGAGACACAAAAATCAACAGAGCATTTATAGCTCTATCTGATGAAGAAAGAGTTGCCTAGCCATGGCATGAACGATAACCATCCAAGGAGAAGAGATTAGATGCAGCTTGGGTTCTTGAAGACAGATCAAACCAAAATTGTAAATATAATCATGCCACAATTTATCTGATGATTTATTAGGCAAACCTGCAGTATTCCAGGATATAGGGCCAGATGTACGACGCGCAAAATAGAGCCTCGCAAATTGCGAGTTTTTTGCGACTCGCAATTTGCGAGGCGCTATTTTGGATGTACAACATTGTGTATCACACTGTTTGCAATTCCCAATGGGGTCGCAAATTGAGAGGCTCATGAATATTAATGAGCCTCTCACAATTTGCGACCCCATTGGGAATGGCAGGCCCTCCCAGGTATGGTGGCCTGCTGGGCTCAGCAAACCACCATGTTTGGGACTGCTTTTAAATAAAGCAGTTTTTAAAAAAAAATGCAGCCCGTTTTCCTTAAAGGAAAACAGGATGCATTTAAAAAATAAAAAAATAAAACGTTTTCGTTTCATTTTTTAAGGGCAGGTAGTGGTCCCTGGGACCACTGGCTGCCCTTAAAAAATATTTTCCCCTGCATTTGCAAAGGGGAAGGGGTCCCCTGGGGATCCCTTCCCTTTTGCAAGTGCATTACCACCCTCTTGAAGAGGGTGGTAATTTGCGAGTGTTTTGCGACCGCAATTGTGGTCACAAAACATTTATACATGGGCTTGCGCTCGCTATTAGGAAGGGAACGCCCCTTCTTAATAGCGAGTCGCAAAACCTATTTAGCGAGTCGCAAATCATATGTTGATCAAATCTTGAGCAATATAATGCACCCCCCTAAGTGGCTTTCAAGCAATGAATGGCCTTGTTCTTCAACTGGGAAAAGTCTTCTCTTGCCCCTTCCTTTAAAGGAGGGACATTCCCAAGAACAAAAACACAGGGGGTCGTTTCTGGTGGAAGGTTCATAAAGATATCAGAACAATGGTTTGACTGGCTAACACAATGCTTCTCATTATTCGAGTGATGTGGTCTCAGTTGGAAAGGTGTGTTGGGTACAATGTGCAGGGAGGACCTCCCTGATACACAATGGATTTATGTCCCTGGACAGAATAGGAGCAATGGGCTGCCGACCATCAGTTACAGGTTCTACACTACAAGAGCCAGAGCGTGACTCATTCTCATGTGGAATTACCCTATGGGAAAAGCCCTCCAAGCTGGGAGCGTTCTGGTAGCTCCTCCTCTGCCTTCTTCCCACAGGAGGATTATAGGCGGTGTAGTCCTGTCCCCTGGCAGTGGTATTAGACTTAGACAGATTGGTCAGGACGGCAATCACATTTAATCAGATGCTGTCTTTGAAAAGTTTTCAAATAGGTTCTTAATCAATTGTTCAATTTTGCAAAAAAAGATTTCAAACAAATGTTAGAGCGTCGCTAAGTCACTACCTTTTAATCCATGCCTTGAAGGGTTAGATAAATTCAGGGTCTGGTTGACAATCTTCCTCATCAGAGCTTCTTTTTTTTCCATCTTCTGGCAGGCTGCTCAGAATCAAGTGAGTTGTCCTTCCTGCGTTGATCGGTCGAAAAGATGAACATCTGCCCTGACCACTTCAGAGTTCCTACCCTCTGTGGAACCCCCTGGATAAGTTACAATAGGCCGTCCATGGATGGACAAGTGCTGGACATGGCAGTGGACTCTATGAGTGTGCCTTGGGTAATACCAGGTGCTAAAAGTTCCGGTTCTTCAGCAGTCGTTATTTCATCGCTAAGCGCTCATACAGCCAAAGAAAGAAAGGACATGATCTAGGATAGATAACCTGCAGAATGTCTTTAGTAAATAGATTTTGGAGTGGCTCCTAGATTGGTGCGTAGAAAATCACATCATTTCCATTCTGCAGGTAGTCTTTAGACACAAGAACAGTGCCGTCGACCAGGCCTTCGGTTAGCTCCTTGTTAAATGAATGTTTGTTGATCTACGTGCTGCTTTTGATTTATTGCCTAGAAAGACATTGTGGGGTGTACTTCGAGAGATGGGGGTCCCCCCAGATCAGTTAGATATAATTATTCTACTCCACGAAGGGAAGTTTGCTAGAGTCAGATGTGGTACAAGTGGGGAATTGACTGAGCCTATTCCAGTCAATCAAGGGGTGCGGCAAGGGTGTGTTCTTGCTTCAACTCTTTTTCTCCTGTATATCGACAATTGTATTAGATATTTGTAGAATTGTGTAAATGACTCCCCCTCCCTGGCAGGAGAAAAAAATCCCTGCACTTTTCTTTGCGGGTGAGACAATTTTGTTGTCTAAAACTAGGATGGTAATTAAATCAAAAAAATCCACCACATAGGTCTGACTGTGTTCAGGGAAGTGTGTTATTCATCCTGGTGTGGATGCACACAGTGTTTGCTTAAATACCCCTCACACACCAAAGGGCCCTTGGTGTCATGCTTCATCATAGGGTCTTCCCGCCCCGCTGCGGGACAGGGCGTGCTACGACCTACGACTACGCGGGAGCACTGTTTTAATAATACTATGTGTAGTGATGGGGTAGTGAGAGGAGGGGTCGGGAGTGACTATGGGTAAGTGATTTAAAAAGGACCTGGCCTCATGGACTTAAAAACCTTTAATAGGTCGTCGAGGCTGGACCTGTTAAAAGTGATGCGGAGATGTCCTGCCTATAATGTGTAGATACTCCTATAAAGTCAACATATTTCGAAGCAAAGGCTTCTTCATCAGGACTGAAATATCCCCTCAGTACTCACTATGTTGAATTTCCCAAATGGGTGTGCTATATACAAAAGTGATAAATGAAAAATGAAAGATGCATAAATTTTATGCACTTAATACGATACCCAATAGTACCATGTATGTGTTAATTATGTAATGTAGGAGGTAATACTCCATGAGCCTCTTGTAACGGGTAGGGAAGGGTGTCGCCAAACGTAGCTGTTCTGGTCGACTCAGCCTCGCCTCACCTCAAAATAACGCCAACCCGCGGCTCCGTCTCCATCACGGAGCCGCGGGTTGGCGTTATTTTGAGGCGAGGCTGAGTCGACCAGAACAGCCTACCCGTTACAAGAGGCTCATGGAGTATTACCTCCTACATTACATAATTAACACATACATGGTACTATTGGGTATCGTATTAAGTGCATAAAATTCATGCATCTTTCATTTTTCATTTATCACTTTTGTATATAGCACACCCATTTGGGAAATTCAACATAGTGAGTACTGAGGGGATCTTTCAGTCCTGATGAAGAAGTCTTTGCTTCGAAACATGTTGGCTTTATAGGAGTATCCGCACATTATAGGCAGGACATCTCCACATCACTTTTTTAACAGGTCCTGCCTCGACGACCTATTAAAGTTTTTTAAGTCCATGAGGCCAGGTCCTTTTTAAATCACTTACCCATACTCACTCCCGACCCCTCCTCTCACTACCCCATCACTACACATAGTATTGTTAAAACAGTGCTCCCGCGTAGTCGTAGGTCATAGCACGCCCTGTCCCGCAGCGGGGCGGGAAAACCACTATGATGAAGCATGACACCAAGGGCCCTTTTGGTGTGTGAGGGGTATTTAAGCAAACACTGTGTGCATCCACACCAGGATGAATAACACACTTCCCTGAACACAGTCAGACCTATGTGGTGAATTTTTTTGATTTATTTTACTAAGTACTAGAGGAGGACGTATCCGCCCTAGTGTCCGTGTACGACACTACCTCTTCACTCCCTCGTCTTGTTATATAAAGCTAAAACTAGGATGGGCCTGCAAAACTTGGTTAACAGATTCATCCTGTTCTGCGTAGAGTATGGTCTTGAAATCAACAACTCTAAAAGTAAATTTAAGACCTACACCCGGAGAGGCAGAGTGAGAGGGGGTATTAAAGTAAATAGTGAACGCTTAGAAAGAGTGCACGAGTTTGGTTATTTAGGGTTTAGATTAGCGGAGACTGGGTCTTGGGAACCAAAGATTTCAAAAAGCACCCAAACGGTGAAACACAGGGTGGGGGCAATTTGTAAATTTGCAAAGAAGACCAACTGGACTCTGATACGGCCAGCAGTAGAGATTTATAAGGCTCGAGCTAGGGGGGCTGCACTTTACGGTGCTGAACTCAGGGGCTATTCCAATGTGAAGCCCCTGAGCGTGGCGGAAAAAAATTCCTTAGCGTCCTTACTGGTTTAGGGACGGGAACACCCCTTGTTCCCTGGTGCTTGGACCTAGGGATACATGAATTTGCAGTGGTGGCTGCATTAAGACCCTTGCCTTAATGGATAAGTATCTGGAGTACTAATCACCTATTAAATTTTAGAGCGGGATTAGTGGATATTCTAAGAATGAATTTGGTGGTTAAAATCAAGTGGTTGGCCTCCTTGAAAAAAATATGGTCCGGCCTGAGAAGATCCATGCTCTATCTGTTCTGGCGATGTAAATTTAGTAAAATGACTGGTCTATGGAAAAGCTGCCACTAGCAGGGACAGTCGGAGTGTGACTGGCAGCTTAACAAGTGTTTTTCTGCTCCACAAACTTGTAAGTAAAGCTGAAGCATTTTTAGACTTTATAGGCCCTGCCCGTGCACGATCAATTTTTCTACAATTGAGGTATAGGACAATCCCAGCGGGTGCTTTCGCAGATACACGGGGTGCTCGCACCAGGGCTCACGCATTTGTTTTTACTGTAAAACTGCCATAGAAACGGATGACCACCTTCTATTTTTTTGCCCCTATATGCTAATACTAGAAGCAGGTGGTTAGTGCCCCTGTGTTGATCTCTTAGCCTAACAGGCAGGGGGAGACGCTTATAAAATCTGTAAAAGCGACACATCAACGCTAGTAGTTGTGGCAGTATCCACATTTTTGTATATAGCTTGGACAATGCAACAGACCATTAGCAAATCCCCCAAGCTGAGTCTTCTTATGACAGTTGGTCAAATGTGTATTAATGGACTTTTAGCGTTCATACATGCTTTTTAACCACCTTTTCATGTTCATACCGTGCACATTTTTAGGCTGATCTTTTATGTTTTTATTGTGATTGTTTTTTGTATGTGCATGATGAAATATTATATTTTGAACTATCAATAAACATGACTTTTTTTGGGGTAGTTTTATATAGTGCAAACTTGACCCAAAGGTATCAGAGCGCTTTACATGAGTATCAGTCACTTTACGTTAGGACACATTGTTTTTTTGTTTTTTTTAGGCACAGGGAGATTAAGTGATTTGCCCATGTATCACGGGATGTTGAGCGTCTTTGCAGAGACTCGAACCCGGGTACCCAAATTTGAGGTAGACCGCCTTAGCAGTTAGGCTACATCCTCTCCAACACGTGATCTATGATGTGCTCAATGACTTTCATTTGAGTCCTACAGCAGTTGGATGCAACAGTCGAATTCCGTTGACCCACACCTTCAATGAAAACTGATGACGATGAAAGAGATATAGCCTGGTTCGGTCTTGATCGGCTGCAGCCTAGCACAGGCGGGCATGGCCTGGGCACAACCAGGGCGCGTACCATGCTGCAGGAAGGCAAGATGCCTTTTGAGCTCTCAGGTAGCTCCTCCTTTGCCTCCTGGCCACAGGGAAATTATGGGCGGGGTAGTCCAGCAAACTCCAACAACCAAATTCAGGGACCCGAATGTTTTTTTTTTACCCTGATGCTTTAGTTCGCTCTGAGCTTCCATAGGAAAGGCATGTGTTGTTTTCCTATTAATAACTTTGGCGCCATTCGGCGAATGGGCACTAAACATTCTAAAAACAAGGTAATCAAGTTTGGGTCCTTTATAGTATGTTAACACAAATCCTCCAGGCTGGGGCCAAGAAAAGGGGGGGTTCCAAAAGTGTGATTCCCCAGAGGGTTCTTTGGTCTTTGATACCAAAAAACATCTTAATGAAATTACACCAACCTTGCCACAAAGTTAGAACTAGACTCAAGGATTGTGCTTTTGTTTTTTGGGTGTAAATCACCTCAGTACTTTTTGAGAAGTTGGCAAGTGCCTTGGTCTGGCCATAAGAGGTTACATTTTAGAGATATCTTCACTTGTATTTTTGACTTCCTATAATTGAAATGCTGTTTGAGAATTTGCTCAAAATATGGCAGATGCTTAGCATGCTTTGCTTACTCTTAGCATTTTTAAATTTGTGCAGATTCGTCAGGGGGGGGGAGGGGGGCTTTTAAAAAGGGGGCCAAAAACGGGTTCATATGCTAATAACCATGGCATCATTTGATGAATCCACATGAAATCTGGCAGTATGTTTAATCTTCTGTGGCTTTGGCAAGTTTGTGTAGATCCATGAAAGGGGGGCAGCATTGAATAGGGTGGAGGGTCAAAATGATTTAATCTGCTAATAAGGTTTGTGCTCTGTAATGAATCTGCATGAAATTTGGAAGGCTCTTAGCTTGTTATGCTAATGGCAGGAACCTCAGGTCTATGCAGATCTAAAAAGAGAGGAAGGTTAAACGAGGGGGATATCAAAAAATCATTTACCTGCTAATAACTTAGGTGCAGTTTTACAGATCTGCACAACACCTGTTAGACACTATGGGCTTAAGTGACGTACAGGCGGTGCGAGGGGCTTGTAAATAAGCATCCATGTTTATCGTACTTGTGACATTTTTCTGTTTCAGGCAAACCCTTTGGGTGGGTACACTTAAAGAGGTCTTTAAAAAAGCAGCATTTCCCATTTTAATTCCAATAGAAATGTTTGATCTCTGCTATGGAAAGAAACCCTGTATGACAATATAGCAAACTTGGCATAAAACTAAAACGTTACTCTAGAAATTGCTGTTGCTTGGTTGGAGTAAATTCAGTCAGTAGTTTTCAAGAAATTAGCATTTCAATAATGTGTCCAGGCGCAGGGGTGGGGTGGTGGGGGAGTCGATAGACGAGGTAAACTTGGCGATGCAGCGAACGCAAGTGAAGTGGTTTTTGTTTTTCTTATTTAAGTTTACCTCATCGTCGTCTGTCGATTCCCGCCCGCCCCACCGCTCTTACCTGTACGGGCCTTGCCTGTATCTGCCAGTAGCTTTAAATGGGTTAAAAGTTAGAAATATCTGACCGTTAGTGGGCAGACAGTCCTTTAACCCAGTTATAGTAAACTTGTGCGCTACCACAGCAACATGGTAGGGAAGCTTCCTCCTGGAACTGCGGATCAAAAAAACAGAAGGATAGTCTTCTGGATTTGGCCGTGCACCGTGGCGATTGGCCACCAGCAGACTGTTAGGCTCAGGGCGTGGCCAAAGTACAGGCAGAGCAGGACTGGGAACCCAAAGCAGTCCTGGCAATTTTCTCGGACCAGCCCCTGGTGAAGCACTGCCTGGCCCCAAGAGGCTGGAAACACTTGCCTGCTGCTTCTAATACTGGGGGCCGATATTGCAGCACTGCTGCTAAACCGGCCTTCAGTAACGAAACCGGCCCCCACCACTGTAGAACCGGCCTCCACCCTTCCAGCCTCCTGGGGAAACGCCAGATGCCCGGTACGGCAAGTCCAGCCCTGAGTACAGGCTCTACTGCCAACTTCAGCAGTGCAAGGCCAAAACCTGTACGCAGTGGGGGTTGGCCACATATGGAGGGTTGAGCATAGGCATGGCCAAAGGCCAGGTTCTACGTTCAACTCTGCTGCAACCAGTCACATGCCATACGCAGTGGTAATTGGTCGCACACAAAGGGTTGGCCAGCCATGGAGGGTTGGCCAGCCATGGAGGGTTGTGTGCAGGGACTGGTCCGTGCACTGTTAAAGGTATTGTGAAATTGACATTATAGTTAGGGTTGGTATTAAGATCTTAACATGCATTAATTGAAAAAACAGTTAAAATGCAGTTATGGTTACAAAACAAAATCTAAAAACCACTGACATTTTCCAGTTTTAGTTCAGTGAACTAACTATGACTTGCACCCCGTCATGCAGTACTTATGGTCTCACATAATACATCAGTGATGGCATCATCCAAGGATTGTAGCAGTGTGCTTTAGGCTTTTTGCACTGGGAGCAATTCAGTTAGCTACACCTACGCCCAATCGTCTATAAGCAACCACCTGATAGTGTACACAACGTGGCAACGTGCAGTACATGTTCCATATCTGTGAACTCACGCATATTTGGTGGATTTCACTGCCTTTTGACTATTATTCACCCACCTTACAAACAAAATGCCTCTTTAGACTTTAATTGGGTCACCCACTTTTTAGACCTTCAACACCCTGTAAATAAGTGTTAATTCTCTATTTACATGAATGAGATTGTCCTCTTAAATACCTCACATGACCCATAATTCTGTATCAAGAGATTGACAGGTAAGCATTAGCCACTGATAAGGCACATTCAGCTAGGCCCTGTGGACCACCTTCGGAAGTTTGGTAAAATACACTGCACACATTGCTGACGAGAGCAGATCGGTGTACAACTTTAGAGCCATGCTTTCAATTTCATTGTAAGTTAAAATATCTCATTGTGGGTTAACTGTACATTGTACATTCTTGAACGATGTGCAATGACTCTAAATCCTTAGTGGAGTTCTGCAACTAAATATCCACACCTTATAAGACTCCATTTTACATATAATTTGTATATAGCACTGTATGCCAGCTAGTTAGTAAAAGCATGTGCCCAGAAATCTACACATGGGTAATCTATTGTGAAACATACAAAAGGTGATGAGAGAAATTCTTGCAATTTTTCTAACCATTGGCAATCACTCTGGGTAGTAGTACAACCTATTGTTCTTTTGCCCACCATGCCACCTCAGTTTTGACCAAATAGAGCAATGCTGTGTCGTCAGCACAACAGCATGCATGCTGGGACACTGGCAACACAAAAAGATGATGGACGGAATGCTGAACATTGTCAAACATTCACCCCCAGTCACAGATCTGGGTTAAATCCATCGTTTTTTTGCTCATCATGCCACCCCAGTTTGGACCCAGCCATATGCAAATCAGTCTTGACCCTGCTCACCATGGAAACAGTTCAGCTCGAACTGCTACGCCAAGTCCTCCCTGGACCAGAAAACAAGCATCCTGGGAACGGTTTCAGGGTATCACGCCTCATCAGCCAGGCTTGCTTGATCCAGTGACATACACTCTGCCTAGTTAACAGTTGAACGGAAGTGGCTAAGTGGTAACTGTGCAATTAAGAGTTAAACCCACTGGAATGGAATATTAGTGTTTGGGACCGGATTTACTGCTCATAAAACCTATTTCCATGGGGTTTAACACATACATTTACCACCTGCTCTGCTGCAGTTGAAGCCTCATGCAATTTTACTAGACAGAATTTCAACCTGGTAAAATCGGGTCTGGTGTTCCAACACCTAGCAAAGTCAGGAGCGGGAACCCCAGCCAACTCAGAATCAGGCGGAGTGAAACTCATATGGTAATTCTGCTCCCATGACTCATAATGGGGCCTAAATAGATAATTATATTACATTTTCTTGAGTGTGATAAGTGCGCCCTGTTTATTGCTATCATTTGTTAAAACATCTGAAACTGCTACGCATCGCAGGGCTGGCGAATATCTGAAAATTGCATGATAATGGAATTTAAAAGCAATAGAGCAATGCATGTAAGTCATAACAGTCACCTACATAAATCAATACAGTTAACTGGAGCGTGCAAAGCAAGAGAAAGAGTGGGTGGACAGGGACAGACTCAAATGCAAAACACATTCTCCCTCTCACTCGCCCACACACACTTTGGAAGGGGAGGAGACACATAGAGAGAGGGGCAGGTAAGTACATACATAAAGAGACAGGCAGGACAAGACACAGTGAGGCACAGAGACAAACAGCAACACACAAGGACAGAAGTCCATAAATAAAAGTATAAGATGTCACATAGTGGATCAGGGAGATGCATACTCACAGTTGTGGGTGGAGAGAGAACTTCATACATAGATATGAACATAGAGAAAGGCAAAGACATTTAGGGCCCAATTTAAAAACCTTTGCAACATTGAGAAGAACTGGCACACTTCTACCTGGCAGACCAAGTGTACTGCAGGTGGTCCTGGAGAAGGTGGGTACCATGACACTGCAGTCCAGTCTGGTACAAGTGAATCCCTACCACCCTCTTATAAAGATCAACTTCTATTGGTACTCAAAACCCTTGCTGCTTTTCCCTGCTCTCCTCTACTGAGGCATCAATCCCTCCAACTGTACCCCCCCTCACACCTGAACTCTCCGTCCTCCACCCCAGTGGCAACCTCACCCTTCCAAAGTCTGCTGACTCTGCTGTCCCAGGCATTGCCACTTCTCTTCCTGTGGTCGTTCCCATTACTCCCAAGCTATGTCACGTCATTGATCGGCTGGTACTTCAGCCCTTATTTTCACGCTTAACTCTCGTATGACGAGCAGTAATCTATCCTCTATCTCGCACTATCGAGCCCCTTAGTCTTCATCATCCTCGCTCCCATCTCCTTTCACACATACTTCGCTAAGCAAGCTCGGCAAACCATCAAGCTCTATCCCTTTCTCTCATCTGCTCTCTACTCTGCCCTGCTCCGTCCTATCACTTTTAATCCCTGTTGGGACAGGAATGCCCCCTGCATGGTATATGGGTGTGCACCCCTGCCCTGAGTGGCCTACTTGCCCAGCTAACACACCAGTCTAGCATGTGCACTGAGACCTAGGTCAGTCCATGGTAATACCAAGCCCAGAACCTCTTCTGTGACCTGGAGAGGCACACCAAACATGCTCCCTTTCATTGACATGGAACTGCTGTCCCTGTCCTGGGTTGATGACAGGAAGCAGTGGTGGCACAGCACCGATTTTTTAGAGCTAGTAGTCCTGAAAAAAATGTTTCTCTGCATCAGAGAGAAGTGTGGCCTATTGGCCCCACTCGTGTAAAGTTTTGCTTTCATTTAACACCTAGTCTGTTGCACTGACCTTCTGTGTTGTGTTGCATAAGCATATGCATGGTGGATGCTCGCACACATATGGTAGCCAGATTCTGTGTGAGATGTTAATGTTAATGTTAATAAATTTGTTAAGCGCGCGAATACCCGGAGGTGTCTTGGCGCTGAGCAGTGGATTATGCCAGTCTCTGAAAAGATGAAGATGACTATTTATCAAATAGCCATGTTTTCAAGGCCTTCCTAAAGGCAAATAAAGTTGGGAGGGATCTGATGGCAAGAGGGAGTTCATTCCAGAGTTTGGGAGCAGCTGCTCTAAAGCTATAGCCACCCCATCTGGCCTTGAAGACTCTTGGAGTTGCTAGCAGTTTGGCTCCTTCGGAGCGTAAATGCCTTTTCGGAGCATACCAGTAGAGCAGTCGCCTCAGGAATATGGGGCCTGTATTCTGAAGTGCTCTGTAGGTAATGCAGAGGGCCTTGAAGATAATGCGGTTTCTAACTGGGAGCCAGTGCAGTTTATACAGATGATTTCTGACTGACGAGTGCCTAGGGATACCCAGCAAAAGACGCGCTGTTGTATTCTGGATCATTTGCAATTTGTTGAGTTGTTTTTCAGATAGGCCAATATAAAGACCATTACAGTAGTCAAGTTTGGCTAAGATCAAAGAGGAGATCACTGTTTTGCTGCTGTCCATGGGAATAAACGGTAATATTTTTTTGATAGTTTTTAACAAGAAAAAGCTTGATGAGAAGACAGAATTTACCTGTGGTTTAAAATTCAGTTTGTCATCGATGATCACACCGAGGTTCTTAGCCTTGGTGACTGGGATAGGTGCCGATCCCAGTTCATACAGCCACCAACTCTGTGACCAGTTAGGTAAAAAGTTGCCGAAAATGATGACTTCTGTTTTATCAGAATTTAATTTCAGATAGTGAGAGTTCATCCAAGAGCTGACTGCCAGCATGCAGTCCTTGAAATTTTGCATTTGTGATGCGGAGTTTTTTGATAATAATAATACAATTTGTGTATCGTCTGCATAGGATGTCAATGCTAGACCGAAAGATCTTATAAGTTTAGGCAGTTCCAATACATAAATGTTGAATAATGTGGGGCTGAGGGATGATCCCTGAGGAACTCCACATGGGAGGACGAAAGGCGGGGATTCATAGCTTCCCAAGGCTACTGATTGTATTCTGTCTGACAAAAAGGATGCAACCAGTGTAAGTGATTTGTCAGAGACGCCGATGGAAGATAGACGATTTAGCAAAAGAACATGGTTGACGGTGTCAAACGCTGCCGACAGGTCAAGCAGAATCAAGGCGGCCGCTCCCCCTAAGTCCAAGGTTGCTCTAATTTCGTCTGTGGCTTTGATTAAAGCCGATTCTGTGCTATATTCTGTTCTGAAACCGAACTGTGTTTCATCCAGATAGTTATGTTTTAGTAAATAGTCAGTCAGCTGTTCATTCATGATTTTCTCCACTAATTTGGCAGGTAGAGGTAGACGAGGTCTGTAATTATTAGGTTGTGTGGGATCGAGGTTGGGTTTTTTCTGTAAAGGCACTATGGAAGCCTTTTTCCATATAGTGGGTAAGACACCATGCGAGAACATAGTATTAAAAATATCGGTAAGACAGGGAGCCAACACCTCGGGGGCTTGCTTGAAGATGTTAGGGGGAAGCGAGTCATGGGGGGAGCCTGATTTAGCCTGTTGAATAAGAGTGGTGACCTTATCATTAGTGACTAATTCAAATTTAGAGAAGCTGGAGGCGTCAGAGGAGCCAATACTTATGAGGGTGTGGTTGTCTGGGCAAATGTTAGTGCCAAAGATGTCATAGATGTGCTTCACTTTCTTTAAGAAGTGTTGTGCTAAAGATACACAGAATTTTTGTGATGGTTCAGTGGAATTAGCTTCTAGGGGACCTGATAGTTTTGAAACCACTTAAAAAAGTTCTCTAGTGGAGTTCTTTGCCAGATTAATTTGGTTAGTGAAATAGGTGCATTTTTCTGAATTGATTAGATTTTTGTATTCAGTCAGGAGGGTTTTATAAGTGGCAAGGTCCTGAGCGTTGTAGTCCTTCCTCCAGCGCCTTTCCTGTCGCCTACATTCTTGTTTTTTTGCCCTGAGAGTTTCTGAGAACCATGGAGTGGTAGGTGATTTTCTTTTATCTGTCGCTTTTTTCAGAGGGGCTAACTTGTCGGCCACTTGTGCAAGCCAACTGCTAAATTGCAAAGAGGCAGTTTCTGCGTCTTCTGAGAGCTCAAATTGGTTTTCCAGTAATTGACCATTCAGCAAATTGCCGTCAATTTGTTTCCAGCTACGATAGGTCGTGGTTAAATGCTTCAAACTATTCCCTAACAAAGTGGAAGGGCTGTGTAGCTCAAAAATGATAGCTGAGTGGTCTGTCCAGATCAGAGGCAGGATCTCTTTGACTGAAATGGAGTCATTGTTAGTAAAAATACCATCAAGAGTATGCCCTGCTTGATGTGTGGGGCCTGTGACTATTTGTCTTAGACCTGTCATTGCCATGAGTTTGTTCAAAGTATCAGTATTAGTGTCCGAGCTATCTTCCAGATGAAAATTAAAATCACCTAGAATATGTGTTGCCTTCTCAATTGCACATACCTCAAGGAGTGATTTAACTGTGTTTAGGAAGCTTGCTTTGCTACCCGGTGGTCGGTAAAGTAATATCCCTTTAAAAGTGGACCGGTTGGCAATTTTTACATTGAATGAAAAAGCTTCGCAATCAGGACTAGGTATAGGCTCACAGCTAGCTTTTAGATTGTCCCGATAGATCATTGCAATTCCTTCCCCTTTTTTCTCTGTTCTATCAAACCTAAATACCTTAAAGCCCTGCGGGACAGCATGGTAGAAGTCAGGACCTGTCGTTTTGTCACCCCAGGTTTCAGTAAGAAAAAGTACATCAAGCTGTTTTGCCTCTATCAGCTCGGCGATCTCTAGTCTGTGCTTGGGCAGTGACCGTGCATTAACTAAAGCACACCGAGTAATGCCTAAGGCATTTGATGTTGAAGGAGTGATTGAGGGTAGAGATACCTGTGAAACTAGGTCAGGCTGGAGCACAAAGCCACAAGCAATGCAATTACCAGGGTGTTTTGCGGGTAGCTTGCACAGGTCAAGGCCAATGCAGATTGTTGGCTTGTTATTCAGCATGTGTAGTTCCTCACCGGAATAATGGTAGTCTGCCCTATGGGTCTTGGCGGGCAGAGCAGCATCCCTGGCACTTGGCGTGGTCTTAGCGCGGACGGGCGCAGACGGGCTTGCCTTTGGCGCGCCTTCGGCGCGCCCGCTGTGCACGTCCGCTGCGCGCTCGATAGCCCATGTGTGCTTTATGCTCCCCCCACCCGGAAGTAGAGATCAGGGCTGGACCGCCAACCACCACCACAAGATGGCGACCGTCAACAGCCTGTTCCCTGAAGCAAAATCAAAGACTCTCTCCGCTCAAACGGAACACCGCGGCGGACCGGAGAGTGCAGCCTGAGCAAGGTAAGTGCAAAAATGCAATATAGCAGGATAAAACGAGAGTTCTTAAAAATATAAGGCGATGCGATTACTAACAGCAATTAATGCTAACTGGCAAGTTAAAAACACATTTTAGGCATACAAGTTAAAATACAAGTGAATAAAATGGCATTAGGTTAGAGCAGCATCTTAACAGGGCTGGCGTCCTGGCGTGTGAGTATGATTTGTGGGACCAATGGGACCCACTTTGGATTGTCCCTTGTTTAGCATGGCACAAGATGGAGGGTGGAGACAGCTTCCTCAGACAGTAGGAGTGTATTTTCTATATTCCTGTGGCTGCAGGGTGGAGATGCAGAGAGCGAAGTGAGGGAAGCCGTAGGCATTTTATGAAAACCTTTTATCAAGAGAATGCTGATTAGATGTTCCTGAGCACTGCCATCTACTGGATGGTATGGGAGAGGGGTCAGTCCTTAGATTCTGTTGCTAAGGGTGAAGATGATCCTAGGAATAGCCCGCCCTTTCGTCCTTTCCTGATTGCTACTGTAGGAAGGCTGATGACAGCCAGGTGCAAAGTCTTCATACTCGGAGTTCCTAAGTAATGGATACTCTTTCTAAGAGCCAGCATTATCACTACCTGCTGTAAGAGCCATCACCATACACAAAGGCTGTGTCTGTATTACAGCCAGAAAATTACATTTGAAAGGCCTCCACCACAAATTGGGTTCTGGATCTCAGACAGTGATCCACATTCCCTGTCTGGAAAATGAACATACAAGTGGTGCCCAAACCACCCTCATTGCATCAGTTCGAATAATTTCTTCTTGGGCAAGAAAAGGAGTGTGCCACAGAGTACTCGCAGAACTGTTGTGAGACCAGGGCTGGTGTCTGCTGTTGTCTTTACAACAATCTCCCAGATGTCAGGTGACATCACATGAAGTATGCAGAACGTGCTGGAGAAGCTATGAGTCTGCCTAGTGCCTAGAGGCCTGTCTGCCAGCTCAGAGAGGGAAGGAGAGTACCTGGTCCTGCAAGAGGAGAGACTGTCCAGGAGGAGAATCTCAGCTGAGTTCCCAGCGTGTGGTGCACCCAGAAGAAGCCGATTGCCATTGGAGCAAAGCCAGCCCTGACCTGAGTCATCAGGGGCCAGCCGGTCTCCCAGAGCACAACAACAGGATGCCTTCTGCAACCCTGCAGCTCACCCAAAGGACTGGGGCTACCAGTAATTAAAGTGCAGCGTGTCCTGCAAAGAGTCTTCATCGCTTCCAAAGCAGAAGACATTCCCCATGGCCCAGAGACTGCAACTGCCAAAGACAAACAGTCATCCATCACACCTGTTGTACTGATCACCTCTGCGGCTGCTGCCCGCAGTCCCACAACACCAGAGATGCCAATGGTGCAATCCTCATGAGCCCCAAGGAGAAACTGGTCTTGGGCTGCTTGTGTTCCAGTTTAGGGAGGACCTGGCCTGGTAGTTCAGGCTGGACTGTTCCGACTGGAGCAGGGTCAGCACTGATTTGCATATAGCTGGGTCTAATCTGAGGTGGCATGGTGGGCAAAAGAACTATGGGTTGGAATGCTAACACGAGCGATTGCCAGTAGTTAGACTTATTGCAAGCAGCCTCCCGTCACCTTTTGTGTGTTTTGTATTACAGAATGTAGGTTCGAATAGCACAAGGGCAATAACAACCTTCCATTTTGCACATGTCAGAAACAACAGGACATCTAAACAAAGTCTAAAGCCTGCCCTTTATTAAGAGATTATTTTATTTACAGTGGATTTGGAATCTACTGTCTGACTGGGCTCTACACAGGCTTTATGGGGAGAAATAACAGGATGAGCCCTTTTAAGAGGATTACTGCATCCTCACTCAGACAGAGATAGCTGATGGCTTTAAAGGTGGATAAAGAAGTGCACCTATGACTTGTACAGTGTGTAGCATTTTTGCAACAAAACAAATATGAGGCAAGTCGATTTGGTACTCCTTTTATCATTTAGAGTTGGAGGATCAGGGAGATTTCCAGCGTTTCCTCTGTCAGGGAGTGGATTACATACTGTGTGGAAATGTTTGTGCACAACAGCAGCTGGTCTTTGGCCCCATTCTTGGTCACATTCAAATACTGTGCAAAATGTTGCTATGGTAAAAAGTGCGTCTTAAATTCGGAGATGAATTGCATTTTAACATAAATAACGCTTTATTTCACGAAATATTTTGCCACTCGAGCTCAAAATGTGGCCAGAGGATCGATTGCTGCGCTGCACAAACACTGACACATAGCATGTAACATAGCACTGTAGCGCTTGCACTTATTTCTCCTCTTCATAGCACATAAGTTCCCACTTGCACTCTTCCTCATTCACAAAACTGAACTACATAGTTGGGGGGAGCAGCATCTGTGATGCGTGTCTGGTGCAGCATCTGTGATGCAGGGATGGTGCAGCATCTGTAATGCAGGGCTGGTGCTGCATCTGTGATGCGGGGATCGTGGGCATCTGTAATGCGGGGATGGTGCGGCATCTGTGACGCGGGCCGGTGCAGCATCTGTGACATGGGGATGGTGCAGCATCTGTGATGCGTGGCTGGTGCAGCATCTGTAATGCGGGATGGTGCGGCATCTGTGACGCGGGCCGGTGCAACATCAGTGATTCAGGGCTGGTGCAGCATCTGTGATGCATGGATGGTGCAGCATCTGTGATGCAGGGCTGGTGCAGCATCTGTGATGCAGGGCTGCAGCATCTGTGATGCATGGATGGTGCAGCATCTGTGATGCAGGGATGATGCAGCATTTGTGATGCAGGTATGGTGCAGCATCTGTGATGCATGGATGGTGCAGCATCTGTGATGCAGGGCTGGTGCAGCATCTGTGATGCAGGGCTGCAGCATCTGTGATGCATGGATGGTGCAGCATCTGTGATGCAGGGATGATGCAGCATTTGTGATGCAGGTATGGTGCAGCATTTGTGATGCAGGGCTGGTGAGCATCTGTGACACATGGATGGTGCAGCATCTGTGACGCATGGATGGTGCAGCATCTGTGATGCAGGGCTGGTGTCGCATCTGTGACACAGGACTGGTGCAGCATCTGTGATGCATGGCTGGTGCAGCATCTGTGATGCAGGGCAGGTGCAGCATCTTTGATGCATGGATGGTGCAGCATCTGTGATGCAGGGATGGTGAAGCATCTGTGATGCAGGGATGGTACAGCATCTGTGATGCAGGGATGGTGCAGCATCTGTGATGCAGGGCTGGTGAGCATATGTGATGTGGGATGGTGCAGCATCTGTGATGCAAGTATGGTGAAGCATCTGTGATGCAGGGGGGTGCAGCATCTGTGATGCAGGGCTGGTGCAGTATCTGTAATGCAGGGCTGGTGAAGCGTCTGTGATGAGGGGATGGTGCGGCATCTGTGATGCAGGGATGGTGCAGCATCTGTGATGCATGGATGGTGCAGCATCTGTGATGCAGGGCTGGTGCAGCAACTGAGATGCAGGGATGATGCAGCATTTGTGATGCAGGTATGGTGCAGCATTTGTGATGCAGGTCTGGTGAACATCTGTGACACATGGATGGTGCAGCATCTGTGACGCAGGGATGGTGCAGCATCTGTGACGCATGGATGGTGCAGCATCTGTGATGCAGGGCTGGTGTACCATCTGTGATGCAGGGCTGGTGTAGCATCTGTGACACAGGACTGGTGCAGCATCTATGATGCATGGCTGGTGCAGCATCTGTGATGCAGGGCAGGTGCAGCATCTTTGATGCATGGATGGTGCAGCATCTGTGATGCAGGGATGCTGCAGCATCTGTGATGTGGGGATGGTGCAGCATCTGTGATGCAAGTATGGTGAAGCATCTGTGATGCAGGGGGGTGCAGCATCTGTGATGCAGGGCTGGTGCAGTATCTGTAATGCAGGGCTGGTGAAGCGTCTGTGATGAGGGGATGGTGCGGCATCTGTGATGCAGGGATGGTTCAGCATCTGTGATGCAGGGCTGGTGAGCATCTGTGACACATGGATGGTGCAGCATCTGTGACGCATGGATAGTGCAGCATCTGTGATGCAGGGTTGGTGTAGCATCTGTGACACAGGACTGGTGCAGCATCTGTGACGCATGGCTGGTGCAGCATCTGTGATGCAGGGCAGGTGCAGCATCTGTGATGCGTGGATGGTGCAGCATCTGTGATGCATGGATGGTGCAGCATCTGTGATGCTGGTCTGGTGTAGCATCTGTGACACAGGACTGGTGCAGCATCTGTGATGCATGGCTGGTGCAACATCTGTGATGCAGGGCAGGTGCAGCATCTTTGATGCATCGATTGTGCAGCATCTGTGATGCAGGGATGGTGCAGCATCTGTGATGTGGGGATGGTGCAGCATCTGTAATGCAAGTATGGTGAAGCATCTGTGATGCAGGGGGGTGCAGCATCTGTGATGCAGGGTTGGTGCAGTATCTGTAATGCAGGGCTGGTGAAGCTTCTGTGATGAGGGGATGGTGCGGCATCTGTGATGCAGGGATGGTGCAGCATCTGTGATGCATGGCTGGTGCAGAATCTGTGATGCGAGGTTGATGCAGCATCTGTGATGCATGGATGGTGCAGCATCTGTGATGCATGGATGGTGCAGCATCTGTGACGCAGGGATGGTGCAGCATCTGTGACGCAGGGATGGTGCAGCATCTGTGACGGGGCTGGTGCAGCATCTGTAATGCATGGATAGTGCAGCATCTGTGATGCATGGATGGTGCAGCATCTGTGATGCAGGGCTGGTGTGCCATCTGTGATGCATGAATGGTGCAGCATCTGTGACGCAGGGATGGTGCAGCATCTGTGATGGGGCTGGTGCAGCATCTGTAATGCAGGGATGGTGCAGCATCTGTGATACAGGGATGGTGCAGCATCTGTGATGCAGGGATGGTGCAGCATCTGTGATGCAGGGCTGGTGCAGTCTCTTTGATAAAGGGGTGGTGCAGCATTTGCGATGCAGGGCTGGTGCAGCATCTTTGATGCAGGGATGGTGCAGCATCTGTAATGCATGGATGGTTCAGTATCTGTGATGCAGGGCTGGTGCAGCATCTGTGATGCATGAATGGTGCAGCATCTGTGACACGGGGATGGTGCATCATCTGTGACACGGGGGCTGGTGCAGCATCTGTGATGCATGGATGGTGCAGCATCTGTGAAGCAGGGCTGGTGCAGCATCTGTAATGCAGGGATGGTTCAGCATCTGTGATGCAGGGATGGTGCAGCATCTGTGATGCAGGGCTGGTGCAGCATCTGTGGGTGGTGCAGCATCTGTGATGCAGGGCTGGTGCAGCATCTGTGATGCATGGATGGCGCAGCAACTTTGATACAGGTGTGGTGCAGCATCTGCGATGCAGGGCTGATGCAGCATCTTTGATGCAGGACTGGTGCAGCATCTGTGATGCAGGGGTGGTTCAGCATCTGTGATGCAGGGCTGGTGCAGCATGTGTGATGCAGGGGTGGTGCAGCATCTGTGATGCAGGGGTGGTGCAGCATCTGTGAAGCAGGGGTGGTGCAGCATCTGTGACGCAGGCCGGTGCAGCATCTGTGATGCAGGGCTGGTACAGCATCTGTGACGTGGGCCGGTGCAGCATCTGTGATGCAGGGCTGGTGCAGCATGTGTGATGCAGGGGTGGTGCAGCATCTGTGATGCAGGGGTGGTGCAGCATCTGTGATGCAGGGGTGGTGCAGCATCTGTGATGCAGGGGTGGTGCAGCATCTGTGAAGCAGGGCTGGTGCAGCAACTGTGAAGCAGGGCTGGTGCAGCATTTTTGAAACAGGGGTGGTGCAGCATCTGTGATACAGGACTGGTGCAGCATCTGTGATGCAGGGATTGTGCAGCATCTGTGATGCAGGGCTGGTGCAGCATCTGTGATGCAGGGCTGGTGCAGCAACTGTGAAGCAGGGCTGGTGCAGCATCTGTGATGCAGGGATGGTGCAGCATCTGTGATGCAGGGGTGGTTCAGCATCTGTGATGCAGGGATGGTACAGCATCTGTGATGCAGGGATGGTGCAGCATCTGTGATGCAGGGGTGGTGCAGCATCTGTGAAGCAGGGCTGGTGCAGCATCTTTGAAACAGGGCTGGTGCAGCATCTTTGAAACAGGGCTGGTGCAGCATCTTTGAAACAGGGCTGGTGCAGCATCTGTGATGCAGGGCTGGTGCGCCATCTGTGATGCAGGGATGGTGCAGCGTCTGTGATTCAGGGCTGGTGCAGTGTCTGTGACGCAGGGCTGGTGCAGCATCTTTGAAACAGGGCTGGTGCAGCATCTTTGAAACAGGGCTGGTGCAGCATCTTTGAAACAGGGTTGGTGCAGCATCTGTGATGCAGGGCTGGTGCGCCATCTGTGATGCAGGGATGGTGCAGCATCTGTGATTCAGGGCTGGTGCAGTGTCTGTGACGCAGAGCGGGTGCACCAATGAATATGTGCCAGCATGGCATGCGAATCGTAGTGCTAGTTAATGATTAGCATGATTCTGGACAGATCTGTTAAATCTGTGCCGTGCAGACCTCAGACTTGGACCCCACATAAACATGCCTGGTGACCTACCCACAGCATCTGGAGGATTAGAGAAGCAATTCAAAGACCAAAGAGGTGCTTGACCACCAACAGTGGGGGTGGTGCGTGAATATGAGACTGGAAGACATGAGGTGTGGCTAGTCAATATAAGTGGCTCTATTTTCAATGGCAGGCTACTTTACTACTTTTCAGACCAGAGCGACATAATAAGCTAGGGGTGAGCTAAATTGGCGTAATTTGCTTTCGCATAATTATATAAACTTCCAGGAAAAATACGTGAAATTACGCGTAAAACAAATCTAGCATTTAGCACTTTATGTTACTGCGAAATGTGTCTGAGGGTGCAAGGGCGCATAATGCCCCAAAAATATAGCATTAAAAAAAACAAGCGCCATGAATGACTAAGGCTCACATTCTGGCCATTGGCGTTGTTCCTGAGCTCGCACTTTAGCATTTCGCAGCGAACGTGGCGTAATTACCCAGTGTGGCGTAATGGTGTCACAGCGGGAATTTCTCCTAATACGCGTAATGCGACATCACTAAAATTACGCGAGTGGCTCAGCGTAATTGTCGTTACTACAGGTAGGGAAGAAGGCATTTCAATTGCACAGTTGGATCTTAAGCCTCTCCTGAGAAGGCTCCTGGTGACAACAATAATGAAATGCCTTATGCACTGACCTTCATCTGGTAGATAAGTGAACAAACACACAAAGAGACACACACGTGCACTCACGCGCGCACGCACACACTTGGCAAGTAGCTGATACTCGCAATGAAGAACATCCCTTTAGATGCCAGTCTTACGCGCTTTGTTAAAGAATTTTAAGTTTACACCAATCTTGAAGTTTGAAAATGTTTATTAACAAAAGAAAAATAAACTGTGAATCACACAACGGGCAACACAGGTATCCGCCGGCATCCTGTGAGCATTGTCGCTAAAATGCACTTGTGCAGAACACAAACATATATGTTTGCTTAAAGAAGGCTCCATTGGACATCACGTGACGAAACAGAAACAGAAGACAAAGCAGGTGCTGAAACTGTACCAGGGAATAGTACACACTCTCTCTAAAAATAGACATAGAAATGTAAACAATAGAATTGAACAATCTGTTCCAGAATTTCGCACCTCGATGCCAGGGATGAACAAGAGTTTAGGAAAGTAAGGTGCCCAAAGTTTTTCTTAGGAGGCTCCCTTTTCCCCAACATGTGCCACCCACCCACTCACTGGCACCACACACTGCCTGCAGGGAGAATGCCAAGGCTAGGTGGCGGTGCGCAAGCAAAACGAGCAAGACTCTTTCCCACAAGGGGGGCTTCAGTGGGCGGTTCTTCCCCCAGAACATTGTCCCCTTTGCCCTTTTTATATTTGGAAAGCTGCGTAATTTCTTCACACACTTTCCATGCAATCGTGGTTACAATTGACACATTTGTGACCATCACTTAGTGCACTCTGCAGAGAGGCCAAGGATTGGATGAGCAGTAGTAAGACACCTTTATGACACCGTGACTGGCACAGTCAGAAACTCACAGTCCCTTCAGCCTCAACTCCAGAGCTCTCAGTCGTGCCATAATGAACACCCATCCACTGCCTGGACTCACCCCGACATCTAACGGGAAGTCAGTTTGCAGCGTGCACAAGTATCCTTGGACAGAAATTGCACACCTTTGGCAGATACGCTAATGGCTTACTTCCATCTACACCTGAATCTACCTGCAACTTTTAAAAAGAGCTGACACAAACCCCACCTCTTTTACAAACAGCTGAATTTTGCTCATGTGCAACTGCAGGTAGTATATAGAAATGATTTCATCATCTAACCACCCCTCTTCCTTTACCAATGAAGTGAGCGAGCAACTCTGTAGCCTGCAATATAAGGTGGTCATTTACTACTGCTTTGCATGGGTGCTGGTGTGGCACAAAGTGGTGCAAAGCGTGGCTTTGCGTTTTTTTACCATCAAAAGGCCCCCCGCCCTCCATGGTCCTGCATGGTGCATGGGCAGAGTGCACTAGTTTTCCTTGAGACAAGTTGAAGTTGGTTGCCCTGCTCTGTTCTCGTTGTGGAGTTAACCTGGCAAGTCTTAAGAGTTTTAGAAGGTTCTGGTCACCAGATTACCTACACCATACACTCAGAGCTGCATAGCTCCGCCTCCCCACCAGGGGCATGATGGTCTCCTGCTCAGCCTCCTTTACCAGCTGCCCAAACCGCCATTGACTCTGTATAGTGCTCCGCTGTCGTTTGGCTACTTTCCCACTATATAAACACCACATACACACATTCTAAGAACAATTATATTAGAGTAATCATATTATTTCATATTGAAGAATAGTTATTAAGCAAAATAACTTCAGTTAATATCATACTGAAGGTATGTGTCTGGAATATCGAAGACGGAATATCGAAGGGTCACAATATTGTGACCAGAATATTGAGGGATTACATATTTAAAGATAAGTTTGTGTGTATATATATATATATATATACACACACAGACACACACACCCCCTAGGTCCAATGGGATGGGACTCAAAAAGACCCCCCTGGGGACAAAAAGCAGAGAAATTGGCAAAAAAAAAAAAAGCTGTGATCCTGCAAGACTCTTGCAGAATCGAAAACAAAATGGGAGCTGGGTCACATTTATAAAATATAAGCCCCAAGGCGCCCACCCCAAAATCATTAAAAAAGGGGAGGGGCCACGTAGCCCCCCTCTCAAGCCTCCAGAGGTCCCGGGGACGCCCATTCCCCGGGGGTGAATTTATTAATAAAGGGTAGGAGGTCGCGCAGCCCGCTCTCCAAGCCATTAAAGGATCGGGGGGGGGGTGGGGGGGGCCCACCCCAAGGTCAAAATGTGTTAAAAAGGGGAGGGGTTGTGTGCCCCCCTCCCCAAGCCTCTAGAGGGCCCGGGAAGCTCACCCCTGGGGTTGAAATGTGTTGAAAGGGGAAGCCTTCCCCGAGCCTCTGAAGGTCCCAGGGACCCAATCCTCCAGGGCCGCTAAACTTAAGTAAATGGGGAGACCCATTATTGTCATTTGAGATATCATCAGTGATGTCATAAATGATGAGTGATGTCATATGTGAGCTCATAAGCAGTGCATGGCAGGAGCGCAAGTTATAGTTAGTGCTGCTAACTATAACTGGTGAATTTCTGTGTGTTTTTAGTTCAAAACGTTAATGTTGTCATTGACAAATTGACTTAAGTATAATGTTACGTTAAACTTTGTTTTTTTCAGTGAATATATATTTTCAAGGTGCGTGAAAGTGGAGTTAGGAATAGTAAATCCATCCCTATCTCTTTGCACCTACCTTTTGATATTTTGTCCGTTGATATTCTGGTCACAACTGTGATCTTTGGATATTAGACTTTCAGTAGTCTTTACCACAATCAGATCGAACTGGTCAGGAGTACTGTCTCTGTATGTATACAATTTACATTCACCTCACTCGGTCTACCTGTCAGGTCAATGCACTTATTGCCAGCAGTATGATACTACGTTGAGACCAGTTGCACGCAGCATTGATGCCTGTGGCATAGAGAGTTGTTGAACCTGTGCTTAGAAAGATGGAAAAAGACGCCTGTTTCAGGCATTACTTAAGTCTGTTAAGAAAACCGTGTTGTCCCCACATTTGCAAGATTCCAGCCCCAACCAGTTGGTCAAGGCTTTACAAGGATCTATCTGAAATCTGGAGTTACACCCCCATGGCCTAACAAGGGGTTTAAAATATTAGCGGTGAAATGGAATGCCAGAGGGGTTCACATGTGTCAGACATCCTAGGATGGGGTCATCTGGTGGTTCAGTGGGACTGATTTTAAAAAGTAGGCACTAGAGACCCTCCCAGGTGGTATGATTGAAAGCAAACTACAGTTCAGGAATGCTAGGTGGAACTTAAAGGGGGGCAAAGCTTACCTTATGCAAATACAGATGCTGGCATAGGTTCTGTGAAGGGGAGGATCCTAGAGTGAGGAAAAGCGCAGACTCATCATGACACAAGACTTTTTGATGGAATGTACACAAAAGCTATACAATGACTCACAAAAGATCCCAATTAACCTTTTTTTGTTACCTGTTGTAAATCAGGTAACAAAAAAAGGTTTAGAGAAGAAACCATTCTACTCACTTACTGCCAAATGGTATTTGTGTATCCAGAACCCGATCCAAATGGGGACAAAGGTCCCAGCAGCAGTACCAAGAGAGGGCAAAGGTCCCAGACCCACAATGGAGAGCCGGGACAGAGCCCTCAATGGGGACAAAGGTCCCAGAACCAGAAGGGGACAAAATGCTCAGAACCAGTACCGGGAGAGGACAAAGGAGGTCCCAGGACCGGGAGGGGACAAAGGCCCCAGAACCTGAAGGGGACAAAAGTCTCAGAACCAGTACCGGGAGAGGACAAAGGAGGTCCCAGGACCGGGAGGGGACAAAGGACCCAGAACCAGGAGGTGACAGGACCGGGAGAGGACAAAGGAGGTCCCAGGACCGGGAGGGGACAAAGGCCCCAGAACCAGGAGGTGACAAATGTCTCAGAACCAGTACCGGGAGAGGACAAAGGAGGTCCCAGGACCGGGAGGGGACAAAGGCCCCAGAACCAGGAACTGACAAATGTCCCAGAACCCAGAGGGGACAAATGTCCCAGAACCAGGAGGGGAGGTCTCAGTGAGTCAAGAACCGGGAAGATGATCCCGCAACGGGGTCTGAGAGCCCATAGAACTGAGACAAAGAGTCCAGAACCAGAAAATAAAAGAAAATTAAAAAATAAAATGGGACTGAGAGTCCAGAACCGAAAAAAACAGAGGCCCACAACCAGAGCAAAAGGCCCAAGACTGAAGAAAGAAGTCTAGAACCTGAGAAAGAGAACCAAAAAGAACCGGTACCAGAGGGCTCAAAGGTCTCAACCAGGACTAAGTGTCCATCCTTTGAAGAAAGAAAATTTCAAGCTAGAATAAAAACTCCTAACATCACATGCGGTACTGCACTTGGAATTCTCGAAGAGTACCCAGGACTGTAGTACCAGTAAAGCATGGAGGCATCGGTTGAATTGTTCATCTTCAACTTGGAGCGGAAAGTGATGTTGGACATGAACAGATTGAAGGAAGTGAACTTTCTCTTCCTGTTTTTTGCTGGTCAAGGACAGATTGGAGGAAGTGGACTCTCTTTTCCTGTTTTTGTCAGTCTAAGGGGAGTAGGTGGTGGTGATACCTATTAGTTGTTTGGGTGGTGTGTCTCACCTCACATTTCACTCTTAACACTCTTTGCCCCTAAACGCTCTTTTGCCTTCGCGAACTAAAAATTGTTCAAGACGTCGTAGACCTCCTATCTGTCTTAATCATTATTGTTGTTGTCTCCCATACATTAAGCTTCCTTTTTGTGATTTGTTTATTTATTTGATTTTTCTGTAAAGGAGGAAGATGTGTTGTAAATCAGTTCTTCATGTAACATGGCTGACAGTGGTCGTTAGCCCTTCCTTTGTGTTCTTACCTCCTTAGCCTCACAGAATACCTATGTGTGTTCTAATTTGTACCGGAGTGTTCCACTCTTGTCAGTTGATGGTCTGGTCAGCTGGCGAGGTGTGCGCTCAGCTGTGTCCTACAATAAATCTACATGTAACTAACTAGAAGTGTCCTGAGATCTATCTCACAACATTACCCTTGTCAAATTCATTACATTTGTGATTTTTTTAAACTTTGAGTACTTCCCCATAGTAGCAGATAACATTTTTTTTAAAAACTGTTGAAACAAGCACTGGCAAAGTCAGGAGGTTTGCCTTTAGCCCATCGCCTGTTGACATTTGCCAATGCTTGTTTTGTCATGGTTTTTCAAAACTTTGGTGCTGGTGAGGCTAATGAGCCCTCAACATCATAAAAACAAACACTGGCTAAAAGCAAAAATATTTTTTTTATCTGTAAAGGCACACAATAGCATAGTATGCTCTGGCACTGAAGGGACTACTTTACGTGTGGATGTGCACCATGTTAGAGAGTTAAAATGCCACCATTTACAGTGAAGTTAGCCAATGACTGTAGTAGGCTGACCAATTCCCCCATGCTGTTTGCACCTCAGGGTAGAAAAAAATACGAGTGACACAGAAACAGAGCAATGAATGAAGAGGGCTGACTGAAAGGCCCTATGAGTAAGTACATTATTTATATAATTGTAGTAAAATTAAAAGGTCTTTGCTAGCGCAAGATCTAAAAAGTAATATTTGCAGGAGAAAAGCATAATGTCTACTTAAAAAATACTAAAAATAATGAATTGAAATTTCTCCTTTTAAGCAAGGCCCTTCACACACATGCGATTTATTGCAAAAGTGGCATATTTTGCAAGTTGTGAGGATTGCTACGGTGGCAGAACCTAGAAGACAGAAATATAATTTTGTACACCCCTAATATTACTGTGAACGCTGGGAGGGGTATTTAATGATGTTCCAGCACTAAATTTACTAAAACTGCACTCCTCTTTGTACCCCTAACATCTCCCAGCCTTGTCGCGAGCCATTTCACACTCAAACGTTTGTAAAACAGATGTTATGCTGGTTGATACATAGTGCCTAGACATAGCCTTCTTTTGTGTAAAAACACCAAATAAGTAGATATTCAAAGGTTTGTTGGTCTCATATCTGTCCTAATATTACTTGATTTGCTCCTGGAGTGTCTTTTCATCGTTGCCTGATATGAATTCACAGCTGCACTTGTCTCTCTCCCTCTTTACCTGCTAATCTGTGCTTTATTTGATTTCAGACAGATAATGTTTATTGCGGTGCTTTACTTGTGTTTATGAGCTGCTCAGAACGGAGTTATCAGAAGCCTTTGGCAATATGAAATGTTCTAAAAATAAGCACGTGCGAGGACGGAAATGAAGGGTGAGGGATGGACAGGCTCACTCGAGATCTGGGAGGAAGGATGCTGTGGGATTCTGGGACGGTGGATATGAGAGAGGCTAAAGGATGCACAGGTTAACAGAGAGCTCAGTCACTGATCCCCCGGTGGGTAAACAGACATAATATCGAAACAAAAATATCGAATGGACACAATATCGAGTCTAAAATATAGAATGGACATAATATCGAATGGACATAATATAGTCGTTAAAAATATCGAAAGTAAGGTAAGTAATATCGATAGTCAAAATATCGAAGTACATAATATAGGCATTAAAAAATATCGAAATTTTTAATAATATCGAATTTTTACTAAGTGTATTGTATGTTAGTATATGTGTTAAAAGTGTATATTAGTTGTTGTAATGTATGTTTAATTTTTTAAAAGCAATGAATTTTATGTTATTTAATTTTTGCGTAATTTAATTCCGTAGCGGGTAGTGGGTTTATAGGGGAATAGGGTGGGAAGTAATTTAATTAAAATTAAGTACATATTAATAAATATTAATTGGTATTGATAATTAATTTATTGTTAATTAATTATTAATTGGTAATTAAATTTTATTAATTGGAATTTTTTTAATTGATTAAATGGTAATTATCTTAATTCAATTAATTAAATAGTTGTAGCGGGATGTGGGTTTATAGGGGAATAGGGTGGGAAGTAATTTAATTAAAATTAAGTACATATTAATAAATATTAATTGGTATTGATAATTAATTTATTGTTAATTAATTATTAATTGGTAATTAAATTTTATTAATTGGTAATTTTTTTTATTCATTAAATGGTAATTATGTTAATTGTATTAATTAAATAGTTGTAGCGGGATGTGGGTTTATAGGGTAATAAGGTGGGAAGTAATTTAATTGAAATTAAGTACATATTAATAAATATTAATTGGTATTGATAATTAATTTATTGTTAATTAATTATTAATTGGTAATTAAATTTTATTAATTGGTAATTTTTTTAATTGATTAAATGGTAATTATGTTAATTGTATTAATTAAATAGTTGTAGCGGGATGTGGGTTTATAGGGTAATAAGGTGGGAAGTAATTTAATTGAAATTAAGTACATATTAATAAATATTAATTGGTATTGATAATTAATTTATTGTTAATTAATTATTAATTGGTAATTAAATTTTATTAATTGGTAAAAAAATGTAATTGATTAAATGGTAATTATGTTAATTCTATTAATTAAATAGTTGTAGCGGGATGTGGGTTTATAGGGGAATAGGGTGGGAAGTAATTTAATTGAAATTAAGTACATATTAATAAATATTAATTGGTATTGATAATTAATTTATTGTTAATTAATTATTAATTGGTAATTACATTTTGATAATTGGTAATTTTTTTTTTTAATTCATTAATTGGTAATTAGTGTTATTAATAATATTTATTAGTATTGATAATTAATTATTTTTTAGTAAAATATTAAAATATTACTTTCCCTACTGTTGCACTCTCTGGAGTGGGAATAGTAATTATTACCCCTACGCTATCCAACGCTTTCCCTACTGTTGCACTCACTGGAGTGGGAATAGTAATTTTTACCCCTACGCTATCCAACTCTTTCCCTACTGTTGCACTCTCTGGAGTTGGAATAGTAATTATTACCCCTACGCTATCCAACGCTTTCCCTACTGTTGCACTCACTGGAGTGGGAATAGTAATTTTTACCCCTACGCTATCCAACTCTTTCCCTACTGTTGCACTCTCTGGAGTGGGAATAGTAATTATTACCCCTACGCTATCCAACGCTTTCCCTACTGTTGCACTCTCTGGAGTTGGAATAGTAATTATTACCCCTGCGCTATCCAACGCTTTCCCTACTGTTGCACTCACTGGAGTGGGAATAGTAATTTTTACCCCTACGCTATCCAACTCTTTCCCTACTGTTGCACTCTCTGGAGTGGGAATAGTAATTATTACCCCTACGCTATCCAACGCTTTCCCTACTGTTGCACTCACTGGAGTGGGAATAGTAATTTTTACCCCTACGCTATCCAACTCTTTCCCTACTGTTGCACTCTCTGGAGTGGGAATAGTAATTATTACCACTACGCTATCCAAACGCTTTCCCTACTGTTGCACTCTCTGGAGTGGGAATAGTAATTTTTACTCCTACGCTATCCAATGCTTTCCCTACTGTTGCACTGTCTGGAGTGGGAATAGTAATTTTTACCCTCCCGCTATCCAACGCTTTCCCTACTGTTGCACTGACTGAAGTGGTAATAGTAAATTTTACCGTCCCGCTATCCTACGCTAAAAATATTGAATATTTTTTATAAATATTACGTTAATATATTTATGTATTAAAAAATTAAAATGTATGTTTATTTTTTTTAAGTTACATTAATTATTTATTAATTTTAAAGTTATTTAAGTATTTTTAAGTATGTTTTAGTTAATTATATATATTATTTCATTAATTTTACATTACTTTTCATACATTTAAAAAATTCGATATTTTGACTGACTATATTTTTTACAACTATATTTTGGAGTCGATATTTTTGTACTTACCTGTTTGTAGATAGGGAGTCGATATTTTGGTATTCGATATTTTTACTTCGATATTGTTGTAGGTCGATATTCTTGTTATCGATATTCTGTCAGTGATCCCCCCCGGTGGGATAGCGCTCTGACGCAGCCTTTAAGCGCATGCCTTGCTTTTAAACCTCTCCCATCAGATCAAACATGGCATTAAGGAAGCGTAGCGACAAAGTACTCAAAATGGCGACGCCGGAGTGATGCCTGAGCAGTGGCGTAATGCAAAGCGATGCCTCCCCCCCCCCGCAGAATGTGAGGAGGGGCCCACCTTTGTCCCATATTTAACAGCTGCTGCTTTGTCGGTGGGCTGAATAGGGGCCCCTTGAAGGGTTGAGGGCCTCTGAAGGTATGGGGTCCCCCTGCACTGCAGAGGCTGCAGGGGCCTCCATTGCGTCACTGTGACTGAGAGTTGATATCTTGTACAATATGGGTCTGATTCACAAAGATAAACTTATGCATTTGTGTAGGTTGACGCTTTTTCAGTATTCACAAAACTGCATTTTAATAGTAAGTTTACAGGGGCAGAGACAACGCATTCGGGGAGGAGAACTGCACACATAAATAGATGGGCCTGTCCTATCTTATCCGCTTAACCGCGGCGCGAATTCCGCCGCGGTGCGGCGGTTTGAACGAGTGGGCGGGGCCGCGTCGGCCAACGGACGTGCGCAGCACTACCGAGGTAATGCTTGCGACGGCCGTTGGCCGACGGACGCAGCGAAGGGGTTATTATGTGTGAAGTTCTCTGCCCCGACTGTGGAGTTCTCTGCCCTGACTGCATAAACTATTAAAATGCAGTTTTGTGAAAAGCGTAGACTTACACAAACGTGTAAGTTTACCTTTGTGAAGCAGGCTCTGTGTGTTAAAATGGAAGCCCTCAACATTTGTTTTCCCAGCGGAGGGAGGAGGGGTTGATGGTTTCTATTGTAGGGGTAGCAAATGTCTCGCAAATATGAGTTTATTGTAGGGGTGAGCTACGTCTCTAAATGTCTCATTGCCATCAAACACTAGGCGTCCCCTCTGTTCTCTCAACTCAAAACTTCCAAATCAAAAATCCACCACATCCTTGCCCCCAACAAACCTTCACTATCAGTTCCACTTACCCCCCGAAACCCTCTCCCCCTCACCTACTGAAAGAAATCTCTATGTGTTTTTAGAATCACACATGGAGCTAGACTTCTGGGGTACCAACATAGCCACTGAAGCAAGGCACCAGGCAGAAACATTCGCCGACGCATTCCTTTTAACATGGCGACATCTGTTATAACCTCTCTTGCCACAGGTAGGGTAGGTTACTGCAAGTTTGCAGGTAGGGCCTTCGAAGTGTGCATACTTGCCCTTTAAGTTGTCAACTTTGCCATCTGCATACTTACCTCTCTCCCCGCTTCCATCCTACCTTCCTGTTTCACATAAAGATCTTGTCTCCCATAAACATCCTACCTCCCCGTATCCCATAACGGTCGTCTCTCATAAACATCCTACCTCCCCGTATCCCATAACGGTCGTCTCTCATAAACATCCTACCTCCCCGTATCTCATAAAGGTCTTGTCTCCTGTAAACATCCTACCTCCCCGTATCTCATAAAGGTCTTGTCTCCCATAAACATCCTACCTCCCCATATCCCATAAAGGTCTTGTCTCCCATAAACATCTTACCTCCATGCATCACATAAAGGCTTTGTACCCTGGAGCCGTCCCACTTCTTGTGTGACAGAAAATCCTTGTCTCCAGAAAACATCCTACCTTCCAGCATCACATATACATATTGGGCCTGATTCACAGAACTAACTTACGTCAAAATCCTAAACTTACAACAATTTTGGTATTCACAGAATGAACTTACACATTTGGGTATTCACAGAATGAACTTACACATTTGGGTATTCACAGAATGAACTTACACATTTGGGTATTCACAGAATGAACTTACAACAATTTTGGTATTCACAGAATGAACTTACACATTTGGGTATTCACAGAATGAACTTACAACAATTTTGGTATTCACAGAATGAACTTACACATTTGGGTATTCACAGAATGAATTTACAACAATTTTGGTATTCACAGAATTAACTTACTCATTTTGGTATTCACAGAAGGCACTTACTCATCAATGAGTAAGTGCCTTCTGTGAATACCAAAATGTGTAAGTTACACAAAATGTGTAAGTTACACAAAATGTGTAAGTTACACAAAATGTGTAAGTTACACAAAATGAGTAAGTTACACAAAATGTGTAAGTTACATAAAATGTGTAAGTGTCTTCTGTGAATACCAAAATGAGTAAGTTTATTCTGTGAATACCAAAATGAGTAAGTTCATTCTGTGAATACCAAAATGGTAGTAAGTTTAGGATTTTGTCGTAAGTTAGTTCTGTGAATCGGGCCCTTAGTCCCCCTTAAATATGCTACCTCCCTGCATCATGTAAAGGTCTTGTCCTCTGTCAACATTCCACCTTCCGGCATCAAATTTACACATTGTTCCTCTTCAATATCCTACCTCACCATATGTAGGCCTTGCTTGTACCCCACAGACATGCTCCCTCCCTGCATCAAATGTACTCCTTGTACCCTGCAGACATCCTACCTTGCTGCATCACATGTATGCCTTGTACCCCGCAGACATCCTACCTTGCTGCATCACATGTATGCCTTGTACCCCGCAGACATCCTACCTTGCTGCATCACATATAGGCCTTGTACACTGGAGACATCCTACTTCTCTGCATCACGTGTGACTTGTACCCCGCAGACATCCCACCTGCCTGCATCACATGTAGACCTTGTCCCACAAAGACAACCTACCTCCCTGCACCACATGTAGGACCTGTAACCCCGCAGGCATCGTAGCTCCATCAATCAAATGTAGTCCTTGTACCCCGCAGACATCCTACCTCCCTGCATCACAAATAGGTGTTGTACCCCACAGACATCCTACCTCCCTGTTTCACAAATAGTTCTTGTACCCTGCAGACATCCTACCTCCCTGCATCACATGTAGGACGTGTACCCCCCAAACATCCTACCTCCCTGCATCACATGTAGGCCTTGTCCCCCGCAGACATCCTACCTTGCTGCATCACATATAGGCCTTGTACACCGGAGACATCCTACTTCTCTGCATCACGTGTGACTTGTACCCCGCAGACATCCCACCTGCCTGCATCACATGTAGACCTTGTCCCACGAAGACAACCTACCTCCCTGCACCACATGTAGGACCTGTAACCCCGCAGGCATCGTAGCTCCATCAATCAAATGTAGTCCTTGTACCCCGCAGACATCCTACCTCCGTGCATCACAAATAGGTGTTGTACCCCACAGACATCCTACCTCCCTGTTTCACAAATAGTTTGTGTACCCTGCAGACATCCTACCTCCCTGCATCACATGTACGACTTGTACCCCCCAAACATCCTACCTCCCTGCATCACATGTAGGCCTTGTCCCCCGCAGACATCCTACTTCCCTGCATCACAAATAGGTCTTTTACCCCACAGACATCCTACCTCCCGCATCACATGTAGGCCTTGTACCCCACAGACATCCTACCTCCCTCCATTACATGTAGGCCTTGTACCCCACAGACATCCTACCTCCCTGCATCACAAATAGGTATTGTACCCCATAGACATCCTACCTCCCTGCATCAGATATAGGCCTCATCCTTAGTACGCATCCTACCTCGCAGCATCACATATAGGCCTGTCCCCCACAGCCATCCTACCTCCCTGCATCCCATACAGGCCTTGTTCCCAGTAAACATGGTACCTCCCTGCATCACATATAAGCAGGGCCACTGGAATTATGTGATTCGGCGGCTGCAGCGTTTTCCGCATAACTATGCATTTTCTGCATTTGCCAAATAATCAACCATCTGCTGTATAATCTGCATATTTTAACAAAAAACATGTTTCTATCCCAAACGTTTCAAAAGTTACTAAAAGTGCAGTGAGCTTACTGCCACAAAGTGAAAGGCCCTATAGGTTGACTGGCTATCATTCAGTTGCAAATTACAGTATATGGGTGTTAAATAAGGGTGGGCAGAGTTGGCGGAGTGGCACTACGTGGAATTCCGCGGAGTTGCCTGAAAACTCAGTAGAATTCTGCGGAGCCTCGCTCCCCCCTATGCAGCAGCAGAGTCCCAGACCTGGCTGGGCAGCGCTCTGCGTGTTTGTCATGGAGGGTTCCTCCCCTTTCACCTGACCCCCAGACTGCCACCTGCTTTCATCGGCCTACCTCTGCCATGGCGGTGATCCGCATAGTTTCTTCTCCAGTCCTGGGCTGTAACTAATGAAACCGCTTTGTTGCAGGACTCGTGAGAACTGCGCAGGCGCGCGTATGGAGATTAGAGGGCTTAACCTGGTCTCCACTCTCCATGCGCACGCATGTGCAGTCGTCGCGAGTCCTGCAGCGAAGGGGTTCCATTAGTTTAAGCCCAAGAGAAAAATCCTGCACTGCCGAGGAGACAGCCCGGGCACGGAGAACGCCACGCCGAGATCCAGGTAAGGACTGGGCAGGAGCAGGTCTTGGTTGATTGCTTTGCAGTAGGGGTGGGCGGCAGGGGCAAACTCTGCCACAAGGCAGAATCAGACTTTTTTTGCCGAACTCTGTGCTCCCCGCGGAGCGCGGAGTTGTCAAAACTCCGCAAACTCCGCTGGCGGAACAGAGTTCACCACCTACCCTTAGTGTTAAACTAGTACTAATGAGGTGAAACCTTTGCCCAGAGAGTGTTAATCTGTGAAACATTTACAAAATTATTAAGTAATACTATCACAAAATGTTCTGGATTAGGTTGCCAAATTTGCCTTTTGCTTGACGCATATTTAGTCAAACCAGCCACATAATTTGGTCTTCTCTGCTGCATAATTTCAGTGGCCCTGCCTATATGTGATGCAGTGAGGTATGTTATGTTATGTTATGTTAATTTATATTTGTAGAGCGCCAAATCACCAAAAGGTCTCTAAGCGCTTGTAAACAGGTATGATGTTTACTTGGGACAAGGACTGCAATTCAGGGAGCTAGAATGTTGACATGGGGCAAGGTCTATATGTGATAAAGGTAGGAAGGATGTCTGAGGTGACAAGCCCAATATGTGATGCAGCAAGATAGGATATTTACGAGGGAGAAGGCCTATATGTTGTGCATCAAGGTAGGATGTTTTTTGGAGGACTAGGGCTGTACACGATACAGGAAGTAAGGCTGTCTGGGACAAGGTCTATATGATATGTGTTGCAGCAATGTAAGATGTTTACTGGATACAAAGTCTATATGTGATGATGGGAAGTAGGATGTTTACCGGGGACATAGTCTATATGTGATGCAGTGAGGTAGGATGTTTACTGTGGACAAGGAATGTGTGATGCAGGGAGGTAGGATGTTGACAGGGGGCAAGGCCTACATGTGATACAGGGAGGTAAGATGTCTGGAGTGACAAAGCCTATATGTGAGGCAGCCAGGTAAACTGTTTATGGGGGCTATGCCTCTATATGATACGGGCTTTAAGGATGTCTAGGGGGCAAGGCCTATATTTGATGCAGTGAGGTAACATGTTTACTGGAGATAAGGCCTATATGTGATGGGGGGAAATAGGATGTTTTCTGGGGAAAAGGTCTATATGTGATGCAGTGAGGTACAATGCTTACTCTGGACAATATCTATATGTAATGCAGGGAGGTAGAATGTCTGTGGGGTACAATGCCTATATGTGATTCAGGGAGGCGGAATGTTTACTGGTGACTGAGCCTTTATATGATGCAGGGAGGTAGGATGTTTATTGGGGACATCTTTGGCATGGTTTTCCACCAATTGTTTGTCTTTTATCCTTCTGTTTTTGCTGACTCTGTTTCTGCTGGCCTTAGGACTCTGCACACTTTACCATTCTAATTCATGCTAAAGTGCTTGTGGTCTCTCCCTTAAACATGGTAACATTGGCTTATGCACAATTGGCACATTTAATTTACTTGTAAGCCTCTAGTAATATGTTACTACGTGTACCCGGGCCTGTAAATTAAGTGCAAATAGGGGGCCTGCAGTACTTATTGTGCCACCCACTTAAGTAGCCTTTAAACATGTCTCAGGCCTTCCATTTCAGTCTGTGTGTGCAGTTCTAAAGTGCTATTTCGACCTGGCAAAATAATTCTCTAGCTAGGCCCATCCCTCCCTTTTAATCCAGATAAGTTACCCCTAGAGTATGCCCTACATAGCCCAGAAGGCAGGGTGCAGTGTATTTAAAATGATGGACATGTACTTTTAAGTTGTACATGCCCTTGTAGTGAAAAACTCCAAAATTAATTTTTCACTACTGCGAGGACTACCTCTTCCATGGGATGACATTGGATTCCCTTATTACATCTACTAAGTGGTAATTTTCAATTAGGAGCAGATAGGTAAAACCTTCTTTTTTGGTAATTTCAGATTTTAGGTCACAATTCTGAAAATGCCACTTTTAGAAAGTTGGCATTTTCTCATCCTAACCATTTGGTTTCTACAGCTTGCGTCCTGGGTCACATGACTAGGTGTAGTTGGCAGTTGGTCTTTGTATATTACTCCCAGACAGTGAGACAAAGGGGAGGTAGGTGTTTGCAGGATGGGCCTTCTCTGACTTGATAAGAGGGAGGAGTTGTCACATCCCACACTTGCACATCACAAAGGATCTGTCTCAGCACACTCACAAAGGGTTTGGCATTAGTCTTTTGTGACCCCAGACAAGCAGGGGCCAAGACAGGGAGGCAGGCAATTCCAGACACCTCTGGGGGTGGAAACCTCCAGAACCTTCTCCAACTTCAAAGAGAGCACCAAGTATAAATATTGGACCCTCAGACCTAAGTCTTCAGTACACCTCTGGACCTGTAGAAGACTAAGAACGACTGTTGTGCAGCTCCTCAAGAAGGACTGCTACTCTGCTGCCTGAGTGAAAGCAATGGACCTGCATCTTGAACCCAGGACCACCAAATTGACTCTAGATTGAATCTAGTTAGCTGGCCTCCTGATCAGAGCCTCAGGGACAGGTAAAGGCTCCAAACAACCTTGAACCCTTCGCCTGGACTCTATCTGCTGTGAGTTCTACCCACCCCCAACCCCCGCCAGTGGTGCCATCCATGTCCTGGACCTTTGGAAGCTGGCCTGAAGGTGCTCCACCAGCCCAGTTGTGGTCCTGTGGGCAGAATCGACTCAGCGCAATGCATTTCATTGCAGCTCTGCTTCGAAACTGGTGCAGAAAAATGCGTCTCCAATGCTGAACCTCACAATGTGGCCTGCTTGGAACCATCGCTGCATGACGCATCTTCGATGCAGGACTTTGCATCACAAGCCCCTTGTCAATGGTATCCTCGACGACAACGCAGGACTCTGCATAGTAGCCCCACAGCTGCTTTGAAACCACCCCTGCACAACGCATCCTCGACGACGGACTTCGCATTGCAAGCCCCTCCTCGATGCCAACCTTGACTATGTCGCAGGACCCCACATCACAGCCCCGCAGCTTCATTGGAACGGGCACTGAGCGACACATCCTTGATGCGGGATCTTGCAACGTTCCGCAAACCAGGATTTAAGGTACTTTGTTCAGTGGACCTAGCTTTGTCCTGGTATCCGGCCCATGCTCCGTCAGAGTCAGCCTGAACTTGTGACTTTACCCCGGTCCGGTGCGACCAGATAACCACAGTTGGCACTTTATGCTTCTAGGAACTATTTTTACTTAAATCTTTACAATTACATACCTCCGGTTCTACTGTTTAGATGTTTGTCATTTTGGTCTCAATTAATTTATTAAATTCTACTCTATTGTTCTAAATTGGTGTGGGGTTTTTCTTCTGTTGTGTTTTCACTTTATTACTGCTTGAAGTGCTGTATAAATACTTTAAACATTGCCTCTAAGTTAAGCGTGACTGCATTTGCGCCAAGCTACCAGAGGCTTAAGCATAGGTTAATTTGAGGTTTGCTTGTCTTTCACCCTGACACAAAATTGTGGTTGCTGCGTGAGTAGGGTTTCACCCCCCTCAACTAGTAACCCAATTTCCTACAGTGACACAGAGAGGTTGGATTTGTACTGTGAGTAAGGCCTATGTATGATGCACTAAGGTATGATGTTTACTGGGTAAAAGGCCTGTATGCAGGGCCACTGAAATTATGTAACAGAGAACGACCAAATTGTGCAGGTGTTGGCTAAATTATGTGGCAAGAAAATACAAATTATGGAGCTTAAGGTGGCCCCTTTTTTGTTAGTATTACCTCCTTATTTTGGAATTCTTAAACATGTTAACATTATCTTTGTAATGTTTTCACGCCATTAGCACTACTTTGACACCTAAATACAGAAATAAGCAACAGAAAGGTGAGAAGCCAACCTTTGCAAAGGGCCTTCCACTGCACAGCAACATGTCTTGCCGAGTTTTTAGTAATTTTTGATCGGTTTGAACTAGAAAGAAAATATTTTTTGTCAAAATCTGTAAATTATGCATCAGAGGATAAGTCATGTGGCATCTACCATCCACCTCCCTCTTACTCACAGACACCCCCCGAATCCACCGAGCCAACAGCAGAGGATGCTCCTTCTCACACATGGCGGTCAAAGCGAACAACCTTCCCCTGCACCACAGGACCGCCCCATCGCTCCAGCAATTCAGGAAAGGACTCACGACCTGACTGTCTGAATGAACAGATCACCAAGAAGCAGCTAGCAACCTCATCACCTTGAGGCCCTCACCGGTGATTTGGCGCGGTATACAAATCCTGATTGAATAATTGATGTGGCAAATGCAGAACATCCATAATTATGCGGAAACTAAGCAAAAACGCATATTTCCAGGGTCCCTGAGTAATGTACTGCACGCACCTGCACAGGAATGCCTTCCCTTTTATTGAGAGAGAGAGGCCGGTCCACCCCAGTGAATGAAGAAGTAGCAGTTTCAAACTGCAGCCCTGGCTTTCATTAATGCACTCTTCTCAGCGCAGGCGTGATCTGTCAGAGTCTGCTGCACTGGGGACAGCACATTGGTTTAGTATTGTGGTCAGAGTGCGCCGTGGCACAAACAGGGGCAGGACATGCGATTTGTAATGCTATTTACTGGCATGATTATTCATCCAAGAATATTTCAAATCCATATTAATAAATGATGAGATGCTGAGCTCAGACACAATTGAAAACAATCGCTGGATGATGTTGAATGCAGCAGCTGACCTGATGCAGTGCAATATATCTCCACAATTACAAGAGCTTTTGAGGATGTAAAGGAGCTGGCATATGTCGACGTGACCTCTTTAACATTGAAAGAACCCTCTTTGAAGTAAAGTGTAATAATTCAATGTATGGCCTGCCGTTCCTATTGGAACTTTTGCTGGGTAAGTCAAGGGAGTACATCTGGTGTACCTAACTCCTATAGACCTGAGGCTTAAACAACACAGTGAGCAATTCTTGAATTAAAATACTTTTCTTTTATACAACAAAAGTCTGCACCATAAAATACAATGAATTTGGAACAAAAGACTGTCTGAAAATCCTCCACTATCAACTTAACCCAATGTCGAGCAAAATAATTTTAAAGATAAGGTCTGTAAAGTTGTGAAATGTTTCCCCGCCACGATTGTATGGAGTTTTCATAACATTATGCAACTTTCATGAACTTGTTTAAGCTTGCAATTTTTTTGAAGGAAACAAATGAGAAGGCAAACTTTCCATAAAACAGATTTTTTGATCAAAAAGACTGAAAAAACACATTGAGCAAGCAAAAGCTAAGCTCAGCCTTAGAAATTGTGCTGGTAAGAAAAGAAATGGCGCGTTACACATGAGAGAGGAGGATGGGGAAATTAAGATTAGAGGCAGTAGGGGGCTGATCACAAGGCGGGAATTTGATGCAGTAATAGCTAACCCAGTGCCTTAAGAGGTGTGGTATTTACTCGATACGTTATTAACGCATCAATCGGATCCGGCTTTTTGTCCCTTGGTCCGATGTGCATATAGTTGGACTGTGCGGTTTTTGTTGCTCTAATTCTGACAGTTTTACATGGGAAAAATTGCATGGGTGGAACACTCAGAATCCTGGTGTAGGATCCTGTTTTACCCCAAACTGGGAATTCCATGGGAGATATAATGAGGGCCTAAAACCACTGAGGACAACGTAGTTGCTAAATCAACTTTGTCTCTAAAGACTCTCTCATGAATTTGGAAAGCAAAAAAATCCCAGCTAAAACGGCACAAATTTGTTCTGTCAGAGTGAGCGACGAGAGACAGCTATGAGGTTTATCTGGCACCCTTAAATCAAGAATTGCTTTAACTGAAATCCCTTTGTGATTGAGTAGAAACATGTACAAAACTCTGTAGATGCAAAAGAAATCCGATATTTTACTATTGCAAGAGCTAAAATTGAGAAAGCCTCTGATAATTTATTTTACTAGGAGAAAACAGAGGAGCTCTCAATCAGTATTAAGTGGGAAAAATTCAGAATGTATGTCAGCGGTTTGTCAATATTCATAGTGACACAGCTGGTTAATGTTGAAACACTGTTAGTTACATCCAGTGTTACACATTTAAATTCTCAGAAGCTGTGTGGATTGTGAGTATTGACGACAGAATATCATGGGAACATTCTGTTGAGGAAAGGTCTTCACCATTCAATTTTAGTAGCGAGTTTTGAGTGTTTTTTTAGTCACATTTCACCAATTCGCACCAATATAGAGTTTTGATTGTTTACAAAATAAGTACAATGGCCTCTCATCGGTGGCCAATGTTAGTTGATGACACTTACTAAAATTTCTTTAGGTGTGATGTCACTTCCTGTAATGTCATCAGGGATGGAAAGTGATGTGATACTATTTGTACAGACTGATGGAGGAGGTGGACACCGGCACTCATTTTTTGGGGAGTAGGGCTTATTTTTCGTCATCAGACTTCAAGCCAGAGCAAGAGAGACAAAGCCAGAAAACGAAGAAAGAAGAAGAAAGAGAAAGATAGGCAAACAGTGCCAAAGGGAGAAAGCAGGGTTGAAAAAGAACTTGCAAGAGTGAAATTAAGACGAGAAGTGTATAGTGGAGAAAAAAAGGGGCATGAGGTGTTATCAATACTACGCAGCCTTAGTATGTAGCACCCCCAGCAAACACCAGCGCTGGCAATGGGTGCGTAAGAAAAACTTTGGGTCACCCACTTTTTCTTTTTGGCAAATTGCCCACCCACCGCGTGCTAGGTTAGGATAGATATAAGCACTTCCAATTCCAGACTTCAGTGGTGAGACTGACAAGCATACGTCCATTTTTAGGTCTCGCCTACGCAGCGCGCATGCGCTGCATAGGAGGACCTTTAGCGGTCGCTCTGCTCTTTTTGGAAGCACACACTCGTGCTTGTGGCGGCATCCACCTTGCGGGAGCGAGCAGGGGCGCGCCACAAGCACGAGTGTGTGCTTCCAAAAAGAGCAGACTGCGCACGCACGCACCACTCCCGGGCTTGTTCCTTCCATGCAGACCAGCAACACGAGCACGCGCGCGCGCACCACTCCCTGCCGGGCTTGTCATGTTTCATGAAGTGCAGAGGCCATGAAGCGGGTGCCATGTTGCTAAAAGAAAGGCACGTGGCAGCTTCCTCTGACTTTAAAACAGGGCTTTAATTCTTGTTTTTTATTACTTTAGTTTACTTCACTCGCAGGAAATGTTCTAATTTGGTGTTATGTAAAGGCGGGTAACGGGTCTGTCAGCACCGGGCTCTCTACCAGCCGAGTTCTTTGATGTGCGTTAAACATACGGACATTAATGCGCGGATTACTTCCGTGTTTACACAACCGCCGGAATCGAGTCTCCGTCTCCTCCCACTGCATTTCTCCCACCCCCCCTCCCGTATGTCCTCTAGCCATTCTCTCCTCCCTTTCCTGCTCGCTCTCCCTCTTGTATGTCCTTTAGTCCTTCTCTCCTCCCTTTCCTGCTGTTTCTCCTCCCCCGTTGTCCTACTGTCTACGCTTTCACGCTCTCCTGTGTAGTGTCTTCTGTACCGTTTCCTGTCGATTGCCTCGTCCCTTCTAGTCTCTATTCTTTTACCTTTCCCCTATGATCTGTCACCCCTTTTGTTCGTTGCTTGCTACTCTGTTCCTCTCCCGTCACTCCTTTCTCTTTCAGTTTCAGCGACCCTCTAGTGCCCAAAGTTACATATTACATAGCATAGCCTAATCCTTGCACGTGGCACTTTTGCACAGCGTTCTGATCCCGTTCCCTCGACGCCGAACGCCTCCCTGTTCCTCTCAAATCTCATTCTCTGAAAACTGCATCTTATTTCCTCCGTTTTCTCTCAGGACTCGTTCTCATTCACGCATCTCGCCCTCCTCCTCTCTACCCCCTCCTTGCCCCCTCCTCCCTCCCAGTGGTCTCCTCCGTCTCCAGGTTCCTCATCTATTCACCCAATGTCTTTTCCTGTCTCTTATTTTCTTCGTCAGCTTCGTCATTTGATTTTTTTTTTCATGTATTTGGTCAACCCCCGTCTCCTCCACTGATTCTATTTCACTTGTCACTCTGCATCTCCCCTGCGGTCCCTAGAACTGTTTTCACTATTCTCCCCATTTCTGGTTCTTCTAGTGACCGTGGACACCTTGTTGCCTTCTCTGTCTCCTTCCATCGGCCCCTATGCTCTTCCCATCCTCTCGTGCCCTTCTCTCCTCTGTTGTAGGCGCCCTTTCGATCTCTTTTCAACTCCCTCTCCTTTCTGTCTCTTCTCCTGACCCTAGGGATCTTCTCACCCCGCCTCTCTTCTACCCCCTCCACCAGCCCTGTCTGTAACGCGTGCTCCTCTGTTGGTCCCATCGGCTGTGCATGTCTGCATTCACCTTTAAGGGCAATTTCATTTCTTCTCCCTCCCCCCTTGTCTGCTGTCAGACCACGTCTGTGGTCACCACTCTGCTGTCTTCAGGTCTCCTCTCCCCCAGCCTGGCACTTCTTCTTTCCATTATGCTGTTCTGATGTCTCTTTTAATCCTCTGCCTCCGCTACTTTCTCAGGTCTGATTTCACCCAGTATCTCTTCAGCTGCCCCCTTCTTCTGCTGTCTCTAGATATTTCATAATCTTCTTTGTCATCAGTCCGTTTCTCTCTTCTCACCAACTGTATCTCCTTTACTGTTTCGTAAACTATTGCCACTCACTCGTGTGCCTTCTACTGTCCTCACGCCCCACTCTTTTCTCGCCCTTTCTCCCCTCTTTCCTCTGTTGTCTCTGTCTTTTGCCACCCTCGGTGTCTATATCTTTGTCTCTTGTAATCTACTTTCTCTCCCCTACTGTTACTGGCAGTACTGTCACCCTCTCTCACACCTTCTCTGCCCCCTGGTCTTCAGCCCTTCTTCTCGTCATATATCTAGTTTTTAGGTCTCGCCTACGCAGCGCGCATGCGCTGCTTAGGGAGGAGACCTCTTGAAGTCGGTTGGGTTTTTCGCTTAAAAACGTGCACGCGTTGCATTGCCTTCAATGGCAACGCGTGCACGTTTGGCGATTCCCTTGCGGGAGCGAGCGGCGCCATGTGTTACCAATTAGTGCGCTCGCTCCCGCAAGGTAAACGTTGCGTGTCCCTGCTCTCGGCTGCACTCCCCCCACCCCTCCCACTTGTTTACCCAGCATCAGCGGGCTACGCCGAGAGTGAGACGCATTATTTTTTGTAATGTTACTTACGTCCCTGCATATAGAACTGGACAAGTAACTGACATTTAGCATTGTACCATCTTTATGCTGCAGAAATTCATAGAAGGATCCCTCCTTCCCCTCTGCCACCTTTGCCCGATCCTTTTGTCCCCTTTGCCAGCGCTTTGCACTTCTACTGAGCTCCTAACCTATCGTGATTTTTGTGATGCAAGGGTTTCCAAGTACCAAGTCATCCAGACTAATGACAAAGCACCCCTTTTCTGGCCCCGCTGGATGCAATTATGAAACAGTGTTGTCATCTTACAGAGCAACTGCTACTGTGTCAAGGTAATTCAGTTTATAAATGCTGCCTCTCATGTGAAGCCAAAGGTCTTATGTCAGCCACTACTTATAATGTGGCGAAAGAGGGTTGAAAATAACTTAAACTCTGTGCAAGCATATCGTTGTGTGTTGTGTAAGAAGAGCGTGTGTGTGATCTACAGACCGGAATTTGCGTTTCGCTATTGCAGTAAAGTAGTGCAAGCCCACACTATACCTACTTGAAGATTTAGTTTACAATGCCGGATATAGTCCCTGTAGGCTTACACAGATTTTTACTCGAACCTGCTCCCAGTTTCCCCCAGTCCACTTGCCAACAATGTAAATGTCCCTTCCTATACTTGGGATAATGTTTTAAGAAACGAAAATACAGTTCATGCCAATATACTCACACAAACTGCATTCAGGACAGAAGGGATTAGGTTGTTAAATATCAGAACGACATAAGCAGGTTCATTGGATGACTGAACTACATGGAATGTTGTTCTTAATATTCGATAAAGAAAATGCAAATTATGTAGCACGTTCTGTGGCATTATGAAGTTGTTTTGAGATGTTAATCTTCGTTGATGAACACGATATGCCAGAGGTATAAATAAATAAAAATAATTATTCGACAGTTATATACATTAATCATTTCCTATTCAAAATGTTTTTCATTACCAGTTAATGATTTTGCATTGCCTGGAAGCACGTAGTTTTTTAAACACTGCCTTTTGAGTAATATAGTTTATGTATAACGTACACTGTGTTGCAATCAGCAGAAGACAAACCTGCTCCGTGTGTGTTTCTTACAACGAAAAGTGGCACTCTTTTCTGCACAGCAGAACGTTTCAAAGCTTGTCTTCAGTTTTAGGTTTGTGCCCAAAGTGGTATCTCAGGAAGCACCAGTTTACATTAAGGAATATTCATATAGAACGTTATGGTACACCTAGAATTTATTCATGTATTTCCTTAGGAATGACTTACAGATGCAGGAAATTATAGCTTTAAAACAGATGCAAGTCAGTTTGCGATGCTTTCCTAAACTATGTGCTTTCACCTGTTTGGTGATAAAGCAGGCTTAGCTCTTGAGATATTTAAAACATGGCCCATCCATTGGCTTAGTGTCTCCAACCAGAGACTTTCACAAGCAATATAGTGAGGTTAGGGGCTATAAAAACAAGCATTGGCATAGCCAATAGGTCTCGCCTTTGGGACCTTATAAGTGTTTAGCCATGCAACAATTGTGCTGCATAACTAAATACTTATAAGGTCCCAAAGGCGAGACCTATTGGCTATGCCAATGCTTGTTTTTTATTCTCTCCACTACTCCTATCCATCACCATAGTCCGATTTCAGTATTTCCCCCTCCAGCTTTATATTCTCTTTCCCCATGAGCTCTTTGCATCTACTGTCTGTCTGCCCAAACTATTTTTCTCCTATCCTTATTCTCCCTCATTGTCCCTCTCCCATGGCCAGGTCCCTTCTTTTGCTCTTCATTTGTCTCCCTCTACCCTAGTACGCGCGCGCACCACTCCCTGCCGGGCTTGTCCTTTCTTGCGGCTGTCTTCTACTTTCTCTTTCCCTCTGTATCTCCCCGTCTCTCTTTCCATATATTTCTTTCCTCCAAGTGTGGGTCTGGTTGAAATATCTTCACTCCTCTCATGCATAATATTTTTGGTCTAGGCAATGGCTGTATACATTGTATAAAAACCTGTCTGAAGCTCTGATGCCTTTAACATCTATGTAATGCATGTCTTCCAGACATGCGCTATAAACATCTTACTAAAGATCCTTCCAACAACATCTATCAGTTAGCACAAAACAGTTCTTATTTGGGCGAAAAGGAGGATTGTTTTCAATCAGAATGTAGTTGCTGCTTTCCAGATCTAAAGTGAGATGGTCTTCTATTCAGTGTATGTCACACACACGGCTTAAATGCCTACCACTGCTACTGGTCTGTTCTTCATGTAGGGAAGCAACAAAGTCCTTACTCTTTCCACGATAGTACTGCTTTCATTGACGTAAACACATGTCAAACCACCACCTGCTTTGAAGTTCTAAAATTTCCATTTCCATTTTTCAAAGCAATGTGGAATGAAGAGAATGAAAACAGTATTTAACCGTTGTCAATGTACTCTTGTCACATTATTGTCTTTCAAAAATGTAGCAAACCTTCAGGTCTCTCTCGCTAAATCTCTCTCTCTCTCTCTCTAAATCTCTCTCTCTCTAAATCTCTCTCTCTAAATCTCTCTCTCTCTCTCTTAATCTCTCTCTCTCTAAATCTCTCTCTCTCTCTAAATCTCTCTCTCTCTAAATCTCTCTCTCTAAATCTCACTCTTTAAATCTCTCTCTCTAAATCTCTCTCTCGCTCTCTAAATCTCTCTCTCTAAATCTCTCTCTCTCTAAATCTCTCTCTCTCTCTAAATCTCTCTCTCTCTCTCTAAATCTCTCTCCCTCTCTCTAAATCTCTCTCTAAATATCTCTCTCTCTAAATCTCTCTCTCTCTCTCTCTCTCTCTAAATCTCTCCCTCTAAATCTCTCTCTCTCTCACTCTGGTCAGTTGACATGGACGTAGCTGATACTCAACAGTTACTATGTAAACAAGCATTGGCATAGCCAATAGGTCTCGCTTTTGGGACCTTATAAGTATTTAGTTATGCAGCACAATATCCTTGGTGCAACAACATCAACCATTGCATGGCTAAACACTTATAAGGTCCGCAAGGCGAGACCTATTGGCTATGCCAATGCTTGTTTCCAATTGTGGTGGTGGTTAAGCTCAGTGGAGAATACAGACTAAAACCATCAACACATTTCGAGTAGGTAAATACAAATATTGGCCACAGACAATCAATTTTTTACCAACCCTCGCCAGCTCATTCCTGCACCATGACTAGAATTCAAGTAAGAAAGAGGCAACAGGCCCTTAAAACATACAGGAGCTTTCCACCTCTACACAAAATCAAATATTCATACTGAAAAAGAATCACTTAAATAGGGTATTTGGAAGTGCTTTGCAGTACAATCGCGTGCATACAATGATTGAAGCCTACACGCCAGCCGAGGCCTAGGAAGCCAGCTCTTTCTGCCACTGCGAGAATGTCTCCAGCCTTCAAAAGGCCTGCTCTGTCATCTCCATTTGCTGCACAAAGCTCATATTTTCGTCCTTTCAGCGCGCGGAACCTTGCACAGTGCGAGCCCATTACAGGCAGCGGCAGTGAAAAGGCCTTGACAGCGCACGTGACGGCGGATCCATCCGAGCGTGGCGCGCGCAGCGCGGGCTTTTGTACTGTGGAGTAGCGGCGGGCCGGGGACTCGAAGGTGACCCTTCGGAGCTATTTTTAGCCCCTCAGAGCAGTGCCGGAGTTATTTCACGTGAGAGATGTACAAATGATTAATTAAACAGGGGCGGGAGTGGAGAGGAGACATGCTCCGCCTCCTCTGAGTGTAAACAAGCCAGGGTGGAGTGGGAGCCGAAAATGGCGGGAAGAGGCGTCGAGCCTTTGAGGTGAACTCACTTGCTCTCGCCAGCGACTGTGAAGGCTGCAGCTTCGGAAAGTGAGCCCTTCCATCAAAAGGCGTCCTTCCTTCGGCAGTGCAGGCTGCCCAGGGTGACTGGCACTTCTGAGGGGTGCCCTGTCAACCGAGAAATCTTGTTAAATCTGCAGCCATTAGACGACGCTGGGAATCATAAAATACAAAAAACCCTGACACATGACAGTCAAGGCCTGCCTCAGTCCTCATTACCAGCTACAACAGGCACTAGGGGTGGCAGCAATCAGATGCCACCAGGATGCCAGGGCTGTTTCAAAGGCACAAGGGCAGAGTCTGTCACTCCCACTACAGTGCAATTAAAATACTTCTCTTCCCCCGCATGCACTTTATGGGCGCCTGTGATGGCAATGCTTAGGGGGCGTGCAAGAATAAACAAGCATTGGCAAAGCCAATAGGGTTGTAGGTTAGACATTGATATGGGGAAGAAGAGAAAATAACTGAAGGAATAAAGGAAGAGAGAAAGAAATATGAGGCATAAAGGAGGGGAGAGGAAAGTAATGGAGGCAAGGGAAAGGTTGGACAAGAGGAGTGGATCCCATCGAAAGTAGTCCACCTGTGTGTGTATATTTAAATGAAGTTGGTGACTGTGAGTGTGTGCCTGCTTGTTTGTGGGCTGTGTGTGCCTCTTTGCGGTGTCTGTACAGAAGAGGCACTCGTATGATGGTTTGAATGTTGATCTGTGTGCAGGGGTTGCCTTCATCTCTGCATCTCTTCTTGGGTATCACTGTGTATGTTGGCTTTTGATTGCATGGATGCTGGAAGAGCTATTCTGTCTGTACATATGCATGTGTGTGGGCATGTTCTCTGTGTATGCATGCTTGTGTTTAAATACACTACAATAAAGCCAGTCGAACATGTTTGCCACTAGTTGGCCTTTAGCTTCCAATGATATGCTACCTTTCGGGACCAATTTTTGTAACCTGAATGCTGAGGCGTGGAAATTAATTTGGGCAGATTATGTGTTCTCATGATTTTGATCAGCACTACACTGTCTCTATAATAACCTTGACCTCAGACTGACCTCTCTTACTTCCAAGCAGGAAACAGGATAGTATGTAGGTACAGAGGTTGGAACAACCCCAATGGCCATTAACATGATTGTGCAATGCATGCAATTCAGCGTCATGTCAGCATATAGTTTGATGCTGCTCGCCACGGCACTTTCTGCACCTCAGATTACAGAACGATCTGGTGTACATCGGAATCTTTGATATTATAAATTATTCCTAAGAGTATGCTTGCCTATTTTAATGGAAAATGCTGAATGCCTGATCACTGAGTGTATATATCTGATGTAAAATAGTCCCTCGTGCATTGCAAAGGAGGCAGAAGGACTCACTCCAACAGCCAATAGAAAAACAGAGACTCTAAAATACTCCTACAGGCTGATCAGAGATGTGATTGACAATCAATGTCAATCTTGTTTTTATATAGCGCCTTATACTGTATTTCTCTTGTTTCTAAGCACTGTAAATTACAGTTAAAGCTGCACACAAGAAGATGGCGAAGAGTGGATAAATTTCGAGATGGAGAAAAGGACAGCGTGAGACAAGTAAGAGAGAGAGAGGGAGAGAGAGACGTAGGTAGAGAAAATGTTAGGCCGAAAATGGAGTGTGGAAGTGTGTGGCAGCCACAAAGTTGCAGTAAAGAAGACTGAAGTTTGTGTTTTTTAAGGAATTAATATAGCATTGGCACCCTGCACAGCTGCTTTATTTCGCTACCCAGCATAGGGAAGTGTAATGAGATGTAAAGAGAACAAGTTTGTTCCGAAATGAGCATTGTCTCACGATGTCGCTTCTTCGCACAGAGACCGCAGGCCAGGAGTCACCAGGGAGCTGTCATCCATCATCAAGGTCATTTAAAGTCACCTTCAGGGTAAAGAAAGTCAACGATGTGTTTGTTCAAAAGCTACGAATGAGGGGGGTGAACAGGGGAGAAAGGAGAAACAGAGAAAGCAGTGCAAGAAAGGGAAGAGTTAAAATATTGTCTTGTGAAGGTGACAAGTAACAAAGTTCTAAAAGGGGGTAGGGTGACATTTTGGAGTCTAGGCGAGTTTTTGGGGTACGAGGCATGCGTGTAAAGGGTTCTGGGGCCATGCAAGGAATGCCATTTTAGTACTGGAGGCTGCCAGGAGAGTAAATAAGGGGTGGAAGGTTGTGGAGCAATGGTGGCTGTGAACGGCTAGAGAGGGACGGGAGAGAAGACGCTGGACTGATGTGGATGAAAGTTAGCGCATAAGTCAGAAAGGAAAAGATAGAAAAAGAATGGATGTATGAGAGGGAAGACAGAGGAGGAAAGTAGAAGTAGACGGAAACAGTGAAGAGGGAGTAAGAAAATGAAAAGAAATGGAGTGGAGGAGCAGAAAAAATGAGAGAGGGCAAAGGATAAAAATTAGAGGTGAGAAAGGGTTGCGGAGAGATGGGATACAATGAGAAAGGAAAGAGAGCGGGATGGAAAAGTAGATAAAGGAGAGATAATGAAGAGGTAGAGAAGATGTGAAGAAAAGAAACAGGTGCAGGACACAGGCCATACGTGACACAACTGCCTTTTAAACCACTAACTTTTGAGTCAGTTTCTTTCGGAATGTGACAAAAATCCATCACTTTGTCCTCCATTTTTAGGTCGAGCCTGGGCAGCGCATGCGCTGCTCTGCGAGGCATGCTGTATTGAGGTAGGGACTTGAAGCTCCGCCCACTCTCCTCCCACATTTTTCACTGGCTTGTGTCATTGTCCACTGTAAACTGTGGCTGTTCATTGGTCAAAAGGCTTAGAAGACCCTCCTTAGTACCGCCTTGTCTCATTTTGTAACCTCCCATGGCGACACCCACTGTAACGTGTGTTGTTGCTCGGTAGGCTTTAATTGCAGCCTCCGAGCACTATTTTCTCAAATAGCTTTGTTCTGCCTGCTGTTGCAAGCAGGACACGCTCTTCCCTAATGCTATTTTTAAAAATGTTATAGCACGCATTTACAATGCAATAGGTCTCGCATTTGCGAGAGTTTAAGCTATTGCTATTGTAAATTACAATGCCTTTTATTTATCTGTTTTAGAAACAACACATAAATAAAAGGCATTGCCATTTACAATGCCAGTAGCTCAAACTCTCATAAATGTGAGACCTATTGCATTGCAAATGCTTGTTTAAAATTTCTGTAGAGGCGGGCATTCACCCACCCTCCTCTTGAGGAGGGCAGGCTTGCTCACTCAGTTGTGTAAAAGGGAGCCGGCACTGGGGGAAGCGGGTGGTGGACTTCTTAGAAAAACATAGGGTTTCTGCACCTATAATTTTTTTACAGGGGAAACACTGGCAAACTCAGCCACAAATGAACAACTTTATTGACCACAGTATGTGAAGCTTATTTCTGAATTTGAGGTTCAGCTGGCTTTCCATAGGATATCACACCGGACAATGGCAGGGCCTCTGTTCTCCCCAATCTATATGTAATGTATTTAATGTGGGTCCTCTTGAATGGAAATGTGTTTTTTTTTAAATGATGGTGTAGAACATTTTTGAAAATATGTTTTCAAAGAATGGTGTTAAAGATTCCAAAGAAGTTCTGCAATTCCTGTGATCTACTCCTGCTGTGACAAAATTTTGTATCTTCAATTACTTCAAACCATGCGTGGAATGATATTTGCACTGGTTGTTTGTAAGGATTCTTTATTTTAGTTATTACTTTGTTTTTACTGCTAAAGTTGCTGCATATATATTGTTTGTTTCATGAGCCTCCTAGGCAGTTCAATATCAAAACTTGATAAATGCCCTCTTGGGTCTCATGGCTTCCCTGTTGTGTTGCTCCATGCTGCTGTAAGCCACACCACGCTGCTTGTCACAGGTCCTCACAACTGGTGGCTGTGCTGCTTCTCCTACATCTTAGGAGCCACACTACTAGCCAGGGCTCAATCTTACCACAGGTGCAGGCACCCGAGTTTTCACAAGAGGTGGGTGAGCAGCTCGGTAATAGAAGGAGTTAAAAGCTCCCTTGATGGCTTATTGACAGCCTGAGAGTGACCTCCGCACAGTCGGCGGTGTGCATGGGGGTCTCAACGTGAAGACTTCATTTTGTAAAGTGCAGCAAATCACCCGTGAGGGTGTCGAGGCGCTGGAGTTGCCAAGTGCTTCGTGGTGATCTGTTCATTCGCACAGCCAGGTCTTGAGTCTTTCAGGCAGGACTGAAATCAGGAGATCCAAGTGACTGGGCAGGTGGGAGCAAACATCCCAGCCACTGTCAGATTATGATGATGCGGTTGTCCTTGGAACACCAGAGTATCAGGTTGTCTCATGGAGTATCCTGGAGTATTAATGGTACGGTAGAAGTGTGGAATCTAGGAGCGCCTTTTGGCACACATGATGCCGTTGCAGAGTCGCAGCTTTGGGATATGTTTAATTGATTCTGTATCTCCACCTGTTGCAGGTGTGCCACATTAAAGTAGATGCTATAAGAAATTCCTATTGGGAATTACCATACCAGCAGCGGTCTTACTATTAATATGATGGGGCTTTGTATGTTGTGGACTGTATGGTACAGCAGGGCCGGCTTCAGTGCTGGTGATGCTCGGTGCGCAATCTTTTTTGGCACCCTCCCCTCCCCATGACCTTCACCTCGGATTCCCTCACTAGCACCCTGCAAAAGTGCTCCTCATCCTCCATAGCCCCTCTCTCACATGCATTTCATTTGTTTTAAAGCACTGGTAAAGGCTGGCTTTACCAATCCACTCAGCTATCCACATAAAATACAGATCTGTTCTTTGCAGCAGGCACATTAACCCCCTGCTCTACTGTATGGCGAGTCAAAACTGCCACTAGACAAAACTCCGATCTCTCTCTAGGAACATTAATCACAAGAGTTAGCTTGACATTTTTATTGCTGCCTGAAAGCTGGAGGCACAAGGAGCTCTGCAGCAGGTGCTTTTAAATGGTAAGTTATTGCTAAGCACAGCGCCCCTCTTGAGGTCAGCGGGGCGGACCCTCCAGGTCAGCGGCTGCACTAGTGGCACTGCCCGAAAGCCGGCCCTACGGTACAGTATCATGGCATATTACCATTATATCTAGATATGATCCTCAATTGCCATGTTCCATTGCATTAACTTTAAACTACACCAGATGCAGTTGAGTTTTATTTTGTGGTTGAGTGCACAATACCTTTGCTTGTTGTGCAACAATCATGCAACCTGCTGTGATTGAAACATAGTGTGGCAGGTTTCTCGTCTGGACACAGCTGGAAATATTGCCGGATATAGTGACTGTTGGGGGACTATTCACAAACTGCACTTTGTAGCACGTCTTGTAGTACACTACAAAATGCTATTCACAAAACAAACTGCGGAGGCCTACTATGCCTTTGTCTGTTCTTTTTCTGTGCAGAGAGTCTCCGCACACATAGATATATTTTTTTAGTAGTAAATGTGAGAGGGATGCAGAGATTGGCTGGAAAATGCGGAATACCTACTACTAAAGGGGAAAGGTTTAGGGAGAAGTTAGGAGGGGTTAAAGAGTTGTACAGAGGGGGACAGGGAGAAGTTAGGAGGGGTTAAAGAGGGGTACAGGGAGGGACATGCATCCATCCACAAAAAAATAAGCCCATTGCTTTCCCCAAACTGCTCTTCTACAGTTACTACTGCCAAAAAGAGCCCAAAACAGACATAAATGTAGGACAGCACCACACATGGCCACTCACTGTTACTGCAACACACTCCTATAGAATATAACGGAGATAGGAAATAATGTTAAAATAAATATTAACATTTTAACAATTTAAATGTATTTTATTTTATAGTGAAGAAGTATAGTTAATTAAAAACGTTATTTTTTTTCTAACATAGTTACACAAGTTATTTTTAAAATTGAAAAATATCCAAACTTTAATCTTAATTTAAAAAATGAAGTTACATTTTAGTATTTTCTAATGGATTAAAAAATAAACTTAGGGATCTTTTATTTATAATAAATCTTTTCAGAATTGTATTATTTATTTAATGTAATATAATTAATCAAATTAATTATTCATTTAGATAGCAAGATAACTGTGCTGTATCACAGTTTAACAGTTTTTCAACATTTAAAGTAAATGTATAACATTTATTATGAGTTAAAATTTAACATTACATTTTTTATTTATGTTTTCAATAGTTGTATAAACTTCCCCGTATACTTTACCAGAGGGAGATCTCCATTCGGGTGGCAGAGACCTCCAGCTACATGTGAAAAGTTAATTTTTCAAATATATTTCGATTTCATTTACTGTTCAAATAAGTTTTATATAAATAGTTACTATTAATATATTTATAAGTATTGTATTTCTCTTTTTTATTTAAAATGAGTTTGAACTTTAATTTTTTACTGTACATAGTTAATTTAAATTAGAATAATTTTAAACATGTCCATTAATATTTTTCAGTACATAATAAATTAATATAACATTTATATGTTAGGTGAGAAGTTGTGTATTTATTCAAACTTAAAAATAAAGTGTATTTTAATTTAATATATAAGTTATTTAATTAATTAATTATTATTTAAGTTAAAATTGCTGTTTCACTTACATTAATATTTCCTACATTTTTATGAAATATATCAAATTATTAAACATTAGTGTTTAACATATTTTGTTTAAGTTTTTATTACCTTTAGCAAGCTTTAAAGGTTTTCCCTATGCTTTTCCATAGCAAGAACTCCCCCGGTTTGGGAGGCTTAGTAACGGGTGTGGAACATCAAAGACAAACATAAATCCACTACTACTAGTAAATTTACGGTCATAAATGACTTCTTCAGTGGGTGTAGGGACATGTACATCTACACTTTGGAGTAAGTTTATCTCGGGTTTTGTGAAAACCGTAGTTTCCTTTACTCCCTCCTTTACATGGTGCCTCTTTCCCCTCCTTTCCGCCTCCTTCCCTTACTTTGGCCTGATTATGATGGCGTTCGGACGAGCGTCCGACCGCCATCCTGTCGGGAGCGCCCGACTAGCTGTCGGCGGTCCCGCCATCAGAATTAGGATGCTTTGGCCTTCAAGTTGGTCGCTATCTGTATGTTTTGTATTGCGGCGTGTGCTGGGAGCTGCAGCACACGCTGCAGTCCAAAATAAATACAGTGCACATATCCCTGCACTGTGTGGCAGGCACCATGCGGTGCCTGCCACATGGTGCAGGGTTATGTAGGGAGCACCATAGGTGCCCCCCAGGGTCCATATCAGAGGTCCAGCGGGGAAGGGGGACCCGCTATGGGCCCCCAAGTCACTTTCCGCCTGCCTATTCATGGCGGATTACCCGCCATGAAACGGACAGCCGAAAGGAACATTGTAATCCCTACGGTGGTGCCTGAGCAGGCACCACCACTGTTGTAGGGATTGCAGTCCCTCCAACGATGCATGGTGGTTGGTCTCTCCGCCCCCCTTCCATCCACCCGCCATCATAATGCGGCGGGCGGTCATGCAGGGTCCGATGGCAGTGGGACCGCCACCGACGGCCTAACCGTGGCGGTCCCACCGCCATCGTAATGAGGCCCTTTGTTCCTTCCTAAGTTGGGATGTTCAGAAAGTTTTGAAGAAACCAGTTTCAGTCAAAACTAAAGACGCTGTGAGGAGCTTTTTGGTGTTGACGAATAAAGCTGATAATTGTTCATTCGATATTGGAGAACCAGCTATTCCCTAGAAACGCCAGGCAAGACTATTCTAGTCATACCTTAAAGGAGGGGAAACATTCCCTTCATTAAGGATACAGCATATCCTTTTGCACAATTTAGGAGTAGAAGGTAGGAAGATTTATGAAGACTTACAAGAGGCTCCCTTGGAAGAGGATGGCAGTGGCAAACAACGAGCGTTATTTCAATCTACTTTAAAAAAACTGGAAAACCATTTTGTTGACAAAATAAATGAAGTCTTAGAGAGACATATGTTTTTTGTTCGGGTCCAAGGGAAAGGCGAAAAGGCCATGAGCTACATAGCAGCACCAAGAGGGTTATCTAATACCTGTGAGTTTTGTGACTTATGTGATTCATTAATAAGAAACCAATTAGTGTGATGCACTAATAACTTGAAAATCCAAGAGAAGCTACTGTCATGTAATCCTTATTTAAAACAATGTCATAGAAATTGCAAAAAGTATTGAACACACAGCTGAGTTTGTGAAAGAAATGAAGGAGATGAAAGTAACCAATGACACTGCAGTGTCTGAGGTAATTGATAAAACAAACATTCAAGAAGTTGACAAAGTATAGAAAATAAGAGGAGTTAAACCTAAGAGTGAGGTAGATCCCAGTAAACAGAGGTGTTATAGATGTGGTAACCCCAATCATATGCCTAGTTCTCCCAATTGTCTCGCACGCGGTGTGGTTTGTACAGTGCTTAATTTGTAAAAAAGATAAGTGCCAGGTCCCTGGTGAGGAGGCCACCACAGCTTGCCCCACCCATCGCCCCCGCCAGCACTGCCAATGACAGTACCAGCACAACTACTAACCATCACACTGCTACAAGTGTGACATTTCAGACTCTTCGAGGCCCCCAAAGCTATAAGAATGGCTTGGGTGGCTGGTATTTGTTGATTTGAATACATATTGAATTAATAAACAACTGTTTTTCTGCTCATCCTTTAATTGCAACAACAGCGCCACCATGTGGCAGCTGTCATAAGTGCTGGTGTTGACAATTATGTGCCGGTGCCGAGCACCGGAAACCACCGGCTCAAACTAAGCACTGGGTTTGTCGCAGATGTGGGAAAAAGAGACATTAAGCAAGAGTATGTAAAGAATCCGGCAACAAAAGTGTAAATGTTGCTGAAAGTAATGAGTGTCATTAAGTAAGTTTGTTTTACAAGTCAAAGATGAGGGTGAATGCAAGCATCCTCCTTCATGTGAGATTTATTTATATGACAAGAAGGTCAAAGTGTTAGCAGATTCTTGTTCCCTGTACACTTTAATTGATTATAGTGTGTTTAAAAATACATTTGAAATGAATGTTTATAACCTGTCAGAACCAGCTGTACATCTGAGAAGACCCTATTCCATCCACAGGCATGGTCACAATGTGCATATCTTTCATAGGACGCTCCACTGTTGGAAAAGTCTGTATTTCAAAACAGGGTTCGAACTTGTTAGGGTGGAAACACCAAAAAGAACTAGAAATGACCTTCGATCCCAATAGGGCTGAGCCTTTAATTCTTGTGAATTCACCAGAGATTGAGGCTAAGATTTACAAAGAGTTCCCACTGTTGCTTTCTGACCAATTAGGATTGCTAAAAGATTTCCAACATAAGTTAAAACTCAAGGAAGGAGCCAGACCTATCACACACAAAGTGTGTTCCACCCCAAATCTCAAGAGAATACCTCTGGAAGAGGAGCTTAAAAGGCTAATGGAGGCTGGTATCATTGAGCCCATTGAGTCATCTGAATGGCTCACCCCTATAGTAATTGCCCACAAGTCATGGGTACATATCCTCTCCATTGTTCTTGACACTGCCTGTCTTAACTACATGGCCCAAAGCACACCTGAACTGCAGAAGTGCCCTGTTAACCTTTATTAATGGTACGTCTCCTGAAGAAAGTAAAGGAGAAAGCCTGATAAGCATTTCTACATTGTATTGTAACCTCTTATCATTGTGGTCACACGCGAATGCAGATAAATTCTAATGCATCGCACAATAGGACATAGAAACGTTGCTTCTTAATGAATATGAATGCCTCAAAGCATGTGTTTAGGTATGGGATTGTTACAACCCTAGATTTAATAATTAGAAGCATACATAAAAATAAATGAGAGACAGAGAGGTAAGGGACAGGTTTAGGGTTATAGTAAGGATAAGAGTTAGGATAAGGGAAAGGTTTAGGCTTAGAGTTAGGGTAAGCATAAAGGCAATGTTAGGGTTAAGGTAACACTAAAGGAAATGTTTATGTTATGTTACCGATAAAGGAAAGATTAGGGTTAAAATAATAGTAAAAATAGGTTTAATGTTATGTTAAGAGTAAAGAAAAGATTAGGGTTAAGGTAACAGAAAAGAATACATTTAATGTTTCATAAAGAATGAAATAAAGATTAGGGTTAAGGTGACAGGAAAGGATACGTTTAAGGTTAGTTATGAGTAAAGGAAAGACTAGTGTTAAGGTAACAGTAAAGGATAAGTTTAAGGTTAGGTTAAGAGTAAACAAAATATTAGGGTTAAGTTAATAGTAAAGGGTAAATTTAACCCCTTCCATGCTGGGAAACATCGTTTACAATGCACGCGTTACAACGCGTGTCATTACAACAAATGTTTTACAACGCGAAATCCATTACAACGCATGTCATTACATCGCATAATCCATTACAATGCATTCCCCAAACTAATGCCCCGGCGTAGTTAGAATAGTAATTGCGTTGTAATGGATTATGCGTTGTAACAACATGCGTTGTAACGACATGCGTTGTAATGGATTCTGCGATGTTAAAAATTTGTTGTAATGACACGCGTTGTAACGCGTGCGTTGTAAAGTGTCATATTCTTCCATGCTTAGGACGGCCCCCGGCCGTCCGACGTCACGGTGGGCGTGTGCGGAGGACGGCCGGGGGCCGTCCGAACCCTGCCCACTCTTTAATTTGCCCGCACGGCGGGGGAATTCGCGCAGTGCGCAAGGGGTTAAGGTTAGTTAAGAGTAAAGGAAAGACGAGTTAAGGTAATGGTAAAGGATAAGTTTAAGGTTAGGTTAAGAGTAAAGGAAAGATTAGGGTTAAGGTATCAGTAAAGAAACGGTTTAAGGTTAGAGTAAGAGGAAGGAATACGTTTAAGGGCGGGCACCGCTAAGGTCAGAAAAACAGAACAAACTACAAGTATGAAGGAAATTATGGTGTTGACATAATGGTGATGGTAAAATACATATTACTTATGGGCATTTGGTAATGTAGATGAGATGACTAACGAGTTAAACGTAAGTGTGTTCTTAGTTGGCAAGGTAGTGACACACTAGGGTGTCAGTTACATGTTTGACATTTGAAAGTTCTACGGATTTAAAGAGGCCACTTAATCTGAACTGTTTTTAATTATCTTATTCAGTTAAAAAATATAAGAGGTTTAAATTTTATCAAGCCATAGGTGATAAAAGCCCCGATCTACTAATCCCTTTTATGGTCACACAGCCTGCAAATTGCAATATCACACTGCAACCGCAAAAGGGCAAGTAGCAATATACAAAGGAGGACACACTAGAAGTTGGAAATTTCTTTCAGGCTCACAAAATTCACATTGACACTGATTGCAGTTTGATATGAGAAAGGCCCCCTCCTACTACCAAATCACAATGGAAGGTTTGCCACAGCAATTGTAGGTCATCAGTGGTTTTGGGCCATAATTGTGGTTGCAAAACACTGCTCTAATGCCTACTTCCTGAAGGTAATGATATCTCACTTGCAAAATGGAAGCTGTCCCCACGAGACAGCCTTCACCATGAGAATATGTGCATGTGGCATTGGGGGAGCAGACTGTGGTCCAGGGATCAAATGCATGCACCCGCCCCCTCACCTCCACCAATATAATTCAGTGGATGCCAACTTTTATTTTTGAAATTAGTCCTCATAATAGAAAGTTGCTGTTTATAAAAAGATTTTGTCATTCAGTGAATGATAATGCAAGGAAGGGGATTTGTTGTCCATTGCAGGCCTCGCAGGCTCCTATCCATCCATTTGAAAACCATTTACAAGAACTCTCAAAACAGAAGTCCTGCCCTATAAATATTAAAAATGTAATTTTTGGATTTGACTGATTAGCAAATCAGTGGCGAGACAAAATGAAGTTGGAATGGCAATGCAGCCAGTGTTTAAAAAACGCGGATTTCTTTGTGATCCCACCTTAGTTCCTTGAGCCCTAGGTGCCTCATGACATATCAGATCTGTGAGAGCATCTAATTGAGAAATGCAGTTGGTTCTCTCGGTGACTATCTGCTCCTCTCAGCTTCCTAGGATCACTATACGATAGAAGACATGACAAGGAGGCTTCCTACACTTTGCCTGGAAATGGCAAGAAAGTGTAAATTTAATTTCAAGACCTAGCATCAGTCTTATAATGTGCACTCCTGGGCCAATCTCTCTTGCCCCCCTCATCCTTTTATTAAAATGTTATCATTTTCGCTTTACTAATAGTGTTAGTTTTTTCTATTGTTCTTTAAGGGAAAGGTTTTCAACCTTAAATGTCTTAATTAGTTCTTCAAAATTTCTTGGGGATTTCATAATTCACATTTTTGGAAAAATGATTTTGCAGTTCCCGGGCAACATATCATATCATTTTGGAGGTAATAAATCATTTGTCATTCTGGGGAAATCTTAGCTGTGCCTTTTGCATGGGAATATATCCTGTTCCGTTTCGCCATAATGATATAATTCAGAGCTATTTCTGATATCCCCTATCCTGTGTCATTTTAAGGGACACTGGACATTACAATACTGACGGGATGGCTCAGTGAGTTAATCTCTCACTGCTGACATAGTGATGTGGAGGCCATGAGTGTGAATTCCGATAAAGATAACTCAATCCTACAACCTTTGGAGTTTGATAAATTGGATACGAGTTACACCTACTCCTCACTGTGCTAAGAAATGGAAGTGTGGTATAAAGTGCTATATAAAACAAGTTATTGTTATTTATGGTATAAAGTACCCTCTGCAGTATATTATAAGGATATTGCAAGTCACTGAGGAATTACATGACCTTATAGAGCAGTGATGCTTAAAGTACAGCTTGGGGCAGTATGCAGCCCTCCTGACCTTTACATGCGGCCCCCTGTTCAACAGAAGCACTGGGCTGCTGTTTACTTGACTCAGCACTAACACTAAAAAGAAGTTAAATAAACAGGCAAGCATTTATTCAATGGTTAATTGAAGTTAAAGAAAGCAAATAACAAGGGTGTCCTGCACAGCTTAGCTTTAGGAACACCATTTTTAAAGGCATCTTGCAACAAAAGTGAAAAAATTTGAAAAAGTCTCTTCAAAATTAAAAAAAGTGTATTTCATTAACATGCAGAAACATTTGCCCTTAGTACATCAGATTATATCAGTACATTGAGAAGTATTTCTTTTTTTTAAAGAGATGGTTTTTAAAAATCAATATAGAAACATTCATTCTTCCCCTACTCCAACAACAGTGCCAATGGTGAACTAAGAGTCATGCCAGTTATGTGCATTCTTTGGGTGGCCTGGGTTCCTTTATATATGAACAACATTATAGTTTATTAAATCAAACACAGGAGAAGGTTTTGTACAGCGCACATCCTTAATTCATGTATTTCGAGGTCAATGAAATTGCTTAAGATTACACAATTTGGTTAAGTGGGGAAGCCAGGATTAATCCCAGGTTTTCTGGTTTCACATTGTGCAATTCAGACACTAGATGTATATGCTTTGTTTCCCCTACACCCACCTCACCGGCAACCGCCCCTCCCAAACCCCCAACCACCACCCTGCTAGCATCAAGGCGGCCCTCAATCACATCACAGGCCAAACATTATGGCCCCTGGGAAAATGTTTGTGAATACCCATGATATAGAGGAGCGAGACCGAAGGTCGAGTTCCTTTTTAAGATTATGGAACTCTGAGGTGACTTGGAATATCCTTATCATGTACAGCAGGGGATACTTTATTTCTTGTAATACATGGCCACACCATCACCTTTCCTACAAATCACTTACATCCTTGGTGCATAGCTCTTTCATATGAGAGAGAGAGTGTGCTTGCAAATATGAGTATTAAAAATAGAATCTCAAATATCTTTAGTGCAAATTTAACACACCAAAAACGCTGTTAGAAATTTGTTGCAAAAATATATTATAATCATTTAAATACAACTCTGTTTCTTGTAAAGAAAAGGCGCAATAGCTCGGAATGTGTACAAACATGCAAACAGATTCTAACTTTTATAATTACCTAAGGAGTGCAAAAAATTAAACATGCTGCCATAAATATCTCCTTTTTGCTTGTCACTGGACAGCTAGATAAACAGAACAGACTAAAGAAAAGCAAATTTGTTTTGGTTCTTTAAACAGCTGCTTTAATTATGCTCTGTGACCTGACCTGCCGTGCCCCTCTGGTGCTGGTCTGGCAGCAGGTATTGTGGCTCAGAACTCAACTGTATTATTACAGTTGAGTGGTTAGTCATTTCCTTATAATCGGCGACTGGGTGTGTCACAAGTCGCCTATTATATTTTATAGAATTTAGAGCCAGGTTTCTATACTGGTATTGCAGAATCCCTTGTAATATGAGAATAATTATTATTGTTACAAATTAATTTTATGATTATGTGGAGCATTTTAACTAAGCAACAAGGACAGAAGTGTTTTAATCATTTATTATTTTGCAGCAGTTTGAGAAAATAGTTTGAAGTACTGCCCACTCTTTCACAATGGTTTGTGGCGTTCACTCCCTAAAATGGCTCAAAAATTAAACAAAATAACCTTAAAATTATAAAGCTATCTCCTAATTCACTTTTTTCAATGTCATTTTGTAGGGGTATAGTGGCTCCCAGAAGTTTTTGACAGAGGATCCTCCCTCCTGCCTTCAAACTATCATTCCAAGAAGTATATATCTTAGAGTCTGCTTAGGAGTGAAGTTTATTTGGGATGAACAACCCATGAAGCTATTGATGTGCACGGGTTATACAGCTAAAACTAAAATAATGGCACATATTCATTGCAAACAATGTATTATTTAAAATAATGCACCTATGACTCTTTTATATATTGATACCTGAACAGATATATACCCAGTGTAGAGAAAAAGAACAGTTCTCTGCATCGCTAGCAGTCACCAACAGTGGGCATTCTAGGTAGGTAGGTAGAAAACAAGTTTATTTGGACAATTGTCCATAAAACATTCTAAAAACACATGAACCAGTTACAGTATAAAATTAATTTAAAACCTGTCAGGCCAACCCATCACCCTCCCCCCCACTGAAATCCATCATTAATTCTGTTTGACAGAACGTAAAAAACAAGCAACTCCTACTGCCACTTCTAAATAATGCATTTCTGACAGCAACTCTATAGCCTTCATCCTTCGTACAATTCCATATTTCAAAAACAAGGGTATTAAAAACTTAATGCGTCTTGAAGGGTAAAAAGTGCAGTCCATAATTATATGCAACAATGAGCATTTTACATTCAGGGGGCAGGGACAAAAAACTTTATTTTCCCGAACCCTGGCCCAATAAGAGCAGGATGCATAGATTGAATAATATCCCACTCTTGCCCTTCAAATTTCATTCCGCAGGCCGGGATCAGGTACCTGCGTCAGGTAAGGGAAAACAGTATCCAGACCTAGAGAGGGTATTGAAAAGCTGATCAAAGGTTTCTGACTCAGGTACGCCAGGTCGAGAGTCCCGGCCAGCTTTGCCGCAGACTCTTTCAATACTTGTTTATGTGGAAAAGGGGACCAGGATGTAATTGTACCACAATCAGAATGGAGGATCTTAATACCACTTAATCTGTTTCTAACTTCCCTTGCCCACCTTCTTTCACTGCCTTGAATCTCATCCCAGCAGAGTTTAGAGATCTTTATCACTTCATCGTCCTCCGAGAGTCTATTACAAAATCGTAAAGCCCCTGTAAATGCCGACACATTCCAGGAGGTAAGATTGAACTCCCCCTTAGGCACTGGACCATGGTGCCTGGTGGAAGCGACAAAGTCCTCTGAGGTCTGCCCCTTCTAATCGGTCCCACTCATAGGAGGGATTAAGGGAAAAGACCGCTGCACCATACAAGCCCAGCGGAGGTATTTTCCCTACGTAGGCCCTCAATAAAGGAATATGAGACAATCCTCTGTATTTCTAATTAAATCTGAACAAACAACTGGCCTGCAGCAATGACTTCTGCTTAGTACAATCCCAGTGTATGTCCCATTTGAAGTTCCTCCTAAATGTCAAACCTAAATATTTACAGTAATCAACTGACTCCACCTCCCGAGCTTTTAGATACCAGCTACATTTTTTACTCTTTTGCCAAAGACCAACACCTTAGTCTTGTCTAGACTAATTTTGAGCTGGTTCTGCTTACTATATGTTTCGAGGGCGTATCATTTCCTATGCAGACCAATTGGGGTGCAATCCAACAGTACCAGGTTGTCTGGATAAAGTAGACAGGCAATGTGCTGTTTCCTGACTTTAGGGGAAAATGACTTTGTTTAGGATATAAAAGTAGGAAGGTCAGCTAAAAATAAATTAGAAAGCAGGGGTGCTAAAACACACCCCTGCCGAAGGCCATTCTTAATGGGAATTCTCTGGGATAACCGGCCCGATTTATCTAGCTCCACCAGAGCCCAATTTGCCGAGTGTAGGGATTGTAATACACTAAGGAGGTTCGGAGGGAGCTCCCAGGCGGCAAGTTTTATCCATAGGGTGTCCCTGTCCACTGAATCAAAGGCTGCCCTGAAGTTGACAAAACAAAAGCACAGGCTTTGATTCACTTTTAGAGGCTTCTGAATGATGGCCCATTAAGCGGAGCAATGATCTTTGGTGGAAGGGCCCTCCCGAAACCCCCCTTGCTCTATTGGGATTATCTTGGATTCGACGGTCCAGTCTTCCAATTTAGAATAATTTTGGAGAATACCTTAACGGAAATATCAAAAAGGCTGATCAGCCTATAATGTGCAGGACCTGAACCATTCCCTTTTTTTAAGATGGGTTTTACCATAGACCCTTTCCACGATGGAGGATGGAGGCCCATTGAGGAAATCCAACAAACAAAGAGGGAATACACAATTGCCCTCCAATCACTATTCAATGTAATTATTACAGCTGGAATGTTGTGGGGACCGGAGGCCCTTGAAAGCTTTATTCTTTCAATAACTGCTCTTACCTCCTTTATTAAAAACCAAGTGAGGGGGAACTTCTTATCAAGAGTTCCCTGGGGTCTAGATGAAAAAGAAGGGCCTCCATATAAATCTACCAGATAGGTTGCCCATATATCTTCAGGAATCATATATACTAGAGACCCCTATTATGGACATTCTAGATTGTTCCTTGGTTCAGTGACGCCTGCTTGGCTTATGTTTGCCTATTGTGACCTGATTCAGCGGATGGTCTCTTTAAGTCCTGCAGTTTATCATGTTTTGCAGTAAGGAAGAACAACATTTAACCAAGGGCAGATCTTATTATAAATTGTAGTCCTTGTAAATAATTTAACACTTCCTCCTCAGTGCACAAGTCAGTTTCTCTTATTCTAAAGTGGTTTCAAGGTTCGAGTACAAAACTCACCCAGCTTCATAAATCTAAAATAGGCCATATGCCTTCAGACTTGGGGGTCGATTCCGATTCGGGCCGGAAAAAGCACCGACCGACTCGGATCCGGAAAAAATACCGACCGACACGTACCAGTGGCGCCCGACACGCCAAGTACGATGCAAGCCGCGATAAATCCGACCGACACGTCAGGAAACCAAGCCGACCGACCGAGCCGCTCGGAAAATAGCAATCCGGCCGGAAAAACACGCGAATCCAACCGACCGACACGCACCCGGAACAAATCCGACCGAATCGTACCCGCCAACTCCAACCCGCAAAGTACGATGCAAGGCGCGAAAAACACGACCGAGTCGGACGGAGGACAAGCCGTACGACCGACACGCATACAAAACCGAGCCGAAGCAACACAATACACCGCGACCGACGCGTACGCAGCATACAAAACTGCACAAACACAGCGTGAACGAAACGGAAAACACCATACGAGACCAATGCAGGGTCCGACTCGGTCACAAGAACGTTTCCAACATACACAAACAGCACAAAGGAAAAATCAACCAAAAAAAGGCCAAACAAGCAATTACCAAGCCAATAAATACTGGGGGGGTGGGGACAGAGAACAAAGACACACCCACAACTCCACCTATATAAAGGACACAAATCACTACCATGAGCCTTTGCAAATGCCATTTCACTGCCAGCACCCAAGAGAAAGCAACCACACACCCACAGCTCACCCCTCACACAAGCCACACACCATCAGCACACCAACAAATACCTACCTCACATACACCCAGCAAAACACACACTCACACACCCTCACCTGCACACCAACACACACATCACTCACCATCACCACCCATCACCATGCCCCCCAAGAAGAATCCCAAGTTCCTAGATTGTGAATTGGAAGTCCTGGTAGACGAGATCCTCAGGGTGGAGCCACAGCTGTTTGGCACTCTGGTCCAACAGACCCCCATGTCGCAGAAAACCAAGATGTGGGAGAGGATCATCAACAGGGTGAACGCCCAATCATCATGTCGGCGCACAAAGACGGACATCCAGAACAGGTGGTATGACGTGCGCAGGAGGGTACGGGACCTGCTGAAGATAGACTACATCAACAGCCAACATACCGGCAGTGGCCCTCCTGCCAAGCCAATATACCTCAGGCCCTGGGAGGAGAAGGTGCGGGCCATCCTTCCGCCAGTGAGCGTATATGGACTAGAGAACATCCCAGAGCCTGGTGAGTACACAACAAATGTACACAATAAACTGCCACAAAACACACACATCACTGTCAAGGGGAGAGTCAAACCATGCACACATAGCAATTACACAGCAACTAGAACAGAATCATCCCAAAATGTGTATGTCAGTCAGATAAACACAACACATGCCATCAAAAAAGTCACATCCAACTGTGCCAACACATGTACAAACACAACCACAACTACAGCTAGGCAGTGGCACAAATAGAACTAACACACACATCCACACATGTAGCCACCACAACAACACCAACACACAGTGAAGACCACTCAAAGGAAGGAATTCTGTGTATGCTGGCCAAGTCAGTGTAGCCAATAGCATCATGGGAGTCGCAGTCACACATATTGCCCCCCCACAACTGTCCCATCAACACCACCCTGAACCATGCTCACATCACAGGGAGTGGAGAAGGACTCACAAGATGGCTGACACTGGCTACTGCTGTGGGGAGCACAAGGCCCTGCTGCCAACTGTGCACCAACAAACAGCAGGACACCACTGACTGACATCCTGAGAGACAACTTACACTCCCTGCAATGCAAGCACGTTCCATGGTGGGCTATCTGGCTGGCTGGGTGGGAAGGGGGACTTGCAGCACTGACTATAGTCACCAGCACCTCCCCTCACACCCCCCCAACACAAACTCCACAGTACCCACCTGGTAGAATGCAATGCCCTCCATCCTAACACAAGATCCCACAAAGCACCACCACCCTGGGTTATGTTGTGTGAAGCACAGGGACACTCTTGGGACTCTTAGCCAAACAACTGCCAGGACAACACTCCCAGCCATCCTGTCAGCACAGCCAGCCCACCCCACAGGGAAGCAGAGTCAAAAGGAAGGAAGCATGGGCATGCTGGGAAGGGGGGTGGAGGCAATAGCATGATGGGAGTCGTAGTCACAGACATAGCTCACCCCCACAACTGTCCCATCAACACCACCCTGAACCATGCTCACATCACAGGGAGTGGAGAAGGACTCACAAGATGGCTGACACTGGCTACTGCTGTGGGGAGCACAAGGCCCTGCTGGCAACTGTGCACCAACAAACAGCAGGACACCACTGACTGACATCCTGAGAGACAACTTCCACTCCCTGCAATGCAAGCACGTTCCATGGTGGGATATCTGGCTGGCTGGCTGGGTGGGAAGGGGGACTTGCAGCACTGACTATAGTCACCAGCACCTCCCCTCACCCCCCCCAACACAAACTCCACAGTACCCACCTGGTAGAATGCAATGCCCTCCATCCTAACACAAGATCCCACAAAGCACCACCACCCTGGGTTATGTTGTGTGAAGCACAGGGACACTCTTGGGACTCTTAGCCAAACAACTGCCAGGACAACACTCCCAGCCATCCTGTCAGCACAGCCAGCCCACCCCACAGGGAAGCAGAGTCAAAAGGAAGGAAGCATGGGCATGCTGGGAAGGGGGTGGAGGCAATAGCATGATGGGAGTCGTAGTCACAGACATTGCTCAGCCTCACAACTGGCCCATCAACACCACCCTGAACCATGCTCACATCACAGGGAGTGGAGAAGGACTCACAAGATGGCTGACACTGGCTACTGCTGTGGGGAGCACAAGGCCCTGCTGCCAACTGTGCACCAACAAACAGCAGGACACCACTGACTGACATCCTGAGAGACAACTTACACTCCCTGCAATGCAAGCACGTTCCATGGTGGGATAACTGACTGGGTGGGTGGGTGGGTGGGAAGGAGGTCTGGCTGTCAACCAAACACAATCAATGCAGACCATGTTCACACCCCAGAGAATACATAGAAATGCCCAAATAATGCAGGACAATGTGCCACACCAATATCAACCCCTGACTGTGACGACTTAGGACAATACAATGTACAGGCCCGCACCCCGAGGCACAGTCACAACTGTCAGGTGTGTCAACCACTGATGCCTGCAGAAACATGACATACATTGTTTGTGTCTCCCAAAAACAGGTGATGATAGGGACACAGCAGCAGACGCTGAGGAGTCCCAGTCCCAGGCTCAAGAGGATGCCGAGCTCACTGGCGTCGTACAGCCTCTGTCCTCCTCGGACGATGAACAACCTGGCACATCCGGTGCAAGTCAACATGCTGCACCAGCAGGACCACCAGCTGCAGCACCAGCAGGTCCACCAGCTGCACCCCCTGCACCCACCCCTCCAACGACTGTCACCACGAATACCATCCCTGCCGACATGGACAGAATAAGGAACAACACCAGCGCAGTGACCCTGGACCAACCTGGGGCCATGGACACCACCACCACCACCAACCCCCAAGGTGGACCAGGGTTATCTGTGCGTGCAACTGCACACACTGCACATGTCAGCAGGGGTGGTGGGAGGGGTGGGAGACAGAGGTCGCTGCTTGCAGACGTTGCTGGTGTGCATGAAGACCCACAACTGGTACGCATAGCTGATGCGTACCAGTCCAGCACCGGAGAGCTCAGCCAGGTAGTGGGGCTCCTCAGAGACATCAAACAGCAGCAGGCTGCCCATCATGCCCGCTTGGACTCCCACATGTCCCAAGTGGAGTCACACATGTCACGTGTGGACTCCCACATGTCACGTGTGGACTCCCACATGACCCGCGTGGAGTCCAAGTGGGATGTACTACATGAGATGACGGCGGTGCACAGGGACATTTTACAATGCCTCCGCCAGATGAACAGCAACCAGTCCACACCTCCCTGTGTGCCAACAACATCTGGTACCGAACAAACTGCAACTGCCACAGGGAGGGAGGAGGACTCTGGCGGAGAGTCCCCTGCACCGCAGCAGCCTGCACTTGAGGGCCCCCCCAAGAAGAGGGGTCGTCCGAGGAGGGGAAAGTGAGAGGCTGATGGCCAAGCGCAACTCCCAGGAAGCCTGAACCTGTTCTGGATTTTCGCCTTTGTGCACAGACTGTTCACCCTGTTGATGGCAACACTACTCCCACACATTGCATGGGGAGTATAAGTTGGAACAATGTGTCAGACAACAGTGGCCCCGATACTGGGGATCCTGTCTACCTGGACTTTCTATTCATCTAGGAACTTGGGATTGCAAGATTCATGTACAGCACAATCCATCCTATGCACTATTATCACAATAAACACACTAATACACCATACTTGCCTCTGTCGTGATTCCAACGTGGGTGCTGTTATGGGGATGATGAACTGCAAAATTACACAGTGTATGCGAACTGCAACAGCAAGGACAACACAGGCATGTGAGTACAGGCAACGTGACACATATGAGGGAGACACACCACCAGGGCTACACAACACATACACACCTAGGCCATCTGACTCATTGCCTACACTGATGTTGCCAGGGAAGACGGTGCAATGCACAGACACCACACCCATTCCCAGTTGTAGTCAAGTAGCCCACAGGTGCAGTAAGCAAATGGCAGTCAAATGTGTGACCACAGACAACGCACATCACTAAGTGAAGCACAGGTTTATTACACAGTAGCAACATACCGTAACCACTACAGATGCAAGGTAACCCCACCTGGTAGCGGGCACACAGTCAACAACTGTAGACAGAAGGAAGTCCATGGGTGTGGCGCACATCACCTGTAGGGACACAACAGCTACCAGCCTGGATGTGCAATCACGTCGTCGGTGGACACAGTTGACCAAACGAATCTGAAAGTACCCTGTGAAGGACAGAAATGACACACAGTCAAAAGCAATGCAGTACAGGACAGAACAGCAAAACTCATGCACAATACATGTTACAAGATACCCACCCAGAACCAAGTTAGCATGTCAACACTGTTGGGGAGTACAGCCCACCTGTCACCACACATCGCAACACACATCCTGTCAAGTAGCCCATGGACACACTCCAACAGCACCAGAGCACCACCCACACATCATGCCAACTCACATCATTGACATGACACCTCAGGATACTCACATTCAGCTAAAGAAGTTGGTGATGAGCTGTGTGCGGACATCACCATCACCATCATCATCATCATCGTCACTGGCATCGTGGTCCAGGCCAGGATCCTCCACAGGTGGCGGATGTTGGTCATCGTCATCCTGGATGAGAGGCAACTCCTTCCGCACTGCCAGGTTGTGGAGCATGCAGCAGACGATGATAATCTTGCACACTTTCGCAGGGGCATATGGGAGGGACCCTCCGGTCTTGTCCAGGCAGCGGAAGCGGCTCTTCAGGAGACCAAAGGTCCGCTCAATCACTCTCCTGGTCCGACCATGTGCCTCATTGTAGCGCATCTGGGCAGGTGTCACAGGGTTCCTGAGGGGTGTCAGCAACCACGGCATGTTGGGGTATCCCGAGTCACCTACGGACAGACAAGTGCACATCAGCTGACTTGGAAAAGTGGGCGGAATACTACAGATCAGATCACACACAATGGCACAAAGTCAGTACACACCGACAAGCCAGGCATGCTGGTTCTGCATCTGTGCCATCAACCTGGGGATGCGACTACTCCTCATCACAAAGGCATCGTGTGCTGAACCAGGGAAACGGGCACACACGTGTGTGATGGTCATGTCTGCAAGACACACCACCAGTGCATTGACCGAGTGGTAGTGCTTGCGGTTCCTGTAGGCCTGCTCCTGGGCCTGTGGTGGTACCAAAGCCACATGTGTCCCATCAATGGAGCCAATGACATGCGGCATCCTCCCCAGGGCATAAAAGTCACTCTTCACGTCAGTGAGTCGTCGCAGTCTAGGGAAATAGATGTACCGGTTCAGGAAGAGCAACATTGCCGCCAAAACATCGCGGAGCACACGGCTGAACATGGTCTGTGACATCCCACCAGCAGACGCCACAGTATGTTGGAAGGTACCGGTGGCAAAGAAGTGTAGGGCTGCCATCACCTTCACCTTGGGGGTCAGCGCTGTAGGATACGGCCGGCCAGGCTGCAAATGTGGGGACAACTGCACTGCAAAATCCTCAATCAGCTGCCTGGTGAAGCGGTACCGTCGGATGCTGTCCCGTTCCACCATCGTTGCCAGGTCTGGGAATGGCCGATGGACAGCAGGAGCCCTGCAGTGCAGAGGAGAAGTAAGCAAGATCGTCAGTCACCCCACATATGCGGCATTGAACACACTCAAGATCCCAACATACATCATCATGAGGCACAACTACATGAAGTGTGCAGTACCGGAACGACATTTATGGTACATACATGGCCAACATCTGTCAACACGGTCCTACAGGTGGCATCAATTTGTCCCTGTTTGGCCCATTGGATATCATGATGCTGTGTCACAGTCACCCCCCAGTGACATGTGAGGACAGATGTGCCCCAGGCACCACAGCTCAACGACAGGCACATTCCCAGGGACCCTGTAATGCCACATGGACACTGGCATCACCTGGAGTATCATGTGTACACCACAACAAAACAAACATGACCCCCACAGGTAGTGGCCACACTTGCCATGGCAGGAGAGCCATGGACGTCTGTGACACACACGCACAACATCAGAGTCCATGCACACACAACGTGGATGTGGAGACTGTCTCCCATTGTGCACATGAAATCAGAGACATTGTAAACACTACATGCACAAAGACTGTGGAGGGCCATCACTATTGTGCCACTGGGACACCCTGGCTCAAACATACCGTCCCACATGGGACTCACGGGGTATGTGACATGACATACACAAACACCACTGTGAAATGTGACCATGGCACATGCACAGATATGAACAGTTGCACATCACAGTGGTCACGTACACGTAACACCCATGATCCTGTCCCCATGAACACGTGCACAGCCTGGGGGTGGCTGCCCACAGGTGACACCCACAGGACAACATGTACACCAACATACACACAATAGGAAATGCAGCCTTACATGCCTTATGATAAGGTTTGGACAGGCTGTCGTGATGTAGGTGTGCCCCTCACTCCCTGGGAGCTATCTGTGGCTGGCATATGTCCATCTGAGACAGGCATGCTGACATATGCCAGTCACATGTACAGTGATGCGTTGTACTGCAATGGACCGATCGGTGCCTCCGGCCGGCCCATTGCATTCAATGTGTGCGGGTACGCGTTGTACCCCTGTGCGCGTTGAACAGCAATGGACCGATCGGTGCCTCCGGCCGGCCCATTGCATTCAATGTGTGCGGGTACGCGTTGTACCCCTGTGCGCGTTGAACAGCAATGGACCGATCGGTGCCTCCGGCCGGCCCATTGCATTCAATGTGTGCGGGTACGCGTTGTACCCCTGTGCGCGTTGTACTGCAATGGACCGATCGGTGCCTCCGGCCGGCCCATTGCTTTCAATGTGTGCGGGTGCGCGTTGTACCCCTGTGCGCGTTGAACAGCAATGGACCGATCGGTGCCTCCGGCCGGCCCATTGCTTTCAATGTGTGCGGGTGCGCGTTGTACCCCTGTGCGCGTTGAACAGCAATGGACCGATCGGTGCCTCCGGCCGGCCCATTGCATTCAATGTGTGCGGGTACGCGTTGTACCCCTGTGCGCGTTGAACAGCAATGGACCGATCGGTGCCTCCGGCCGGCCCATTGCATTCAATGTGTGCGGGTACGCGTTGTACCCCTGTGCGCGTTGTACTGCAATGGACCGATCGGTGCCTCCGGCCGGCCCATTGCATTCAATGTGTGCGGGTACGCGTTGTACCCCTGTGCGCGTTGAACAGCAATGGACCGATCGGTGCCTCCGGCCGGCCCATTGCATTCAATGTGTGCGGGTACGCGTTGTACCCCTGTGCGCGTTGTACTGCAATGGACCGATCGGTGCCTCCGGCCGGCCCATTGCATTCAATGTGTGCGGGTACGCGTTGTACCCCTGTGCGCGTTGAACAGCAATGGACCGATCGGTGCCTCCGGCCGGCCCATTGCATTCAATGTGTGCGTGTACGCGTTGTACCCCTGTGCGCGTTGAACAGCAATGGACCGATCGGTGCCTCCGGCCGGCCCATTGCTTTCAATGTGTGCGGGTACGCGTTGTACCCCTGTGCGCGTTGAACAGCAATGGACCGATCGGTGCCTCCGGCCGGCCCATTGCTTTCAATGTGTGCGGGTACGCGTTGTACCCCTGTGCGCGTTGAACAGCAATGGACCGATCGGTGCGCACCCATTGACAATGGGCTTGCCTGGCAACGGACGCGTTTTCGAATATTCGAACGAGTCGGTTGCTGGAAAATCAGTTGGTCACCCACAACAATGTTGCAAAATCATGTATGTCATGAAGTTGAAGATTTGAAGGATGCTGTGGGCGTGTTTTGGTGCTGCTATTCCATGGATTGGCCAGATTCAGAAGATGCAAACGACTTGGACCTATCACTTTGGACACAAGGGACAGTATCTGCCTCTCCAGCACATATATATTGCTGCATGTTCCCCTGAGAGCCCACTTGCCTGCACTACATGCTCCAGGACGACATCTGCCACTGCACTGCTGCTGTCTCTGCCCCTCTGGACCCTGCAATGGCACGTACTGTGGAGAGAGCCCCAGCCTTCAGCCTTGAAGACAACCAGGCCCTGCTGGACAGCCTACTTCCACAGTACAGCAAGCTGTATGGGACACCAGGGGAGCAGGTGAGTGTTCTGTGCACTGCCTTTCTGAATGTGCATTTTGTCTGACTAGCAAGGCTGAGAGTCAGCACACCACTGGCTAGCAGGCTCACTGAGTAGTTGTCACCCCCCATAGTGTGTAGTGACTTGCACTGGACAGGTATGGTGCAGTGACAGTGCTTCTGAACAGGGTTTTACTCCCCATGCTATGATACCATGTAGTGACTTCTGGAAAACTGTCCATGGGCAGCCGTGCACTGCCTGGGTACACCATGTGCCCCTGTGATTGCGACATGTATATGCAACTGTGTCATGCACGGATATGTTGCATGTGTAGTAATGTCCTTATCACTTTGTCATCCTGACAGGCTTCTGCCCATCGGAAGCATGAGATCTGGAAGGACATCGTCCGGGCTGTCCGGTCCGTGGGGGTCTACAAGCGCCGGATCTGCAACTGCCAAAAGAGGTGGCAGGACCTTCGGGGCTGGACCCGGAGGATTGCACGGGTCCAGCTGAAGCTGTCGCCTCCTCGCAGGAGGGGCGGAACACGGACCCTGACCCCCACATGCTCAGGATCCTGGCGGTGGTCTTTCCAGACCTGGATGGGCAGCTGAAGGCCAGAGAGCAGCAAGGAGGGGTGAGTCAAAGACTGCACTGTGTACTCTGTCTAACATGTTATGTGCCCTCCTCGGGCCAGGTTGAACTGCCACAGTACAGCAGTCATGTTGTCCAGGAGCCATGTCCCTCTATTGTGCACTGCCCACTCCTCATCTGATACCCAGGTGTGGCCCTTACATGCAGGGAATTCTGTCACTTAGGACTGTGTCCTTGCAGTTTGCTTGACTCAAGGTGGGAGACAGCATCTGTTTCCCTGACTCTGTGGTGGGCATCATGGGTGGGTCCATTGCTTACACAATGCCTGTATTCTGACATGTATTCAGCGTGTTACTTTGATCTGTGGTCCAATTGCTGAGCTGATCCACCACATGTGGCTGGGGTATCTGGCACACACCCATGCTGCGGGTGGGAACAATGTTTGGGCCCCAGGAGTATGTATATGACATGTGTCACACATACTCAGCCAGCTGCCTACAGTCCAGGGCTCATCCCTCATTCATGTGGGGCTGGACAGTCATGCCTACTCCAGGCCATACAATACACTCTGTACTCCCACTCCCGTGTATCAGAGGACACATTGTGCACAGTGATTTGCCCCTCAGGTGTCTGCCTCTGTGTCAGTGTGCTGTGGATTAGTCGCCAGGACTGCTGTGGAGTTTCTTGGTAGGGGCTCAGCATGCCACTGGAGATGTGACCATAGGAGACGATACTTGTGTGACACATAGGTGTCTGATCAGCTGCCCATGCAGACTGGGGCATGTAAATGTGAAGTTCAGGCAGCTGTTCCCCATGCACAGCAGAGTGTGAGGGGCTCAGGTTCAGAGGGTAGTGTCACAGGTCTCCCATATGTCCAATAGGTATGACCTGGACAGATGAGGGTTAAGAGGATGTGTTGTGGGGGGATGTACATGTGCACTTGTGCAGCTCCAGGACTTGCATTCCCCATGACCTACTATTGTGACACAGTGCAGAGTGTTGTTGTCTGGCTGCAAAGTCATTCATCACTGAGACAGTGATGTATGACTTTGCAGTCATGCCTCCGCCATGGCATGTGTCTACTGATTGGTGATCCTGCAGGGGAGTGACATGTGCTACATGCACACCATAGTGGCGCTGGCTATCAGGACATGGGTGCATCATGGTGTCTGTCGCTGGTATGCATCACATGCATTTCCTATTTGACTCTGGGCATCCCTTACATCCGTAAACCTGTACTGACTCAGTGGCAAGAGCTGTGATGTGTCCACACCGTGTTCTCTGCACTGTCCAACTACTGTGTACTTGGTGCATGTGTCAACACTGGGGTGTTGCAATCCAACAGACACCAGACAGATGGGTGCAAGGCCATGTGGGATGTGAGTGCCATGCTTGGCATCAGACTGACAATTGACTTCTCCTGTTCAGTTAGTGCACTTTTAGCAATGTACAACTAATGATGCCAGGGCTTGCTCTGTGATGTGCTGTGCTCACAGTGGTGTGTGCGTTATGTGCAGGTGACTGATGTCTGTCTGTTTCCCCATTGTTTGCAGATACATCCACGGCCACGGAAGGGGACAGCTCCACGGACCAGGAGGAGCCGGAGAGCCAGACTGGGTCAGCAGCCGAGGAGTGGTCGGAGGGACCCAGTGGCACGGAGGGCGAGGGGAGCCACACCGAGGAGTCCTCAGCAGCATCCACCTCAGCTGAGGACCAGAGCAACTCGGAGGATGACTCCCTTGTGGAGGCGGGTGTCAGCAGCCACCACACCCCAGCTAGTGTTGCTGTCCCCGCCACCACCAGCACCACCACCGCCCTCCCATCGGCTCCCATTCCCCAGGTCCGTGGAGGCTCCCATGTCCGGGAGCGTGTCTCCTTTGGGCCAGGCACCGCACCCCCTGCCCCTGTGTCCCCTGCTGCCCTGAGTGAGGAGTCTGTGTACCTCCTTCGCCAGCTCCATGTAGGGCAGACAGCCATGCTGAGTGTCCTCCATGCGCACACCGCGCTGTTGACTCAGCTGGTGTCGTTCATGGAGGGCATCTCATCGGGCATGTCTGACCTACAGAGGGGCAATAGGTCCATGGACTCCTCCCTGACGGCAGCAGTGTCCCTCCTCAAACGGTCCCTCACCCCTCCTGCCTCTGCTCCATCCACACTCCCCAGCACCTTACCCATCCCAGGCACACACACACTGGCACACACCAGCACACACACATCCAGCACACTGACACACACGCCAATGACAAAACGCACACGCAAGCACATTCAGGGGACTGAAGCCAGACTCACAGGGGATGGGGCCCTGGAACACACACACGCATCCACATGCACTGCGCAGTCCTCAGTTCCCTCTCCCTCCAAAGCACCCTCCCTTGCCTCACCTGCAACCCCAAAGTCACAGCAGCTCTTCCTCTGTGACCTCGGCCTCTTCCCCACCGATGAAGCTGCTCCAGCATCCCGGGGGAAGAGGAAGCCCACCCACACGGAGCAGAGTGCCCCTCGCCCCCGGACACCCTCCCCCAGGCGCAGACGGACTGAGGCCCCCACCCGCAAGTCCCCCGGAGTGCTAAGAGCAAGACCCCGCCACCGCCCTGCAGCTCAGGCACAAGGTCTCCGTCCTCCATCCCTCAGGCCCCCACTTCACAGGTGCCCCCACCACACCCTGCCCCAGGTTCCCCCACCCACAGATATACCATCCCCAAGATGCTCCGGCCTTCTCCCCCTGCCACTTGCTCTCCCAGCACCACACCCCCGCTGCGCTTGTCTGTGCCACTGATGTGGTGAGGGTGTCCCCCCTCTGTCCAACCCACCTTGCCTGTTCCCCATTCTCCTCCCCTGGAGGTAGGCACTGCAGTGGAGTCCACTACCGCCCTGTCTGACTTGGGCACTGCAGTGGCGGACCTGTCCACCCCATCTGCAGGGTCCACTGCAGTTGTGCCGGCACCCACGACATCTGTGTCATGCCCCCCAGTTGTGCTGGCACACACCATGTCAGACACCTCCACTGCAGTTGTCAGTGGCTCTCCAGCACCCACCACCCCTTCCCTGACTCCCCCTGGTGAGCCCTGATCCTGTCCCTGCGGTGCCTGGCCTGCCCCCGGTTGCCCCTCCTAGTGGATTGTCCCTGGTATTGTGCAGGCATGCGTAGGGTGACATCTGCCAGTGTCACCCTGTTTGAACTTTGACAATGGACTGGCCATTGGCCTTTGCTCTTTTTCAGGACTTCGTTTGGCCTCAACACATATGCTGAATAAAGCAACTTTCTTTTCTCTAGTGCTCATGCTTCAGATGTACATGTTGTTGGTGCAGCTAACCATGCCCTTGCTGCAGTGATGGTGATATCTGGTCTCATGATTATGAAGTGTTACTGTGCAGGAACCCATGTGGTCCAGGGGGAATGTGTCCTATCATGTGGTGTATCCATGTCATCAATAGCAGCATCTGAGGGTGTCATGTGTTCAGTATTTGGCAATGGGTTTCCTACTTACATTGGCAATTTCATATCTGTGGCTTCCACCCCTGCACATCTGTTGTGCCTGCCATCGTTGCATTTGTCTACTTCCCTGACCGTGTTGCCATCTCCAGTGGACATGCAGGTTTGGGCATCAATGGGGAGGGACTCATCCGTGTAGTCAGTGCAACATTGCTATACAAGTGTGTTGGATCTGTGCTGATGATTCCGTTGGCACATCCATGACCAGGCTGATGTGATGGGAGCCCTCATTTGGTGCTAATTGTTGATTGTGTGACCAAGTGCTCAGCTGACATGATGGGGCCCTACTGAGGCAACATATGGCACAGCTTTCCTCACACAGGAGTGGAGTCCCCTCATGGCAGTGTGTACACGTGTGACATTGCCTGCGCCCAAGGTGTGTGTTGTATGTGCATGTCTGTGTGTTCACTTCCATTCATCTGCGCATGCTGTGATCCCTAGTGTTGTACCTGTTTGTGATGCTTGCTGACTTGAGCTATGTTCCCCCAAAGTCTTCTCCCTGTGTTCTCTGTGATGTGGGTGCATGGCACATTACTGGTCATCAGGGTGTCACCCATAGGTGTGTTTGCTGTCAGGGCAGAGTTTGTGTGCTGACGCAGATGGGTCACAGTCAGGTTTCCCTTTGGCACTTGTTGTTTGCCCCTGTCATGTGATTTCCAGTTTGTGTTATCTTTCAGTGATTGTGACACGTTGTGTGTGTGACTGCTGGCACTCCTTAGGGTCCGGGCTGCAATGTTGGTTGTTGTCTATGTGTGTTCTTTGTGGGTGACCTTGGCTTCTTCATTGGTGTGTGACTGTGGCTGGGATCCCATTGGTCGGTGTGGTATTGCCGTCATGTCCATGTACAGCGTAGTGTGCAGTGTGTCAGACATTCAGGAGTCTTGTTGAGTGTCCATGTGTGATGTGTTTCTACACCTTGGTTCCCACCCACCACCCTGGAATAGTCATGGGTGCATGTGCAATGTCACCAGTGCATGTGTACTTCACTGCTGCACATTGTTGGAGGTCGAGGGGTGTGGTCTTGAGTGTGTGCAGATGAGAGTTGTTGCCCGGCTAGTCCCCTGCCTCCATGTTGGCCTTGGCTTACTGGCCATGCTGATTGATTTGTGCTTGTGTAGGTGTGATGGTAGTTAGTTGCTCAGGACACCTGACTGTGGTTCACAGTGTGAACGACATTTAGCTTTGTCATCACAGTGGTATTTTTCTTCAGCCCAGGGTCACCACATTGTGGGGGCCCTGGGGGTGGTGCTGTGGTGTGTCTGTGACTTGCTGTGTCAGTTGTTGTTCCTACGTGCCTGTGTGACATGTGTGTTTTGTGCTCCCTCTCACCTGTCAATGCCTGCTTGCCCACATAGGGGATTTGGATCCATGAGTTACCTTAGTGTGGCAGTGTATGCACATCTGTATGATTGGTATTCAGCTCTCCTCATGTGTTGTGTTGTTGCCTGGGGACAATGGCACCCCCACCCCTCACCTGCTGTGTATGATGACAGTGTTGGTCTGCCTGTTTGTGTTTGTGCATCTGCACCACTGCATTGGCATATCTTGGGTGTGCCATTGGCTGTATGTTGTTTGGTGTGTTTCCCCTGCTGTCCCTGGGACTCCTAGGTCATCGGTCAGCACAGTGATCATGGTTTGTGTGTCCCATTGCTGCCATGGTATGGTATCTGTTCACCTCACATCTGCTGTCTCCACAGGGTATCTGCATTTGTGTGCCCATTGGTGCAAATATGTGGTTCTGCATTCTGATGGTCACTTCTGTCATTGTGTCATTGATGACTGTTGACGGTCTCAGCCCCCATGGGTGTTGTTTGTCTGCACATGGCCAAAGGAATGTTTCATTTGCACTGCAGTATTTGGCTCCCCCAATTTATGTTGCAATGGGACACATACACTACTTTGCCACAGATGAGTTTTTGGTTCTGTGACCAGGAATGATCCATGCAGTTTGGCAGTTGCAGCTCTTTCTTTGTCAACAATTACCTTTTGGTCACTGTGATGATGAGGGTGTAGACCCCATTGCCACAATGGTCAAAATGTGCTTCAGCTATGGACCCCACACTTGCCTTTTGGTCACTGTGATGATGGGGGTTTAGACCCCATTGCCACAATGGTCAAACTGTGCTTCAGCTATGGACCCCACACTTACCTTTTGGTCACTGTGATGATGGGGGTTTAGACCCCATTGCCACAATGGTCAAAATGTGCTTCAGCTATGGACCCCACACTTGCCTTTTGGTCACTGTGATGATGGGGGTTTAGACCCCATTGCCACAATGGTCAAAATGTGCTTCAGCTATGGACCCCACACTTGCCTATTGGTCACTGTGATGATGGGGGTTTAGGCCCCATTGCCACAATGGTCATGGGCTGCTTGCATTGTGGGTGCCACACACATATATGTGTGGCACATGTGCTAGGGGGTCACATTGTATGTTCAATGTCATGTTCGGTGTTGTAGGCATTTGACACAGCCTGCTCACACGCTTGTCATGGTGGTGGGGGGATGTCTTAATCTTGCATTCCCTAGGTTGTGGTGTGCTTGTTGTGTCATGCATTGTCCATCCTATGAGTGGGGGTGGTAGTAGTGGTAGGCATCCTGCCCCCTGGCTAAGGGTGGTAGTAGTGGTGGGCATCCTGCCCCCTGGGTGGGGGTGGTAGTAGTGGTGGGCATCCTGCCCCCTGGCTAAGGGTGGTAGTAGTGGTGGGCATCCTGCCCCCCTGGGTGAGGGTGGTAGTAGTGGTAGGCATCCTGCCCCCTGGCTAAGGGTGGTAGTAGTGGTGGGCATCCTGCCCCCTGGCTAAGGGTGGTAGTAGTGGTGGGCATCCTGCCCCCTGGGTGAGGGTGGTAGTAGTGGTGGGCATCCTGCCCCCTGGGTGGGGGTGGTAGTAGTGGTAGGCATCCAGCCCCCCTGGCTAAGGGTGGTGGTAGGCATCCAGCCCCCTGGCTAAGGGTGGTAGTAGTGGTGGGCATCCTGCCCCCTGGGTGAGGGTGGTAGTAGTGGTAGGCATCCTGCCCCCTGGTTGAGGGTGGTAGTAGTGGTAGGCATCCAGCCCCCTGGCTAAGGGTGGTAGTAGTGGTAGGCATCCAGCCCCCTGGCTAAGGGTGGTAGTAGTGGTGGGCATCCTGCCCCCTGGGTGAGGGTGGTAGTAGTGGTGGGCATCCTGCCCCCCTGGGTGAGGGTGGTAGTAGTGGTAGGCATCCTGCCCCCTGGCTAAGGGTGGTAGTAGTGGTGGGCATCCTGCCCCCCTGGGTGAGGGTGGTAGTAGTGGTAGGCATCCTGCCCCCTGGCTAAGGGTGGTAGTAGTGGTGGGCATCCTGCCCCCTGGGTGAGGGTGGTAGTAGTGGTGGGCATCCTGCCCCCCTGGCTAAGGGTGGTAGTAGTGGTGGGCATCCTGCCCCCCTGGGTGAGGGTGGTAGTAGTGGTAGGCATCCTGCCCCCTGGGTGGGGGTGGTAGTAGTGGTGGGCATCCTGCCCCCTGGCTAAGGGTGGTAGTAGTGGTGGGCATCCTGCCCCCTGGGTGAGGGTGGAGGTAGTGGTAGGCATCCTGCCCCCCTGGTTGAGGGTGGTAGTAGTGGTAGGCATCCAGCCCCCTGGCTAAGGGTGGTGGTAGGCATCCAGCCCCCCTGGCTAAGGGTGGTAGTAGTGGTGGGCATCCTGCCCCCTGGCTAAGGGTGGTAGTAGTGGTGGGCATCCTGCCCCCCTGGTTGAGGGTGGTAGTAGTGGTGGGCATCCTGCCCCCCTGGGTGAGGGTGGTAGTAGTGGTAGGCATCCTGCCCCCTGGGTGGGGGTGGAAGTAGTGGTGGACATCCTGCCCCCTGGGTGAGGGTGGTAGTAGTGGTAGGCATCCTGCCCCCTGGGTGGGGGTGGTAGTAGTGGTAGGCATCCAGCCCCCTGGCTAAGGGTGGTGGTAGGCATCCAGCCCGCCCTGGGTGAGGGTGGTAGTAGTGGTAGGCATCCAGCCCCCCTGGCTAAGGGTGGTAGTGGTGGTGGGCATCTGGCACCCCCTGGCTAAGGGTGGTAGTAGTGGTGGGCATCCTGCCCCCTGGGTGAGGGTGGTAGTAGTGGTAGGCATCCAGCCCCCCTGGCTAAGGGTGGTGGTAGGCATCCAGCCCCCCTGGCTAAGGGTGGTAGTAGTGGTGGGCATCCTGCCCCCTGGCTAAGGGTGGTAGTAGTGGTGGGCATCCTGCCCCCCTGGGTGAGGGTGGTAGTAGTGGTGGGCATCCTGCCCCCCTGGGTGAGGGTGGTAGTAGTGGTAGGCATCCTGCCCCCTGGGTGGGGGTGGTAGTAGTGGTAGGCATCCAGCCCCCTGGCTAAGGGTGGTGGTAGGCATCCAGCCCCCTGGCTAAGGGTGGTAGTAGTGGTGGGCATCCTGCCCCCTGGGTGAGGGTGGTAGTAGTGGTAGGCATCCTGCCCCCTGGGTGGGGGTGGTAGTAGTGGTGGGCATCCTACCCCCTGGGTGAGGGTGGTAGTAGTGGTAGGCATCCAGCCCCCCTGGTTGAGGGTGGTAGTAGTGGTAGGCATCCAGCCCCCTGGGTGGGGGTGGTAGTAGTGGTGGGCATCCTGCCCCCCTGGCTAAGGGTGGTAGTAGTGGTAGGCATCCAGCCCCCCTGGCTAAGGGTGGTGGTAGGCATCCAGCCCGCCCTGGGTGAGGGTGGTAGTAGTGGTAGGCATCCAGCCCCCCTGGCTAAGGGTGGTAGTGGTGGTGGGCATCTGGCACCCCCTGGCTAAGGGTGGTTGTGGTGGTTGGCATCCAGCCCCCCTGGGTTGGGGTGGTGGCGCGCATTCAGGCCCCTGTGTGCATATGTGGCATTGGTGATGGGCATCCCGCCCCTATGGTGCTGCTGTTGCTGGTGTAAGTATATTCAGATTCCCAGTGTATGTGTGTGATGTGTCGTGTACGTGTTGTATGTGTTTTGTGGTTGGTGTCTGACTTACCTTCTGCGCCGTACGCGTCCGTGCCTGTTCCGGTAGTAGATGTAGAATATTGGTATGATCGGGACGAAGGGATTCATGGTTGGTTCGTGTCGTTCGTCCTTCTCGTTGCTTCGCGTCGTCCTCGTCGCTTGGCTTCGTCCTCGTCGCTTCGCGTCGTCCTCGTCGGTGCTGTGTTCGTCTCGTAGCCGTGGATCGTGTTGTGGCGCGATTCGGAGCTTATGTGCGCCTCTCCCGGATGCTTTGACGTGCCGTGCGTAGCGACGGGTTCGGCGCGTACGGAAAGCGCATCGTACTTGTCCGGCCGGACGGGGCTGCATTTTCCCTTCCGTGCGACTCGATTCGGCGTTTCCGGATTCGCCTCGGTCGGAGAACAGGACCTGGTTTGGGTGAGTACGGCTCGGCCGGGATTTTTGCTGTTGTGCGCATCGTACTTGCTCGTTCGGTGTGCTGTACGGATCGGTCGGGAAACAGGCTTTCGCATGGCTTTTTTCCCGACCGAATGGTATTGGGTGCGCCTCCGACCGAGATCGGAATCGGCCCCTTGGTCGCTACAATCTTTGAAGATGGGTCAGTCGATCCTACTCAATATTGACATCTTCGATCTCCCAATCTAGTATTAGATCTATTCCGAAACAGGTGGGCTGCACTCACACTCAATTTGGGGACCAGGCCTTATTTTTCAAGAAAACAAGCGAGACAGGGATAAAAGGCAGGGAAAAAAAGACGGGAAAACAGTGACAAATGGAGAAAGACGTGATTTAAAAAAACCTGAACGAGTCAGATAATACTACCTTTAATTGCTCTATGTAACCTGCTCGTTTTTTATTGTTTTTCAATATGTCATTTTAAACATTGACAAAATTACAGCTGAAATCATCCCTGCCTAAATAATGGCCTTTTTGTGATGCCTAAACCATCAATTTTTTTGCCCTTTTTGTTATTTTTTTCTAAATTCTCACCATAGCTTAAAAATCTTCATCAGAGTTTCCAGAATAAAAACAGAACAGCGCCGCCAATCTCCTGTGAAATTTTAACTGTGTTAGGAGTGACGTAATACAAATTGGTTGGTAGACAACAACAAATTAACAAATTAACTTTGGATGCTACATTGTTTCTAAGGAGTTATGACCAAATGTACAGAAATAGTTTTTCACTAGAGTCTGAATTCAGGCGCCGTCTATCATAGGAACTATCAGTAAAAGGAATCTAACATCTTAAAACTCTGCAAAACCTGTGGAGGGGGAAACTCTAAAAATATCTCTGCATACCACGGAGGTTCCAAGCGTCACATGGATGTGGCTAGTTTTTCTTGCACTTAGGTGAAGAAATCTTCAAGGTCACTCTTCCCAAGAAGTCTAGTTTTTTTTTTTTTACCAATATTCACCTTAGGGCATTCAAAATCATTTTGTGCATAGACACAGCGTCATCATTCGGATGTTTGGTAGCCTGGACAAGATCTAGTTTAGGGGACCCACTATTAACAAATTAGAACTGCATTACCTGTGCCCTTCTAATTCAAACCCACATGATGCCAAACACTACTAAAATATAGGTTAAACTTCAACAGGGTTACACAAAACAGCTGAAATATGTCTTGCCCGGGACCCAAAAAATCCTTCAAAGGACACTGGATAGACAGACAGTCAGAAGTAGAGGGTTTTAGATTAAGGAACAGTATAGACAGTAGTAAAATAGAAAGAAAGTTCACTTTACTGGGGGCCCCTTAGAAGGTGGGGGTCCTGGGCAAATAGAACATTTTGCCCATGCCTTAAAACGCCTCTGCCTAGACCCAACTCTAGCTGTCCTAGACTTTCTCCAAACTCCAAATCAGGGAACTTGGAAGCAATTGTTTGATTAAAGAGTTCATGTTTCAAAAGAAAAACTAGTGAGTCATCCAGGCTTCTGTGACTGCATCCAAACATAACAGAGTGATAGAACTGTATGTTAGAGATACGCATTATAACAATTTCTGAATGAATCTCTTCTGTTGGTGCTGACTTATGGAATATAAGTATAATATTTTTCAAAACTTAGGGGGCCATTTAAGACCCTTGTGTGCAGCCTGCCGGCCTGCAAGATTAGCAGAGCCCTGACCTCTACTCCAAAGAGTTGTGCTACTGAATATTGACACCAACAATATTGAGATACAAAAATTTATGATTTGATTTGATTTGATTTGTCGACTTATATAGCGCACATATGCCCGAAGGCGTCTTGGCGCTGGGTTTGGCAGGACATATGAGGTGATGGGATTGAGCGATGCGTTATGGGTTTCCAGAGCTCAGTCGGAGAAGAGCCAAGTTTTCAGTAGTCTTCTGAAGGACATGAGTGAGGTACTGTTTTTTATCGGCATTGGCAAACGGTTCCAAGTTTTTGCTGTTCCCAATATGAAACTTCTTCCTCCCCAGCGAACCTGCCTGTACTTGGGTAATGTAGCAGTTTTGAGTGAGAGGATCTGAGATTTCTGGCTGGTACGTACCATTTCAAGTGCGATCTCAGATATAGTGGTCCTTTACCCTGAAGTGCCTTATAGGCCAGACATTGTGATTTGAAAATAATTCTCTTCCCCACTGGGAGCCAGTGAAGGGCTCTCAATCTATGGGAGATTGCTTCATGTTTGGGGACACCCAGTATCAATCTAGCGGCGGCGTTCTGCAGACGCTGCAGTTTTTGTAGATACTGGGATTGTAGCCCTACATATAGGGCGTTGCCTTAGTCCAATCTCGAAAGGGCCAATGATGTCACCAACGTCTTTAATGCTTCCGGGGGTATGAAAGGACGAATCTTTCTGATCATCTTTAAGATCCCCCAGAAGGTGGATGAAAGCTTGTTGATTTGACCGTCAAATATCAGCTTGTCATCAAAGACCACACCTAGGTTCTTGACCTTGGAGACTGGCATCGGACAGTCTCCAAGGTTATCTGGCCACCATCTTGGTGACCAGAAGGATGGAGTCAGGGCCCAGTATCAGGACCTCCGTTTTTCTCCGTTTAGTTTTAGGCAGTTAGTCTGCATCCAGGTGTTTACTTGTGACATGCAATTGTTAAAACGATCAGCTGTCGCGTCCACATTATTTGACACTGACACAACCACCTGGGTGTCGTCAGCATAAGAGACCACCGAGAAGCCACATTGCCTAATAATCGAGGCTAACGGAGTCACATAAATATTAAAAAGTGTGGGGCTCAGAGAGGAGCCCTGAGGTACACCACACGGCAGTTCAAATGATTTGGATATGGAACCTCCCAGTTCTACTGAGAAAGTTCTACCGGTTAGATAGGATGCAAGAAGATTGAGGGCGGATTCCTGAAATCCCAGCTCCGTCAATTTGCCAATTAATATTTCGTGGTTGACAGTGTCGAAGGCCGCCGATAGATCTAACAAAATCAAGGCGGCCTTCCCTCCTGAGTCCAGTGATCTTCTAAGTTCCTCTGTTGCCATGATCAGAGCAGTCTCGGTTCCGTGGCCTTCTCTGAACCCGTACTGAGAGTGGTCCAGGAGTTCTCCAGCGGAAATGAAAGAAGTAATCTGTGTGTTAAGCAGTTTCTCCAATACCTTGGATGAAAAAGGGATCCGAGAAATTGGCCGGTAGCTGCCAGGTTCTTCGGGATCTAAATTGGCTTTTTTTAGCAGAGGCAGGACTGAGGCTGTCTTCCATGCATCCGGGAACCTGCCTGACTGTACGATCTCCCTAAACAGTAAGTTTAGTTGTTCACTGAGTAGTTCAGGGAACAGATGGAAGACTTTGGGAGGACAGGGGTCTGACGGGGCTCCTGAGTTAGTTGTTTTCACTACTTGGACAATCTGTTCCCATGTGGGAGATGTGAAGGAGAAGCCAGTGCCCGATGTGTGACTATCTGGCCCTGGCTTTGGTGTCTTGGGGGAGGAGTGATTACCACCTATGAAGGTTTTGTAAACTGTCTCAACTTTGTTGATGAAGAACTGTCCCAAGGTGTTACAAAATTCCAGGGTGCTGACTGTTTTAGCATTGGCTGGGAGATTAGCTAGTTTCTTTACTGTAGCGAACAGTTCCCTGCTGGAGTTCTTAGCTTCCAGAATTTTCGACGTAAAGTAATTACTTTTTTCCTCAATAATCAATCTCTTGTACTCTGCTAATGTTTGTGCATACTCCTTCTTTTTGGCTTGATCATAGTTTGCCCTCCACTTTCTTTCGGACCTTCTGCAAATTCATTTCTAAGCTCTAAGTTTCTCTGAAAACCAAGGTTCTGACGGCCTTTTCCTACTAGATCTAACACTCTTAATAGGGGCTGCAGCGTCAACCGCTGTTTTGATCCAGGTGGTTAGTCTATGGACTGCTTCGTTCGTATCTGCTGTTAGGTCCGGCTTGGTGTCCAATAGTGAATTTTTAAGGTCAGGAGTATTAATTTTGGTCCAGTCTTGATAGTTAACTGTGATAGGTGTGTTAGATGATGTTAGTTGTTGTGAATTTGCATTAATGTTGAACACTATAGCTCTGTGGTCTGACCAAGGCACAGGAATCACCTCCACGATTTTGATCATAGTATTGGAGGTAAAGATTCCGTCCAGGGTGTGGCCGGCGACGTGAGTCTCTTGCTTGACTATCTGTCCCAGTGAGAAACCCGACAAGGCGTCAATGAGTGCGGTCACGTCTACTGCATTTTCTAGGTGATAATTAAAATCTCCTAAAATTGTAAAGTCTGAGTAGTTAATGCTGGCTTCCAAGAAAGGACTGATTTTGTCCATAAGGGGGATCCGTGCCTTTGGTGGCCGATATATGAGAAGTCCTTTTAGAGTGTTGTTGTTAAGTAGCCCTCCCCCCGCTTGAGTGTTCTATCGGCTCTAATGATAGTAAAACCTACTGGGAGTGCTAATGCCAGGTCGGGATCCGAAGCTGAGTCTGCCCAAGTCTCTGTTATGAAAGCCAGATCAAGCTTATGGTTTTCGATCATTTCTGCGATTTCTGTGTTATGCTTTATTAGTGATTGTGCATTGATTAACATGGCTTTTATGCCTTTACTAGTGGGTGAATGTGGTGATTTTTGCTGTAGTGTTAGCAGCTTAATATTCCTGAAGCTGAATTGTAACGAACAATATTCACAGAGCTTAGGCTCTTTTAGGGGATCGATTGTCGTGCATCCGGAGTTTTTGCATCCTATGTTCAATTTCCAGAGCTCTTCTCTTGTGTAAGTCACATTGCTCTGTTCTGTGGCTAGAGACACTGGGGGCCTGGCCCTAGGCCCGAGCCAGGCGCGGACGGGCGCAGACGGGCTTGCCTTTGGCGCGCCTTCGGCACGCCCGCTGCGTGCGTCCGCTGCGCGTGCGCTCTGGCATCTGCTGAAATAGTGGTTATCGCGGGAAAAAACTAGCCCGCTAACCTGCTGCTGCCCGAAAGGAAAGAATATTGAGGTACAAAATATTGAAAGGTAAGTGCATGCAGGGAAGTAAAGATTTACTATTGCTGACTCCACATCTATATACCTTGAAGATATATGTACCACATAGGTACATGTATGTGGTGTAAGGTATAGAAAATCTAGACTTACTTACCTGCCAATATTGTTTTTCAATAATTTTCCTCAATATTTTGTCCCACTGATACTGTGGGTTCAATATTCAGGGTGCACACCCTACCAATCATATACATAAATCTTCTCCGGCCTAGTTGGAATCTCTGTGTCTTCAGTGCATTCACTAGGGTGGATGATGCACTGAAGGCATACATGAACGGCAGGCAGAGTCCCAGATTTTTTGGGCTGCTCTGCATATTCGTGGGGTGGTGGCCGGGAGGTAGTTGCAGACCAAAAAACTGCCCTGAAGGGTGGTTAATTTGCTCTCTGTGCATCAGGGCAATAATTTGTTTCCATGCCTGGGCCTGCCATTGTTCGCATAGAGGACCCTGTTATGTTATGTTATGATATGTCATGTTATATTATGTTTAGGGCTCCCGGTTTTATGGTATCTATTTTTATAACATTTCCGTCTGTATTTATCCATATTTATTTTTGGGCCATTTTGTCTGTATTTATCCATATTTATTTTGTGTTTTGCATATAAATGTAGTTGTAAAACTGTACATTTCCATATTTATTTAAATGACAGATGCGCACTCATACTTTGATGTCCGTCGTGTTTTAGCTATTTAAGTTGCTAAATATTACATAACAGTACATCCATTGGCAAATATTAGCATTATGCCACAAATGTATATTGATACATGCAGTTATTTAAAGAAATTTCATCCTGTTTTGTAATTTCCCATGCTGTCCATCTGCTCAGATGTTGGGCCATAATTCATGAAAGACAGCACGAAGAGTCACTTGAAAGAAGCACATTTTCTGTATTTATCCATTTTTTAAAATAAATGCAGACAGAAAACACATTGGGGCCGATTCCGATTTCGGCCGGAAGGGCACCGAACGATGGTCGGAGCCCTTCCGACCGAATCGGAACGTGCCGCTCGGATTCCTTTCCGACCGAGCCATTCCGATGGGCTTGGTCGGAAAAGAATCTGACTCGGAGTTCCGGATGGCTCACGACGGGTTCGGAGAGCCCGTCAGCCATCCGGAAATCCCTCTGTACTCCCCCGGCTGCCTCTTTGCGACCGAGGGAGTACGATGGCAGTTTTTCACTGCCTTTTCGTGCCGGTCTTTCCGGCACGAAAAGGCAGTCGGTCACTGTCTTTGGGGGCCCCCAGTGGGACCCCCATGGGTGCAAGGTCGCCGAATGGCGGCCTGGAGGCACCTATGGCGCCCCTCTGTTGAACCCTGCACCCGGTGGCAGGCACCTTGGGGTGCCGGCCACAGGGTGCAGGGTTGAACAGCACCCCTGCTTTCTCCAATGCCAGCATGCATTCCGTCCGGAATGCATGCTCCCCATTGATGGGAGATACGAGTGCGACCGAACAGGGTTCGGTCGCATCGCACTGCCTGGGCCGTAACCGACGACAGCAGGTCGGTCGGTTACGGCTCCGGACCGATGTCGGACGGACCTGAGTCCGTCCGACATCGGAATCGGCCCCATTGTTTTCTGTCTGTATTTATCTGTGAAAATCCGTAAAAACGGAAAACAGGGAGCCTTAATTATGCTATGTCATGTTATGTTATGTTATGCTATGCTGTGTTATGTTATTTTGTTATGCAGATCTGTAGAGCGCACTATCACCCGGGAGGCTATCCTGGAGCTGAGCAGGTGTGAGTATAGGCACGCCAAGGGCCTAGTGGGACTACTCGAAAAGCCAGGTCTTCAGTTTCTTACAGATTTCAAGAAGTGAAGTGAAGGCTCTTATGTATAGAGGCAGGTCGTTCAAGCTTTAGGAGCGATGCAGGAGAAGGCTAGACTGCCAGATCTGGTTTTCCGTATACGTGGGATTTGTGTAAGCAGGAGTATGGATGAGCGGAGGTGTCCGGCACAGAAAGTCAGGGGTGTGTGCAGCTATTATCAGTCTGGCCTGCGGCCCAGTGGAGGATGGTCACCAGGTCAAGGGTTTCTGAGGATGGAGCCAACTGAGGGCTTAACATCAGAAATCAGCTGTTCCCTACTCTAAATCAGGTTAGGAACTTCAAGTGGTCCAGGATGGTGATGATCCTGCTCCAACAAGCTCTATATAAGATCATATGCTTTCCCCAGCAGAAATCAGTCAATATATAAGTTAACTCTTGCTACCAATGGTTTTAATGATAGTATTCATGTACAGCTGCCAAAAAAGGTACCAAACTTTCAAAGACTCCATATTCTTATTTGTTGGTATAATTTGCAAATTTAGAGTCCTTATGTTTTATCACAAGGACAAAGCGTAGGCAAGATCCAAAAATGCATTTCAATTTCCGCACAAGGAGACCACGTGCAAGTATCAGGAATGCCCATTAAACATTTATGTCTAGGGATATGTGATATTGGTGTAATTTGATTTTGCGGAATTACGCAAAATGTCACTAAAATACGTCAAATGATGTGTAATTATGTGAAATGTAAATCCATCATTTAGCGCTATATTTTTGCATGAAATGCATCCGTGTGTCAATTTTTGACACGAGAATGCATTTTGCGCTTAAAAAAGTGCACAAAAGCACTACAAACAACAGCTGCTCATGTTCTGTTGTTTACAGGCGAAATGGTTTAATTTCGGGAATTTCGAATTACAAAATTTCTGAAATTACGTTGGATTATTTTAAATTTCGTCCAGGCCTTATTTACACCACCTGCACTCCTGCTCTGTCTCACCTTCAAAAAAATGCATTTTGTGCCGATCACACATGTAAATGAGATGATCACATGCATCTGTGTAACATGTTTAGTTTGTTTAGAATACCGTGTGGTGTCAGCCTTGCTGAGTGTGGAAATCTTGCTTTGCTGCCACCTGATTTAGGAGAGCATCATGTATGTTAACAGGGAGCCATGGGTCTGCATAAATGACACACACATGCAAGTCCCTAGGTAATTCCTATTGGACAGCGTATATTGTATAACTTGGGGTTGAGTATGCTCAAGGCAGGAGCACAGTTATGTTCAATTTACAGAACTACAATGCAAATCAAGTTTACATTCTTTAAAAAACACGCACAGTTGAAGAAATGTGTAATTTGTTGTACATTTCTTTTCTGTCTACAAACACAATGACACCTTGTCATCCTTGAAGTCTTAAGGCGTGAACTGTTGCAGTGTGACTCTGGTGCTGACACCTCAGAATCAACAAAACTTCCTGAATCATCTACCAATCTGAGATCTCCCCTTCTCGCATTGATGTTGTTTTGAGATTGCCGGGCTGGCTTCTTCCTCGCGATTCTTGGCATTTCCTTTGCAACCACTTGCCTCAGAGGGGGCAAAATCAGTACCAAGAACTTTGAGGACGGCTCGCCCTTATGGGCATCAAGGATACGCCTTCCTTGTTTTCTGCCCATTTTTTATTATACTAATAGTGAATAATACGCTATTATTTTGTACAAATGTGCCGGAGTGAGCGGCAGTGAGTGTGAGTGTTCACAAGTGGGTGAGTGATAAAAGAATACGTGTCAGAGAGTGTTAAAGAGTGTGTGTGAGAATGTGAGTGGGACTGTGAGTGTAAATGAGTGAGAATAAGTGAGAATGAGTGAGAGTAATAGCGAGCGCAATTGAATGTGACTGAGTGATAAGGTTCAATCGAGTGAAAATAGGAGTGAATGTGAGTGAGTGAGAATGAGAGAGTGAGAGCAAGAGTGATTGTAGGTGAGTATGAGTGCTTGAGTAAGTGTGAGTGCAAGAGTGAGTGAGAATGAATGAGTGAGTGAGTGCAGATGAGTGTTAAAATAAAACACTACACGTTGGGAAGCCAAAAGTCTAACTTGCATTTAATAGAAAAATAGCAAGCAGCACATCAAATAATAAAGAAACAATTATCATTCCCACTGACCAGAGCTCTCAGCCAAAACGTCCTGTTGGAGCTTTTAATGCTAAAATCCATGCAAAATTGAAAGGTTTATATACATTTTTCTCTCCGTACAAATGTATGGGGTGCAGATGTGTCAGAAAATTGTAACTTTCAATGAAACGTATCTAATGAGCAGGTGGCAGGATCTTTTCACAGAGAAAATGTGAGACGTCCTTGAAGCAAAGATACAATACACACACACTGCTGACTCCATTGCTATATTTAAAACCTCACTTCTAGCTGGCAGTATTGAAAGCGAGGCTCTGCTTTACTACGAGGAAATGTACAAATCTACAACCTTGAATATAATGGCTTCTGGGCCTCCTAGAGTCACGAATCTTAAGCATGTTTACGTTAAAGGGCACTTCAGAGCAATAAGAAAACGCCGTTCATATTTGAGTTTATAATATATCAGTGCACGGTGTGATGTACAGGTGCCAAGAACATTGATGTTAAAGCAATATAAATAGGTTATGTTTTCACAAGTGTGAGTGAGACTGAGTGTGACTGAGTGAATTTAAGTGAGTGAGAATAAGGAATTATGATTAAAGTCTGCCATTGGCTCTGGCATACTGATGGTAGTTCTAGGCTTATAGAGGCACCCATAACAAGATATTGGGGCTGGCATACTGGAGGCAATCCTTGGCATGACAGGCACATGTGATAAAATATTGCCACAGGCATACTGGAGATAATTAATGGAATAATGGGCCTGTGCTAAAAAACTGGGACTGGCATATTAGATGTCATTGTTGGCATTGGGGCACCCATGGCAAAATCATAGCACCAGTCTCATGGGAGGGGGCAGCCATGGCGAAATGCAGAGCCTGGCAAAGTAGAGATAACTTGTGACATTACATCACCCAAGGTATCTGGATGATGTTAATGTCAAACTTCTGGTACTGGCGTATTGTACGTCATATTTGGCGTAAGGGGGCACTCACAGCATATGGGCGATGGGGGCAACCATCAGGGCCGGACTGGCCATAGCGGGCATCTGGCATTTGCATGGGAGGCTGGAAGGGTAGGGGCCGGTTTTGCAGTAGTGGGAGCCGGTTTTGCAGCAATGCTGCAATATCGGTCCCCAGTAACAAAAGTAGCAGTGCTGGGGGCCGAATTGTTAAGCAGCAGTGCTTCATGCTTGCCCCCATTCCCCCCACACGCCCCACCCCTTCGGGGGGGTGGGGGCCGGTATGCCAAAATTGCCAGGGCTGTTTGGATTCCCAGTCTGGTCCTGGCAACCATGAGAAAATGTTGACCCGGCCACAGTGGAGTTCATTTTTCACATATGGGGGCACCCATAGCACAGTTTTAAAAAAACTGGGGTAAACTCTCAGGTTTTGTTGGTTTGGCACTCCAAGAAAGGTCTTGAAAATGTACTGAGTGCCTTTTCAGATGCTATGACAAAATGTTTGTGAAAATTGTGCTTTAAATACACTATTTGACACCATTTTTTCAAAATGTTCTGGTAGGGTGAAACCCCCTTTGCTTTGTTCATTTGCTACAATTCAGGGCAAGTATAACGCCCAATACTTAAAAAAATCATGTGAGTACCCTCATATAGATTTGTTATATTAATCATACAGTTATTATGGAACGTCCTGATGTCAATTATTGTGATGTTGTTGGGGTTTAGGTCTTGTGACATCACTTCTGGGAAGAATAGGCTTCAAACATCATAGCATATCATTTCCTGTGATGCCATTAAGGTCAAATAGTGTAGGATTTCACTTCCACCTCCCTGGTATTTTGGAGAGTCGTTGCCAGGCCCCTTCTCCTGATTCCTTGATGTACACAAGAAAGAAAACACAGTCACTCATCCCTGGTAAAAATAGTCACAGGAGCTTCCAAGGCTGTCCTGCCCTCCACTGGTGCCCTTTTACAGACCACTGTTTTTAAGAGACGTTCAGGACATTGTCTGACTTTAGGTATGTACCGCCCTATGGCTAAAAGTGGATTAAAACTGACAATCCTTCACAGCTGTGCAGTGCCACTTGCTTCCACAATTGCATGGTAATTATACCCTAATATGATCAGCACAAGGCTGTCAGAAATGATATATATCAAACTGTGCTGCTCTGAGGTGACAAGACTGATAGCTAACACATGTAGTTATATTAATACTCCAGTGAATTCTATTTTTGATTTAGAGTTGTACACAGTGGTTTCCCAGTGCATCTAAACGCACTCATACACAATCAAATCACACCTGAAACTAAAAATAAACTTGGTCGAGCAATTTGATGTCACTAGTTTGAAAACGACCACACTTCAATCCCAGAATAAGAGCTCAGGAATACGGTGCTGTTTTCTGTCATCTAACACAAAAGTGGAACCGTTTAACACTAAATGGTATTGTGTAGCACATAAATAGCAAAGCACAAGTAGCACAATGACTTTTGTGTACTTGGGATGTGTGGTGCACTAGTTAAGTATCTTTGTTCAGCACTTTATGTTGTGTCGCAAACATAATAGTGTTTTTGACATAAAAGTACTGTATTTAGCCCCATTCATACTGTAGCTGTTGTGTGTCGTGTTCTATTGTGTTGAACACAAGTAGCACGCGACTGCAAGAACTCAGCCATCCTCCCCACTCCACTGCAATGCTGTGGGGTCCACTTGCAGCAATAATGATTTTCGTGCATACATTAAATATAAGGTATAATAGTGACCTCATCAAGGTTAACATCTCCCCTCCCTTCATCATGGCCACCGTCAGCCATTTTGAAGCCACCATTACCTCCTCGTCCGTCTTCCCCACTACAGTCCCTACCTGTGTGATTCTATCTCTGTCCCGCAGAACCTGTTTCCTAGCTGACATACAAAAAAATCCACCCAATATGGCTGCCATTCCCATGTGTAAGTAGAAAAGGGGAGGAGGAATGACATCACATCCTGTATATATACAAGCAGGTTACAGCCATCCATCCTGGATGGGAGGGTGGGAAAAAACAGGACTGTATCGGGGAAGACCTCGACTCGGAGTAATGAAGATTACTAGTGAGTAGCTGGGCCATTCTAAACCATGGTTTTTAAGTGGTGTACTATGAAATAATGAAGCAAGAGCCTAAGATTGTTTGTTTCATTCAGAACTTCATATTTTACTGTTTGTTTTTTACTAAGAATGAAGGTTAAGGAAAAATGCAGAAGGGTTGGTTAACTAAAAGATTACAGAAAAATGTGTTAGATATCCAAGGAGGAAACTCCACTTGGAGACATTACCACACACTTAATACATTTTAGAGGACCTGCCTGCTTTCTCAGTGTTATATACAACAACAGGCCCCCAGATTCTGACCCTGTCTTATGCTCTCCATCCTAGATTTCTCCCAGAATCTACCAATGCCTCTTTTCATTGCAGGTGGGATCGGTTGTCGCGGCCCAGACCGGGGCCAGTCTCGGATATGTCTCGATGCCGTGGAAATCTACAATGCTGACGGGGATTTTTGGAGAGCTGGACCACCAATGCCTTTCCCTCTCCTTTCATTACGAAGCAATTCTAGCAGTGCCGGGGCAGTGGATGGAAAGCTCTATGTCTGCGGAGGATTCCATGGTGCAGGTAGGGTGGCGAAAAGGGCCATTTGGACGAAGGCAATGTGGGCCATGGAGTTTATTTCAATTACTCATGCATTGGTGCAAATTTACAACTTTAGTGAATTGGCAAAGGTTTCCAGAAGTACCCCTGAAAACCTGTGAGTTACAGGTTTTCAGGAGTACTTATGGAAACCTTTGCCAATTCACTAACGCCATAAATCCTGGAAACCTGTGTCTCACGGGTTTATAGGCATACGCCTGGAAAAATGTTGTGAATTAGCATTTGCGACTGTTAAGAGGCACAGCCGAGTGTGCAGTTTTACACAGTATACAAATGCACATGAAGAAATGGTATTTTTTGCAATGGCACTTTCGAAAAACATATTATTTCCACCTCTTTCCTAATGTCCCAACAAATTTTAAGGGTGTCCTTCCTACCATGCACAGAGATGTACTTCCACCCTTGACAGGAGGAAATCTCTATTTACAGGGTGAGAATGGCAGGGAGGAAGGTTGATGGTCAGGCACACACACAAGTGGGTGTTTCTAAACTTTCTAGGGCATTCGCACTGTGGAATGCCCAAATCCCGCTTCTGCAGTGGGATTCACTCAGGCACAATGTTACACATTTGTGGCTCAATATTACATAAGTAAATGGATTTACAAGTGCAAAGTCACCTTTTGTAAATGCCTTGTTAGATGAACTTACACATGGGAATGGGTTTGTGAATAGGGACTGTTAGACTTGGCATCTTTTGGCGTGTTTCCCCTGACTTTTTGCTTTCTGACCTCATGGTTTTGACGCTGTTTTTGCTGGTGTAATGATTCTGCGCACTTTCCTCACTGCTGTCCAGTGGGGAAGTGCAAGTGCTCCTATATAAAATGTGTTATGGATTGGTGTTTCCACGATTGGCCTATTTGGTTTATGTGTCAGTCCCTTGTAAAGTGCACTGAGAGTGCCAGGGCCTATAGATCAAATGCTGTTGGTGGGCTGCAGCACTGGATTGTGCCACCCACGCAAACAGCCCGTAAAGTGTAACTCGGGCCTGCCATTGCAGAGCCTGTGCGCAGCCTGGGGCTGCCATGTCGACTTGGCGAGTGCGCACACTTGCAAGTCCTTAAACCTTCCCTTTTCTACATGTTAGTCACCCCTAAGGTAGGCCCAAGGTACCCCTGTGGGCAGGGTGCGTTGTATGCGAAAGGTAGGACATGCCCTGGTGTGTGTGGCATGTCCTGATAGTGAATTACAGCCTAGTTCGTTTTTCACTATTGCAAGGCTACCTGTTCCCCATAGGCCAGAACGGGCAGTTTTGATTATTACAGCTTATAATCCTAACTGACCCAGGGAACATGGTAGAAATTCGAGTTTAGTATGCCTGGACTCAGAATGATAAAATGCATCTTTTAGTGAAGTTGGTTTTAACATTCTGTGTTTGAAAATACCACTTTTAGAAAGTGGGTATTTTCTTGTCTAACCATCCAAGCCTGCCTCTGCGAGGTTGTGTATTCCTTGTCTGGAGTGTGAGTGACAGGGGCTGGGGGATGCCAGGAGACGGGGTGAGTCAGCACAGGGCTGAATAGCAAGATCTACATGTAGATGGGTGGGAGGAGTTGCACCTGGGCCCTGAATAGGACAGTGCCTTCCCTCCACAATGCTGGCTCCACCTCCTGTGGTGCGTCTGATGTCCCTGGCCTACTCTCTGAAAGAAAGGACGGAGACTTGTCAACAAAGTGCTCCAGAACTGGTTTGGACTAGGCAAAGGCCTCTCTGCCTTCAGAGAACAAAGGAATTTGGGATATAAATATTGGGGTCCTGACCCCATGAATTTAGATCTCGCTGGAATCAAGGAACCTGTCAAGAAGAAGAGCTGGAGAGCTGCTAGGAGGAGTACTGCCCCTTTGCTGAGTGACTGCTTTGTTGGGTTGGCCTGCAGTTGCTGCTTCTGTCTTGGGCAGTGAAAGGACTGAACTTTCTACAAACTTGTGCTGAGTATCTCCAAGGGCCTGAAACCGAGCTGGCCTCCTGTTAAGAAGTCTCAGGGACTGCAAAGACTTCACAAGCCTCTGGGTACCTCTTCTGGAACGCTGTTTCAGTTGCCACAGAGGAAGGGAACTGCAACCGACTCCGTCAACCGAATCCATCTCTGACCGGTGACCTGTTTGCCCCGCAGACCGCATCGCCCCGCTTCGCATCGCAACCCTGGTCTCACCGTAGGCGACGTCCGACGCCGTCAACATCGAGCCGCTGCTTGCACCGTGACCTGTGGGCACCGCAGTTCGCATCGCATCGCTTCACTGTACCGGCCGGACCAGACCAACACTGTCGCTGCATCTGGCTCAACCATCGTGACCGCATCGCAGTTGGGGCACCGCTCGCACGCTTCGCGAAGCACCGCTCCGACTTGCACCGCTGTCCGACGCCAGCTCCCGCACTCCGGCTTGGTCGCCTGCATCGCAACCTGTCAGCACCGCATCGTACAACGTCTCGCCCTGCACCGCACGCCTTGGACTCACCGACTCCGTCTGCACGACGCTCATCGCGCCGCTGCCTGCACCGCATCGAGGACACCGCACCTTGCATCGCTCCGCCTTGCACCGCAACCGCGACGAACGCCGACCGGCTCGTACACTCCGTACCAGCCACCACGAGAAAGGTACTGTGACCGAGTCTGTTCACGACTCTGCTGGCCCGTAGTGACGCGGTCGGCTGGAACTGTTAGACTCTGTGTATTTCAGCATCGCGGTAGACCCGGGCGGGGCTACCGACTCGCACGAACTTTGCTTTTGTGTTATTCCTGCAAAGAAGAAGTTACCTTATCAAGCATTCATTTTCAAAGTATAGTATTGTGGATTTTTGTCGTAATTGGTCTTGTCTTGAGTATATAAAAATATTGGTTATTTTTCTAAACTGGTGTGGTGTCCTTTTGTAGTGCTTACACTGTATTACTGTGGGTTATGTGCAAATGCTTTACACACTGCCTCTGAATTAAGCCTGACTGCTCGTGCCAAGCTACCACGAGGGTGAGCAGGGGTTACTTCACGAGTGTAACACCCTTACCCTGACTAGGAAGAAGGGTCCCTACTTGGACAGAGGTACAAGCCATTGCCAACTAGAGACCCCCATTTCTAACATTGGTGGCAGCGGTGGGATAGGACTTGTGTTTGCACTTGACTTTCAGTGATTGGTGTGCACTACAACCATATCGCAGACCATTACGTACCACATACTGTCTCTTTTTCTTTTGGCCTATTTTTTGATCTTGCCAGTTTTTCAACTCACTACTTTCATCATGCCTGAATCAACTGCATCATCCGTTGCATCTCTGGAAGTTATCTTTGAGGAGGATAGGTTGGAATCCTACGCCGTAAAGGAGCTACGAGCGATTTGTAAAAACCTGAAAGTCCAAATTAAAGGCCTCACAAGGAAGGAGGAGCTACAGAAGGCGCTGAGGGCCTGGGTAGCAGCCAGACATGCCAGTGGGCAGCCTGGTAATCTCAGTGAGGAGGTGGAGGAGCCTATTTCCAGGGTGGATGTGCTTTTGGGTGAGGGGGAACCCGCCAGGTCAGGCAGCAGCAGTCTGTCCCCAGAGGAGCTGGAGGACAGGCGGGAGGCAAGGCAGTTTGAGCTGCAGAAGCTCAGGCTGGAGAGTGAGCGGGAGGAGAAGAGATTGGCCATGGAGGAGAAGAAGATGCTCTTAGAGCATGAGAGAGAACTGAAGGAGCTAGAACTTAGGAGTATGTCAGGCTCAGATGGTGGCAGCAATTCGTCCAGAAAGGCAGACAGGATTGTGCACATTCCCAAGAATGTAGGCAAGGAGTTCAAGAAGGGGGATGACATACAAAGGTGGTTTCAGGGTTATGAGGCAGCCATACACATGAATGGGGTCCCTGAGGAAAATTGGGGAGCAGGATTGTGGCCACTTTTCCCTGAAGAAGCAAGGGATGCTCTGATAGCGTTGGGTAAGGGGTATCACCTCACCTATGTTGACATGAAGGATGCCCTTCTCACTAAGTATGGTCTTACTCCTGAAAAGTACAGGGATCGGTTCAGGTCCAGTAAGAAGTCTGATGCCAACACTTGGTTGGAATGTGTGGATGTGTTCTGCAGGTCGCTGGATGGTTGGGTGAAGGGTAGTAGTGTAACAGATTTTCAGGGGCTCTACAACTTGATTGCATGGGAGCACTTGTCTAGTCTATGTTTTGCAGATCTGCGCCAGCACCTAGTGGATAGTAAGCTAACTGACCCCAGGAAGCTTGCTATGGAAGCGGACCGCTGGGTGAGTACCAGGGTCCACAAGAAAGCGTTTGGGGAGACTCAGCCAAAGGTGGGCAGGGTCCCCAGCAGAAGAGTGGGGGACAAGGGTAAAACACAGGAGTTCTCTAAAGGGCCCCAAACTAGTACCCAGGGTAAAGGGTCCCAGCCCCCGGTGATAAGAAAAAAGGGGTCTCTACAGGGAAGCCTGTTGAGACCGGCCCCGCAAGTGTTATGCATGTGACCAGGCAGGTCACTTAAAGGGGGACCCCAAGTGCCCAAAGGGGACACAGCCACCCACCGGTGGACAGTCCAAAGTGTTGGCTAGTGTAGCGCTTGGGGAGGAGGGGTGCCCACAGGAGGGTGGGGATCCCGCAAAAATGACCCTTGTCTCACTAGGGGACAGTGAGATGGTCCCAGGAAACCAGGTGCCCCCTAACACAAAGAAATATAGCACCTGGGTGACCATCAATGGGAACAGGGTAGAGGCTCTCAGAGATACTGGAGCCAGTGTGACCTCAGTCCGGTGTCACCTGGTCTCTGAGAAGCAGGTATTCCCAGGGGCATTCCACCAAGTAGTTGCTGTAGACAACTCTGAGCGCCAGTGTATGGTGGCGCAGGTTCCCTTTGAATGGGGGGGAGTCTCAGGTCCCTTGAGGGTGGTTGTGAGCCCTACCATGCCTGTAGATTGTCTGCTAGGTAACGACCTGGAGCAGTCCTTATGGAAGGATGTTGAGCTCAGGTCTCACTTGGAGATGCTTGGATTGCCAGAGTGGGCATGCATGTCTACTAGGTCAATGGCAGCCAGAAAGGGTGATCAAGAGGACTTGGAGCCTGGAACAGTGGCCCAAGTCCCTGCCAAGAGAAAGGGCAGGGGGCGCGGGAAACCGGCCCCCGAAGTTCCCACGGACCGGGAGGAGGCGGACCTCGAGGGGGACACCCCGGTGCCTACAGGGGAGCAGGTAGCCGAACTGGGAGACATCTCTGAGCTGACCCATTGGCAGCAAGAAGGGGGTCCCACCAGGGAGGAGTTCTGCAGGGAGCAGAACGAGTGCCCTACTCTGGAGGGTCTGCGGCGGCAGGCTGCAGACCAGGCAGCTGGTAATCAGTCCGGGTCACATCTGATCTACTGGGAGAGTGGTCTCCTATACAGTGAGCCTAAGGTTGCTGAGCCTGGGTCAGCCCTTGTGCTGGTGGTACCCCAGCACTTCAGGACCTTCCTACTGGGTCTGGCTCATGACGTGCCTTTGGCAGGACATTTGGGGCAGGACAAGACCTTTGACAGGCTTGTCACCCACTTCTTTTGGCCCCAAATGTGAAGGCAGTCAGATGCACACTGTAGGTCTTGCCAAACTTGCCAGGCAAGTGGTAAGAGTGGGAGGAAGGTCAAAGCTCCTCTCCAACCTTTTCCTGTTGTTGGAACACCCTTTGAAAGGGTAGGGATGGATATTGTGGGGCCACTGGATCCCAAGACAGCCATGGGCAACAGGTACATCCTGGTCTTGGTGAACCATGCCACCCGGTACCCGGAGGCAATCCCTCTCAGGACAACGACGGCGCCAGTGGTGGGCCGGGCGTTAATGGGGATCTTTTCCCGTGTGGGATTCCCCAGAAAGGTGGTTTCTGATAGGAGGACCAATTTCATATCCAAGTATATGACATCCCTGTGGAAGGAGTGTGGTATAACCTACAAGTTCACCACTCCTTACCACCCACAAGGAAACGGTCTGGTGGAGAGATTCAACCAGACCTTGAAAGGCATGATCAAGGGTCTAACAGAACCCATGAGGCGTAAGTGGGACGTCCTCTTGCCATGCCTACTCTTTGCATACAGGGAGGTGCCTCAGAAGTCTCTTGGGTACAGCCCCTTTGAGCTCCTGTATGGCCACCCTGTCAGAGGACCTCTGAGTTTGGTAAAGGAAGGCTGGGAGGCGGCTCCCAAGAAAACTCCCCAGGATGTATTTAGCTACATGCTGGCCTTTAGAAACCAGACTGCCCGCTTCAGGAAACTCGCTCAGGCGAACCTAGAAGCAAGCCAGAAAGAAATGAAGAGATGGTATGACCAGAATGCCACTCTGGTCGAATTTCAACCTGGGCAAAAAGTGTGGGTCATGGCCCCAGTGGCACCTTGTGCCTTGCAGGACAAGTGGACTGGGCCATATGAGGTGAAGGAGTGCAAAAGTGACGTCACCTACCTGGTGGATTTGCAGGCTCCAAGGAACCCTTTGAGGGTCCTTCACGTGAACCGCCTCAAGCCCCACTTCGAGAGGTCCGAAGTGAGTATGCTCTTGGCAACAGATGATGGGGTGGAAGAGGAGAGTGAGCCTCTCCCTGACCTCCTGTCTACCAAAGAGCATGATGGGTCAGTAGAAGGTGTGATCCTCTCCCCTACTCTGACTCAGGAGCAGCAGGGGGACTGTCACCAGTTATTGGGACAGTTCGCCCCACTGTTCTCTCTGACCCCCGGTGTTACTCACTGGTGTACCCATGACGTGGACACTGGTGACAGCCCTCCTGTGAAGCACAAAGATTTACAGGTTGACTGACCGGGTCAGAGCCAGCATCAAGGAGGAGGTCTCTAAGATGTTGGCGTTAGGGGTGATTGAGCCCTCCAAAAGTCCTTGGACCAGCCCAGTGGTCTTGGTCCCAAAGGCTGCTGCGCCCGGTGCCACTCCAGAACTCCGGTTTTGTGTGGACTACTGTGGGCTCAATGCCGTCAACAGGACTGACGCGCACCCGATCCCCAGAGCTGATGAGCTCATTGATCGGTTGGGAGCTGCCCGGTTCCTCAGCACGTTTGATTTGACGTCTGGGTACTGGCAGATTGCCTTAACCGATGGGGCCAAGGAGAGATCAGCATTCTCAACCCCAGAAGGTCATTACCAATTCCGGGTGATGCACTTTGGGTTGAAGAATGCCCCTGCCACCTTTCAGAGGTTGGTCAATCAGGTGTTGGCTGGGCTGGAGGATTTCAGTGCCGCCTACCTGGATGACATTGCTGTGTTCAGTTCCAGCTGGGAAGAACATTTACAGCACCTTGAGAAAGTGTTGAGGGCTCTGCAAGGTGCAGGCCTCACGATCAAGGCCAGTAAGTGCCAGATCGGGCAGGGTTCTGTGGTGTAGTTGGGACACCAGGTAGGAAGCGGCCAGGTGGCGCCCCTACAACCCAAGATTGACACCATTCTGGCTTGGGAGCTCCCCAAGACCCAGACAGAGGTGAGAGCCTTCTTAGGTCTCACCGGCTACTATAGGAGATTTGTTAAGGGCTATGGCACCATCGTTGCCCCCTTAACAGAGCTGACTTCTAAGAAGCAGCCCAGGAAAGTGATCTGGACTGAGTCCTGCCAGAAAGCTTTTGATGCCCTGAAGGCAGCCATGTGCACGGCACCCGTGCTCAAGGCACCTGACTTCTCCAAGGAATTCGTCGTGCAGACTGACGCTTCAGAGCATGGTGTGGGAGCGGTGCTCTCACAACTGAACGAAGAGGGCCTGGATCAGCCTGTAGTCTTCCTTAGCAGGAGACTACTCCCCAGGGAACAGAGGTGGAGTGCCATAGAAAGGGAAGCTTTTGCTGTGGTCTGGGCGCTGAAGAAGTTGAGCCCATACCTGTTTGGGACTCACTTCCGGGTTCAGACAGACCACAGGCCCCTCAGATGGTTGATGCAAATGAGGGGTGAGAATCCAAAACTGCTGAGGTGGTCCATCTCCCTACAGGGAATGGACTTTACGGTGCAACACCGTCCTGGTACAGAACACGCCAACGCAGATGGTCTGTCCAGGTTCTTCCGCCTTAGTGAAGAGAACTCCAATGGGGTTGGGTAGTTCTCCCTACTTTCAGCTGGAGGGGACATGTGTTAGACTTGGCATCTTTTGGCGTGTTTCCCTGACTTTTTGCTTTCTGACCTCATGGTTTTGACGCTGTTTTTGCTGGTGTAATGATTCTGCGCACTTTCCTCACTGCTGTCCAGTGGGGAAGTGCAAGTGCTCCTATATAAAATGTGTTATGGATTGGTGTTTCCACGATTGGCCTATTTGGTTTATGTGTCAGTCCCTTGTAAAGTGCACTGAGAGTGCCAGGGCCTATAGATCAAATGCTGTTGGTGGGCTGCAGCACTGGATTGTGCCACCCACGCAAACAGCCCGTAAAGTGTAACTCGGGCCTGCCATTGCAGAGCCTGTGCGCAGCCTGGGGCTGCCATGTCGACTTGGCGAGTGCGCACACTTGCAAGTCCCTAAACCTTCCCTTTTCTACATGTTAGTCACCCCTAAGGTAGGCCCAAGGTACCCCTGTGGGCAGGGTGCGTTGTAGGCGAAAGGTAGGACATGCCCTGGTGTGTGTGGCATGTCCTGATAGTGAATTACAGCCTAGTTCGTTTTTCACTATTGCAAGGCTACCTGTTCCCCATAGGCCAGAACGGGCAGTTTTGATTATTAAAGCTTATAATCCTAACTGACCCAGGGAACATGGTAGAAATTCGAGTTTAGTATGCCTGGACTCAGAATGATAAATGATAAAATGCATCTTTTAGTGAAGTTGGTTTTAACATTCTGTGTTTGAAAATACCACTTTTCTAACCATCCAAGCCTGCCTCTGCGAGGTTGTGTATCCCTTGTCTGGAGTGTGAGTGACAGGGGCTGGGGGATGCCAGGACACAGGGTGAGTCAGCACAGGGCTGAATAGCAAGATCTACATGTAGATGGGTGGGAGGAGTTGCACCTGGGCCCTGAATAGGACAGTGCCTTCCCTCCACAATGCTGGCTCCAACTCCTGTGGTGCGTCTGATGTCCCTGGCCTACTCTCTGAAAGAATGGACAGAGACTTGTCAACAAAGTGCTCCAGAACTGGTTTGGACTAGGCAAAGGCCTCTCTGCCTTCAGAGAACAAAGGAATTTGGGATATAAATATTGGGGCCCTGACCCCATGAATTTAGATCTCGCTGGAATCAAGGAACCTGTCAAGAAGAAGAGCTGGAGAGCTGCTAGGAGGAGTACTGCCCCTTTGCTGAGTGACTGCTTTGTTGGGTTGGCCTGCAGTTGCTGCTTCTGTCTTGGGCAGTGAAAGGACTGAACTTTCTACAAACTTGTGCTGAGTATCTCCAAGGGCCTGAAACCGAGCTGGCCTCCTGTTAAGAAGTCTCAGGGACTGCAAAGACTTCACAAGCCTCTGGGTACCGCTTCTGGACAGCTGTTTCAGTTGCCACAGAGGAAGGGAACTGCAACCGACTCCGTCAACCGAATCCATCTCTGACTGGTGACCTGTTTGCCCCCCAGACCGCATCGCCCCGCTTCGCATCGCAACCCTGGTCTCACCGTAGGCGACGTCCGACGCCGTCAACATCGAGCCGCTGCTTGCACCGTGACCTGTGGGCACCGCAGTTCGCATCGCATTGCTTCACTGTACCGGCCGGACCAGACCAACGCTGTCGCTGCATCTGGCTCAACCATCGTGACCGCATCGCAGTTGGGGCACCGCTCGCACGCTTCGCGATGCACCGCTCCGACTCGCACCGCTGTCCGACGCCAGCTCCCGCACTCCGGCTTGGTCGGCTGCATCGCAACCTGTCAGCACCGCATCGTACACCGTCTCGCCCTGCACCGCACGCCTTGGACTCACCGACTCCGTCTGCACGACGCTCATCGAGCCGCTGCCTGCACCGCATCGAGGGACACCGCACCTTGCATCGCTCCGCCTTGCACCGCAACCGCGACGAACGCCGGCCGGCTCGTACACTCCGTACCAGCCACCACGAGAAAGGTACTGTGACTGAGTCTGTTCACGACTCTGCTGGCCCGTAGCGACGCGGTCGGCTGGAACTGTTAGACTCTGTGTATTTCAGCATCGCGGTAGACCCGGACGGGGCTACCGACTCGCACAAACTTTGCTTTTGTGTTATTCCTGCAAAGAAGAAGTTACCTTATCAAGCATTCAATTTCAAAGTATAGTATTGTGGATTTTTGTCATAATTGGTCTTGTCTTGTGTATATAAAAATATTGGTTATTTTTCTAAACTGGTGTGGTGTCCTTTTGTAGTGCTTACACTGTATTACTGTGGGTTATGTGCAAATGCTTTACACACTGCCTCTGAATTAAGCCTGACTGCTCGTGCCAAGCTACCACGAGGGTGAGCAGGGGTTACTTCACGAGTGTAACACCCTTACCCTGACTAGGAAGAAGGGTCCCTACTTGGACAGAGGTGCAAGCCCTTGCCAACTAGAGACCCCCATTTCTAACAGGGACCTAGTGTTTTGCTGGCAGGTTTGGCACAGGTCACCAAGCAATCAGAGAGCAGAAATATTCACAGATGGTTACATAAGGCTTCTGCTCAAACCAGCGGAATCATTATTTTGCCTCCCAGTGCCGCGCGCTTGAATTCAGAGCTATCTTATGAAAATACTGTTGCATTATTAAAGATCCCTTTGGAGCGAAAAGCTGAGCTGTAGAAGCCGCGGATGAAATCACAAAAGCTGCTGACACAGCAGGCTTGGTGCGGAGGAACATTGCTCATGCAAAATAGAGATGGAACAAGAAGGCGCATCTAATACGCGTCTCCCCAAATAACATGTTGTGCAAGAATTGATGCTGCAAAAATATTGGCATTTTAATGAGCTAGCCCATGGAGCGACTGATCCTGCACACAGAGTGGCATTAAAAAGACTTTAGAGGCTTAAAATGTAGACATTTCAAGGAGGAGGGGTGCTGGGAATCTACAGAATTGGCAAAAGAATGATCCGTGTTACATGGTGGACTTGAAGGGTTCTTTTCCGATGAAAATAGTTCTCTTTGCAGAGCGGTGATGGGATCATTGGTGTATTGTCTGTGGCCGTTGTTCTTTTTGAAGAAGCTGATAAAAGAATCAATTCTTATAAAACCTGAAAAGGTAGACTCCTCCAGGAAGCCACATCACTCCTTCTTTAGCGCTCAGTGCCTGTCTTCTGGTTCTCTTTACAACGTTCCCTTTTTGGTGGGTTTCTAACAGATTAATTCACCTGAATAAATGTGCTAATAAGAAAAGGTCTAAAGCAGCAGCCGTTACCTTCCGACACAAGGGAGGAGAGTCAGTGCCACCAGGGTCATTTGGCAAATTCCACCACGGATGATCCTTTCACAGAAAAAGGATAGATTGGGTAAATATAATTCGTCTGCCGCAAATTATGGTTAGGAGTATTATATGGCAGGCTCCTTAATAATCTTACGATGACTCCAATACGTCTCTATTACAATATGTTATTTTAGATTAATTCTTGGTCAGTGTCCCGTTATTTAAATCTGCAAATAATTTTTCAATGAGAAAAAGATGTGACAGTGTAATGTTATGTATATTTGTAAAACGCACAGCAAGGGTATCTTGATGCTGAGCAGGTGTGTGCGCCCAGCCCTGCCTATGGTAGATTGGTTAATTGAAAAGCCAGGTCCTCAGCTTCTTTTGGAATTCAAGAAGAGAGGAGGAGGCTCTGATGTGGAGTGGGAAGTCGTTCCATGCTTTAGGAGCGATGTAAGAGAATGCTCGTCCTCCTGATCTGGTTCTGTGTATGTGTGGGATGTGTGCAAGTAGGAGTCCTGTGGAGTGGAGGTGTCTTGGTGGGTGGTAGAAGGAGATGCAACTGTTTGAGTAGGTGGGACCTGAGTTGTGTAGTCCCTTGAATGTGTGCGTGAGGAGTTTCAATTGAGCACGTTTAAGTATCAGGAGCCAGTGGAGGTGTGGTGATGTGATGTGAGTTCTGTGTGGGAGGCTGAGGATGAGGATGAGTCATCTGTCAACAGTGATCATTTTCTGAAGGTTTTTAGCATAGAAAAACGTACTCAAATGACTGCTCCCGCAAGGCCTGACACCACCACCATCTTTACTACAGACCCCTGGAAAACAGAGAGATAGAAAACATTAGAAAGAGAAGGCAGACTCGGTGTAAGAGAAACAGACAACAGACTGAAGGAGATGAAAAAGAATAGAAATGAAAGAGAGAGAGAGAGACTCTCCCTGTTGTTTGGAGACTCTTGCAGCAAGAAGAGGAACACAGTCTTAAGGGAGGGTGCCAAGTAGAAGGGGAAGTTCCCCAAAAAATCTAATGAAGGCTGGCGAGAAACCGACTTGGGTGACAAAGGACATTGGACTCCAGGAATAGCGGTTGGCAGTGGAGGCAACGACAGCTGTCGATGCCAAGTACCGGGCCAGGCGGGAACTATGAACCTGGAACAACCCCCCAACAAAGGCCTTTTGCTTATGCATCATTCTGGTGAGGTTTGTGGCTAGCCAAGTGCATAACGGGGAGTGTGGAAGAGCTCCACGATCACATTGATAGTGGAGCCATTGGTGAATTTCGGATGAAAGCTCAATGAAGAATGTCATAGAAAATAGGAACATCAGGAAAAGGGTAAGCAAGTCTGCTCTAGCAACATGCACTAAAGAGTATTTAACTGCAGCCTGTTTCAGGGAAAGATCTCGTTGAAAAAGAAAGTCTAATTTTGGAAAAAAAAGCTGAACTTGAGGAAAAGAAATCGCAACCTTAAGAAATGGGTAACCCAAGAGTGAGACAAAGAAGGGAATCACTTTCTAATTAAGAAAGAGGAAGGACATTTTAGTAATGACACCAAGACTGGGAAAAGTTTTGCTTCTTTTCCTCTTCTGGGCTGATACAATTAACCATCCTTATCTCGAGGGAGCTGTTGGTGGTAGAGGATGGGACAGTCTGAAAAATAGAGAACCTGGGAACAGAAAAAGAAGAACATCATCCCTGAATGGATACGTTACAAGGGAGTCAGACATGCTCTTTGTTTCTTTGAAGTTACAAAAAAACAAAAGACCATTTAGGGCTAATTAACAGTGTGAACTATTTGGGGTAGTCGTACATGAAAGCTATAGCCTACGGATGATAGCAAAAAATAAGAAAGAAAGAAAGAAAGAAAAAAGGTTTGTAGCATTTAAATTATAAGAAAATAGAACATATACCTGTTTAGAAGTATCTTGTGGTCCTATTTGACGAGCGAGGTAATTTTCACCATCACATCTCATCATTAAGTTCAAATGCTTGATCTCTTGGTTTTGCTCTTACTATTCTGCCAAGAAAACTTATAAATCCCTTATTAGAACCTCTTCTTCACGTGGTTACACGCAAACGTTTGCCATCATTAACTTACAGGGCTGAAGCATCATTAGGGAAGTTAGCTAAGACTCTTGATATAGTCCAAAGTAATACATATAGAATGTTATTTGGTTTACCTACTCTACCTCACAGGTCTAGATCATGTTAGAATTAAATCTGTTTAAACAGGCCCTTGCACAGCAAGCAAAATATGTCAAAATCTGGCACAACCTTAAAATAGCATCTGTTCCATGCTAAAAACATTATGGGCTGGATTTAGATCTTGGTGGATAGGAAACTCCATCGTAAATGTGACAGAGTATCCCATTGGCCAAGATGTAAATCAGGCCATATATGTGGAAAGAGATTCTGTTAGCGTGAGATGTCAGAGGTAACCCTTGGAATTAATATTTACAATCGTCCCTACACCTCTTAATCATCAAAGAACATTGGAATATATAATTTAAAATCATAGTAAATAAGTCCTGCATTTAAATTCAAGACAAAGGGGGGCTTCCAGAACCCTAGGAGCAGGGGCAGGGACTGGGGGTGGGGTGGAGACACAAGTCAGAATTAGCCGTGCCAGCCAGTCGTCCAGCTAGCTGATTGGCCAGCAATCTACCAGCAATATTGTCATTTTACATTTTAGAGTTTTTTTTACATATGTGATGGATGCTTTGCATAAATGGTTCGAATTTTACTAATGCAATAACATATTAGATGTAAATGAGAGGCAGTAACCACCCAAAATAGGCATGATATAAACAACTGCTGTGCATGCCTTCCTCACTCACAGGTACACCATCAAGTGTGATGTACACAAACACACAGATACGACCACAACAGTATAAAGTTTCTTCACACATGACAAGTATGACTCAGACAGCAGCAGTGCCAGCTTCCCTATCACACAGGACCTGATTTCAAGTTTCCAAGTTGCACGTTAGTAACGTAAAACTGCATGTGATTTTACCATTATCCTGTGGTCATTTCTCACCAGTATACACAATTTCTGGTCATAAAATCACACAGAATTCTTTATTACCTAAGGTTTTATAGCATACAATGTATTCACGGGCCTGTGAGTGGAAAAGAGGATGAGGGAGATGGGTAGAGAGGAGATGGGGAGGGTAAGGGAAAGTATTTTTGGTCTAAAAAAAACAGGAAATGAGACTCGGCTGATCCTGCAGCCAACGTCTTGTGTGATGTCGTCTGGAAAAATCAAGTCAGATTGTCCTACACCTGGAAAACCTGGGTGTGAAAAACCTAACTACTCAGAATCATCCAGAGTAGAATTACATGACGTAATTTCGCTACACATAAGACATAACCAAGCATCTTTGCAAGCTTCATTCACAAACAGGTCAGGTAATGTCCAACTTGGAGCAGTTGTGATGTACCTTCAAACATGGACATGCAGTGGCATAATGGAAATGATGCCCCCCCCTGCAGAATGTAATGAAAGGCCCCTGACTCTCCCATATCTCACAGATATACATTGGCTTTTGGCTGAATGGGGGCCCCGTGAAGGGTTAGGGGCCTCTTGAAGAGCTGCAGGGGCTTTCGTTATGCCCCTATGCACACGCCTGGCACGTAACAACAGAGTTATTGGTCCCTCACCAATAGCAATTTTCATCACAGGCAATGCCATATAGGGTTTCTTTGCAGAAGTAGAAGTGGTCTTCTCGGACAGTGGGTACCAGCTGGGTACTGTGCCAGAGCTACCCCAGCCGGCAGTGCGTGGCAAGCCCATCTTGATGGGTTGCCTTCCACATGACCCTACCCGCAGGCAGGGTTGGTTGGTCGACGCTGTTGTGTTAAATACGCTGAGAGGACTTAGGGTCTGATTACGATCTTGACGGATGTTATACTCCATCGCAAACGTGACGGATATCCCGTCCGCCAAATTGAAAGTTTAATGGAATTGTAATTTGGAGGATGGGATATGTGACGGAGTAAACCCGTCCGCCAAAATCGTAATCAGGCCCTTAGAGATTAAGTACATAAGATGAACTATATGCTTTGCTCTGATTAACAAATATTTCCAGAACAGCAATCTTTTGTCTTTCAAATGTATTCCAAGCTTTAATGAATCTGTCCTGCGCAGCCGCCGTTTGAACATGTATGTGATGGAATATGAACGTAAGACAATGAAACCAGCGGCACCGCTAGAGGGAGTCACAAGGGGAACGTGCCCGAGTTCTATCACCTCTCCCCCAACCTGCCCCCCCACCCCCCTGCCACGCCACCACAGTGCCAGAATGTACCGAGAACCAACACAGAAAAAAACACACACTGCACCTTGCCAATCAAATTAGTTGTCCTGCAAACTTTCGATGCAAAGCAGTGTTTGTTTGAAGAAATGCACGAGCCTACATGTGTGCTTAACATGTTCAAATCTGACTTTCTATGTATGTGTGTATGTATGTGTGTCTATAGTTAAATATGTAGATAAAGATATGTACACACATTTATACAAAGTCAGATGTAAACATTTTAAGCAAACATGCATATGAATATATATATATATATATATATGTATATATATATATATATATCTCCAAACCAAACTCCTTTACTGTGTTGTTGCAGGGAGTCGAGCACACACGGGGTTTCAGGTTTAAAGTTGCACTTTAATCATTCTTTCAGCATGGCGGCATGACGCGTTTCGTTTTACAAACTTCCTCAGATGCCGCAGATTAACACTGTTTCTTCCGCCCACCTTTTAACACACCGATGCTCCTCTACGATTGGTTGAGGCATCGTGGCCACATTTGCATAGGGAAAAACTCGAACTCGACAATGCAAGTCCGTGTGGCGCAGACATCTTTCGTAAGTACTAGCCCCAGTGGGCGGTGTCTGCTCCTTCCCCATGTATGCTATCGATCTTTCACTGGGCGGTGTGCAGCTCTCCCGATCCCTCACCTCACCGCAGAAAATCCTGAATTTGAGCCTGTCGGCACAGCCTAAGTAAGCGGCAACGTCCCTCGAAGTCGCAGTCCATCAATGATGGCAAGGCAGAATTTCCAGGTATGCGGGGTTCCAGCGTTTCTAAAAAGTTTTTAGAGTCACCACAGTTCACCACCAAATCCGCCGGATCACTTTTGAGGTGGGTGCTCCTTACGGTGCTGGTGGGTGCACCAAACATCCAAACCAAACTCCTTTACTGTGTTGTTGCAGGGAGTCGAGCACACACGGGGTTTCAGGTTTAAAGTTGCACTTTAATCATTCTTTCAGCATGGCGGCATGACACATGGCACAGTCATAACAAGCATTGCATTGCAACAGTTGCATAACTAAATACTTATAAGGTCCCAAAAGCGAGACCTATTGGCTACACCATTATAATCGCGGCACCCGCGCTTTACTTTAAAACATTAAAAGTAAAGCGCTTTAACATTAAAAGTAAAGCGCGGGTGCCGCGATTATAGCAAAAGTAAAGAAATAGATTATTTTTCTATTTCTTTACTTTGCTATAATCGTGCACCCGCGCTTTACTTTTAATGTTAAAAGTAAGCGCGGGTGCCGCGATTATAGCAAAAGTAAAGAAATAGAAAAATAATCTATTTCTTTACTTTTGTTACTAATCGTGACACCGGCGCTTTACTTTTAACATTAAAAGTAAAGCGCCGGTGTCAGCGATGTAGCAAAAGTAAAGAAATAGATTATTTTTCTATTTCTTTACTTTGCTACAATCGTGGCACCGGCGCTTTACTTTTAATGTTAAAAGTAAAGCGCCGGTGCCGCGATATAGCAAAAGTAAAGAAATAGATTATTTTCTATTTCTTTACTTTTGCTATATCACGGCACCCGCGCTTTACTTTTAACATTAAAAGTAAAGCGCGGGTGCCGCGATATAGCAAAAGTAAAGAAATAGAAAAATAATCTATTTCTTTACTTCAAAGCCGCGAAAGTGAAAGTGATCGCAATGCACTTAATGACCCGTGACGTGCGTGCACGCTCACGTGAACGCAAGCTGGTCGCCAGCAAAAGCCACTGCTGTTTGCACTTCCAAAACCCGCTTACTAAAACTCTCGCCCAGAGCAGCGCTAAACGCTGGCTCAGGCGAGACCTAAAAATAGCCATTTGCTGGTGCCCCCCACTTGTTTTATCTGTAGGCTAGTATATCCCCTCCCTTTCCTAAAAAACACTTCTAGGGAAACCACTGGATGAAAATGCTGCAGAAGTGAAACCCATGCACTAATGCTATTAAGCTTTATTTTGAAATCACAAGTCTTCAAGAGACCATAGTGATGCATTGTGGTCATTGCAGGATTTACCTAGGGTCACGTGTTCATCAGCATTTAAGTGCCACTAATTTGCTCACCTGTGAACAAGGCCAATTCAGTGGCTGAAACGCTTAAGGAAATGCACATGCTGCCAGCCTTATCTGTGAATAAATGCCAGATTATCTTCGAGTTGGGCTTTGGTACTCCTTTCTGTGTGTGATTAATTACGGGCAGCTCCATGCCCGTTCCTAAGCCACCCTGTCCCTGCAGGGACCATGGCTCCCGACATTTGGAGAACTTGTGTGTGGAACTAATTTGGGGAGCATGTCCCGCTTACCTGCATGTGGTACACTACAGATTTCCAAGACATTCAGGTGTGCAGGTGAGAAAGGGAGAGGAGGAGAACTGTCTCTTCCTGCCAACACAGACAGAACTGAGCATGTTCTTCGTGGCAGCATGTAATGAGCAAGGCTGGAATATTTTTAGAGACACCCTTGACTGTTACATTTAAACTAAAGGCGTCTGGAAGAAATATTGTTTGGGGACTGTGTTATAAATGCTATTAAGCTTTATTTTGAAATCACAAGTCTTCAAGAAACCATAGTGATGCATTGTGGTCATTGCAGGATTTACCTAGGGTCACGTGTTCATCAGGATTTAAGTGCCACTAATTTCCTCACCTGTGAACAAGGCCAAATCAGTGGCTGAAACGCGTAAGGAAATGCACATGCTGCCAGCCTTATCTGTGAATAAATGCCAGATTATCTTCGAGTTGGGCTTTGGTACTCCTTTCTGTGTGTGATATATATATATATTTATATATATATTGCACAGTCATTAAAATTGCCCTTTGCTGGTGCCCCCCACTTGTTTTATCTGTGGGCTAGTATATCCCCTCCCTTTCCTAAAAATCACTTCTAGGTAAACCACTGGATGAAAATGCTGCAGAAGTGTAATCTATGCACTAATGGTGTGTGGAAATAAGCAGCAAAGGATTCAAGCAGACCCCAGTATGACTTACACTGGAATGATTGATCCTTCTACATGGGTAATTATTATATGATTCCCAAACTGTGGAATCGGTGGGTATTTACATAATGATCTTATGATTAGTCAATGCCCTTGTCCGTCGGGTGTGCACAGGTATTTTAATTTATTTTTTAAATATAACTTTATTGGTTTTCATTAGCATAGAGCTTTAAAAGCATTACCCCAACAATAGCCAACAGATATTGTAAGGAAAGTACACAAGCAGATAAACCAGAGAAATTGATTTATGTTGGAATGTATAATTAACACAACATCTACTAAGGTACACTCCCCAGCAGAACACTTTTTAGCAACCCAGAACAGCCCTTTGAAAAGCACAGCTGCACACCTCCCTGGGCACTATGGGGCATGTAGTCCTCAATATTCTCAGTGAAACGCTGCTCAAGCGACTGGGTGAGGCTTCATGGAACGATGTATAGAAATATTAACATACACAATGAACCATCAAGTTGGTATTCAACTGAACAGGCACCACCCTGGAATCAAATACCACAGGGTATGCAAGCTGTGAAAAAGGCATATTTCCAGTTGACACTCAGACGTTTCAGGTCAGCAAGTGATCAAGTGACAAATCAAGCATATATAGCTCAAAATCTCTTCTATTGAGTCCGGCATTGCATTCCTGAGGCACATTCTCAACAGCTCTCAAACTGCACTGAGCTTTGGCCCTCTTGATAGGCCAAGAGCCCAGCACAGTAAATCCAGGTCCTTTTTGGATTTTCATGGTGGACAATGTACTGCTTCGCCAAGCCTATGTTCATAGAGATGGGCATTGAAGTCGCTCACTGTATTTAGCTGCCATTACCACAAGACACCAATAGGAGTTAGAGTCCTGCGTTGGAGCCTATGCCCTGCGGTCCATATTTTGGTCAGCTTACACGTAAAGTCTTTAATGATGCACATACCTTATAAGTCAGACCCCACCCTCGACAAACTTCAGCAGAACCACAGTGCCTGCAGGTACATTGTGTTCCCTCGAAGTGGTAGATCAGTATTTCCTGTGCCTAGCTGCATAACCAGCATAAGATAAAAATGTGTATTGCTAATATGTTCAAACAATAATCATTAGATTCAAGAATATGCTATGGATTCAAAGATATTAGAAAGTTACATGAACCCATCTTGGAGAGGGGTTGGTGATGTAACCAGAGTCGAGGTACCAGTTGAATTTAGTCTCATCTGCACTCTAGCTTGAATAAAGAGGAGTAACAAATCCACAAGATTGAGTATTTGGAAGCGTGCCAAGAGGTGGGGTTCCTCTAGATTGGGGCCCAGATTTACATAGAATGCAGCAATGCAGGGCAGCAGGTAAAGCTACAGTGCAGTTTGCGTGAACACCAGAGATTGCGAGGCTACCTGAAAAAAATAAAGTAGCAAAACAAAACCCACAGTGACATATGCACTGGCACCATATCCCAATGAAAGTGAAGGATCCAGATTCAATGCTGGCAATCAAACCCGACAGAGGCTTCCAACATGGCTCAGTCAAACCGCTGAATAAGCAGCAACATTGGCAAAGCCGGTAAGAGGAATTGTTGACAGTTCTCAAGGGGAACTATGATGCAACGAGGGATCATCCAACTACGATCGCAGTAACTGTTAGGTGAAAAACAGACACCCGTACCAAAGCCATAACAAATACCCAATAATGTGGTACAAAAATGTTGTTTGCAATCTCATAAATAGCAAAAAAATATACTCTCACTTAACATCACATAATCTTGAAGGTAGTTCTCTTTAGCAAACAGTGTTTAATAGGCCAGAGTGTAGTTCACAATTATCTTCTCAACTCTAATTGTGTTCAGTTCTGGAAAACTATTAAATTTAATTTCACCGCAGGGAATTACAAATACAGAGATTTTTAGTGGGTACAACATATACAATATCAGAAGCTGGATGCCCCAGCCCACAGCAATACTAAAAGTTTTCTCTCTTTAGATGCGAGCACTCCTACAGTTCTAATCAAGCCCAGCTTTGTAAGAAGGCAGTGTGACAATATCAAGTGTCTATTTCTCTCTTTATGGCCGTTCCCTTCTTTCCCCCTTTCCCTGGTCTGCTTGCTTCTCACCACCATTAAGGTTCGGCTGGCAGCAGTTTTGGAGAAGTGTGGATGCGTGCATTTCACCCTTAGATCTGAGTTGTAAGATTGGTGCATCTTGATACAGTCTAAGGAAGCCATCCTGGCTACATGGATCATTCGGCACCTTCGCATTAACAGTAACCCAAAAGGTTTTCCCATGAATTGAATGAAATGCAGAGAAAGAAGAACGGCGAAGGGCCTTCAGGATCCAGCACTACATGCAGGATGTCAAATCTGGGCTGCCTCTTCATTGTAGATCAAATGCCATGTGTTCCTGGAAAGGGACGGGAACTAACTTTATAAACAGCTGTTTCCAAGACAATGGTTAATCCACTGGGGGATGTTTGAAGTTCTCTGTCCAAGATGCAGTTGAGTATTGCTCTGTGATGATTGGTTTCCATTGGAATCATACATAAAGAAGGCATTAAAAGAAGCAGATGGGTTACATCTCATCTCATTTCCTGATTTATGTTTTGTCTCTATCTTCACCGTTTGGTACCATTGTTGTCCTAGAATTCTGCTTACGGCAGTTTGGATAATTTTTCTTCTGGAATCTTTTCCTGGTTTTCACATCAGTAGGTGTTTGCTACCTTGCTGATTACCCCAGAGTTATCTTTATCTTCAATCAAGAACTAAAAGATTGCCAAATAAGACTTGTAATCTTTGTGTTTTTTCTCATATCTGGGACCCTCTTAAGGAGATACTTGAAAACGTTCTCATATATTCTTCAGTGCAAGGTGGCACTGTGGCCATTTGTAGTAGCCATCCTTCTTTGGGTAATCAAGAAGGGTGCTCAACAGACCTTCTCTGCGTCCAGTTGCTGGCACCCTCAATTAAACAATTTGAGCCAGAATCACAAAGATTTTGGGGTGACTTATTCTTGCGGTACTTTTGAATTCCAGGAGTAAGTCTAGAGTACTCCTGGCTTACTCCTGAAAGTTATGAGTACGCCTGGAGCACTACAAGATTAAATCACACTTAAGTATACAATCTTTGAGAATCAATGTTTAATTGACTAGACTTAGTATACCCTTCCAAATAAAAAGATTTTCTCAGTGTTTGGGGGTTTGGCTTTAGAAAAGTATATTTGACACCCTCTCCCTTTGCACAGCTTGCCCGATGTTTTTTGGACTGGAATTTGACTAGTAAATCCTGCCCCTCCAATTTATGCACATTCCCCAATATTTTAGGGGATTGACATTAGAACAGAATATATCTCAAACCCCCAAAATAAACACTTTCTCACATATTTGTTGGAATTGAGTTAGAATAATGAATCTTACCCTCTAAATTAAACATTTTCAACAATGTTTGGGGGTTTTCCCACCCACATTTGTACCCTTTCCCCAATGTTAAAATCTCCGCATGAAAGGAATTCTATCCATGTGTAGATTTACATCTCAGTGCAGATTTGCAAGGCTCTACTCCCTCAGATGACAGGGTGGAAACTTCCATGACTGAATTTATCACAAAAGTTACTATAAGTAACCATTCGTCTGTGTGCGGAGATCACCACCACCAGGGCAGAGCACGCCATAAAGAAAGTCATAAGGAATTTTAAGAAAATTAATCATAAATTAAAAAAGATTATTTATTTTTTTAAATTGAAATATTCTAACAAATGTCCCTACTTCCTTTTCACTTTTATTTTATAAGGGACAACACACATGCACTAAAAATTGACACATTAACACATTTTAACTTAATTAATTTTCTAATTTTATTTAAGTTTTGTTCAAACAAAATTAAATCAAAAATGTACTTTCCTTTCCCATCCTTTAGGCTGTCATTTGTGTTGAATATGCCACATTTCTGGATGTAAGTTATGAATTATTTTTGTAGTGATTTATTTAAAAAAAATATATATTTTAACATGTACACTCTATTCTATTACAGTTTTATTATGTATATAATGTAAAATAGCTTTACTTGAAAATATATTTAATAATATTCTTAAAAATAATCGTAATGCATTTTAACTTATAATGATACTTAATTATGAAATTATGGGATATTTTCCCCTATGCTATGTGTTAATGTTATTCCTTGCCTCCAGTGATTGCTATGAGAGTATGTTGCAGTACCAGTAGTTGACCATGTGTGGAGCTTGACTTACTCCAAGCTGGGCTGGAGTATGTTTAAGCCTGTTTTGTCACTAGTACTACTGTAGTAGATTTAAATGTGTATTTTGTGCATTGCCTTACTCTTATGTGGGTGGGTGTTTTGTATTAGCATGTCCCTCCCTAAACTCCTCTTTCAATTTACCATAGCCCTACCCATTTTGTAATAATTGTTCCCCATTCCCTAAACACTCTCTCTTGTCCCTCCCACACTTATTACTAAATCGTATACCTATATGTACGGGAATCTCACCACTGGAGCACATTCTCAGGAAGAAGGGAGTTACGCACACTTGCAGTTTCGCTTGTGGGACTGGTTGCCATAGAATATGGTTGAGAAAGCCAGACAGGCTGTGGAGGGCTGGTCTATGATGACTGGGGCATCAGGATAATCACTGGTGGAGGTCAAGGTTCTAGGTCATGAGCAGTAGCCGGGCTTTATAAGTTGTTCACTCCCCTTGGCATGGTGCCTGGAAACATTTCTGTGTTGTATTGGCTCTTCCTGATTTAGTTGGTTCATTTTCCATTTTTGTATTCTGACCTTTTTTTGTTTTGTCCCCTTCTTGGTTCCCTGGACTTCTTGCTTGAATTCTAACGTGCTCTCTGGATTACAATTTGGTACTGTTTGGTGCTAGATTGCCTGAACACTGACTTGCCTCTGGGATTACGCTTTTGTTGTGTTTGCTGAAGAGTTGTTGAATTCCCTTATTATTTTGATAAGAGCTTATGTATTGATTTTGTGATGTTTTACTGTAGGAAATTGCATGTTGGTGACACTTGCTAGTCTGGTAGGAGGGCATAGGCTAAAGGAATATTGTTGTTGAGAAATTGTCTGTGTGTAGTGTAGATTAGTCTGCGCGAGTGCCATGACTCAAAAGTCCCATTCATTAGACAAATTCATTATGGGTTTCATGTTACTATGAACTCTTCTTAAGTGTATGGTAGAATAAGGGGGCTCTCTATCTTCTGATGCAATCTGTTTTGTGATCTTCTTTTTCCATTGATGTTTCATTTTAGGTGTTTTACTGGTGGCATTTGCCAGTTAGTTTACCTGGGGCTTGGGGGCCATATTTTTTATTTGGTGCCTACACATGATGTAAATGTGGGCACTGCAGCTTTAGGTCATGTAGTCTGCCTTTTATTTCTATTTTGACCAATAAAATTGGATGGTTGGGCTCTTGTGTTTTCTACAGCTTTATTAATTTTAGTAGCAAGCCCAAAGCCCAAAGCAACCATTAGAGTTGCATTTAGTACACTACTGTGCTCATTCATTTGTAGTGTTGTTGTATCCCATATAAGTTAACAGTGGGTTCGCCTTTTGTGATGTTGTATATGTAGGTACAGTTGACAAGTTGCAATCTGAAAAATACAAATTCATTTATTGGTAAGGTTGGAGAGGTTATATTTTTTTATTAGTTTCATTAAAAGCATATTTATCACTTACTTGTCTTCTTGTGTCACAAACCTTTACATTTTCAGAAAAACCTAGTAGATGTCTTGTTTTGGAGTATATGCAATATGAAACCTTTCAGCACATGTATATGTGGTGGAAATATTTTAAGGGAACTAGTAAGTTATAAATGTAATTTAGTATTAAATCTAACCATTTGTCAGAAGTTGATATACTAAATCTATATTTTAATGTAAAAAACATAAATGTGCAGTTGCTTCTTTCATGCAGAGTAAAGTTCTCTCCAGGCAAGTTTAGCACCAGCTTTGCCTGTTTGGTGTCTGTTCCAATTTTACCCCTCAAATACTATCTGAAGTTTTCTATTATTAACCATAATAGTTTTGAATGTGATTGGTTCAGTAATTTATATTGATTTTTTGCTGTTTTGTGTCAGGTAGACATGGCTTTTTAATTATTATATTTTTAATGTTGCTTTTTGTAAATCTGGGTTATTTTATTCATTACTTTTTAATATGCTTTATTGAGATTTTTGTTCGAAATATTTGTGATGTTGATGTATTGTCTGTTTCTATTTTCTTTTTGTGATATTTTTGTTGTCGTGATTTAGGCAACAATATTTTGTATCATGATTCGTTTGGTGATATTATGGCATACAACCATTTTGTATATTTCATGGGATTCATGATTGCAAACAATTATATATTCCTGTTTATATCCGTTTATATTACACTGGCAGTGACAGTACCAGTGTAGTTTTGGTTATGTCAAAGTTTCAATAGGGAAGGCATTTTTATGATATTTAATGAATCTGCATAAAAATTTCCAAAAATGGTACACCCATTTTGGGTTCTGTGGAAACGTTTTATGCAGATCTGTGGCCAAGAAAAATGGGCGGTGACAAAGAGTCATTAGGATTGTTCGATCATTGATACAGAATAAACAGCTGGATGGCATTACACTAAATTTAGTATGAAAGTAAAACTTTATTCAAGGGAGAGCTTTGCTTAATGTAAATCCGTTCACTGCTATTTCGAGAAATTAGCATTTACAAAGTTGCTCAGATGGGGCATGAAGCGGTTACATTTTAGAAATATCAGGACTGTTAATTTGCAGATCCTCTGCTGATTCACAAATCCACTGAGGTTGATGACTCCAGTTAAAAAAAATAGAGACACTCCATTGCACTAGGGAGCTTTTTCTCATCTCATTTATCATGGGTTCATGACCCAAAGGGCCCCCGGCAATATAATCATTATTTTAAAAATAATTTTATCACAAGATTTCCAAATCCTATGCTAGAGTGATAAATCCAAGACGCTCTTGGGCTGCAGGATTCATGAATCCATCAGAGGCTTGGCGAATCCTATGAAAAAATTGAAAAAAAGTATTCAGTACATTACTAATGGCTAAAAGTGGGATTAGTCATACGCAGCAGAGTGGGAGCAGTGCCTGGGCACCGTCCAGGCTCCGTGGCCTACCCCTGCTGCACAGGGGTTGGGCACAGGGCCTTCAGCCATCCCTGTTGTGCATAGCTGAAGCCATGCATGGAGGACATTTCTCCCTGCGGAGATCTTGGCGCTGGGTCTAGCCTTAAGCCAACCCTCCTGTGCATGGCCAAAGGCCTTTAGCAGTGGGGTTGTCCAACCAAGGAATTTTAAGCATAGGGCACAAGTTCTGGAGTTTGGCAGCCAATGCAAATTTCGTGCAGGTTTGGCCCTGTGGAGATCCACATTGCTCAAAGCAGTTCACAAGCAGGTATGGGTTCAGAAACGTTTGGGTGTGGCATATGATCCAGAAAAAAACAAATTTAACTGAAAAGTTCAAAGGTTAAAGTGAAGTTATGGTTAGCTTTGTTGTGAAAGTTATGGTTACTTTCAGCCTTTCATGAAGCAAACCGCATCTCGGATAGCTCTCAATTTTGCTTTAGAGAGCTCCACAGCCCTGAGACCGCGCTATTGGCTGTGTTAGATAATATCAGGCTCTCCCTTGATGTCGGAACTCTGGCCATGTTGGTACTGTTGGACCTGTCAGCAGCATTTGACACGGTCTCCCACTCTATTCTTACCCACAGGCTTCACGAGGCAGGGCTATGTGGCAGGACGCTACACTGGCTCATGGACTTCCTTGCCCGCCGAACACAACAAGTCTGCTTGGATTCTTTCAAGTCTCGACTGATGTATATTGTCAAGGGATCGTACCTGAGCCCTACTTTGTTTAACATCTATGTGGCGCCATCAGCCCGAATTGTTAGAGCCTGCGGTGTGGAGATCGTGTCATATGCAGATGACATGCAGTTACTGTTCTCCTTTGGTCCTGATCCTGACAAGGTGAAGAGTACATTCGCAAGCTGCATGATGGAAGTCGCTGTCTGGATGAGTGACAACTGTCTTCAATTAAACAACGAATAAACAGAGATCATGATATTTGGCAAAAGGACCGAGATATGGCCAGCCGACTGGTGGCCGGTACAACTCGGCTCGGCTTCTACACCTAAGCAGGTGGTAAAAAATCTTGGCATGAGGCTGGATCAATCTCTTTCTATAAAAGATCAAGTCATCTCCATCTGTGGCATAAGTTTTGCTGCCTTGAGGCTTCTAAAAAAGCCCTGCCGTGGCTTCCAGATACCGCTGGAAAGACTCTTGTCCAGGCTCTCAACACCAGTCACTCGGACTATGGGAATGCCCTGTTGACCTCAGTAAATTCTACTCTACTGTCTAAACTGCAGGTCATTCAGTATATTGCCGCACTGCTAATCTGTAATCTTCCTTCTCGCTCGCTTTCATCTCCGATCCTTAGAAAGCTTCATCGGTTGACTGTTAGAAAGCATGTCATCTTTAAACTCTGTTGTTTAACACACAAAGCTCTCTTTAAGTCTCGCCAGCTTATTTGTCTTCCCGGCTAAATCTTTACCTTCCCTCAAGATGTCTGAGATCGCCGGACAAGGCGCTTTTGGTGATTCCTCATATCCGTACCTCAAGAAATGAGGGCAGATCTTTATCCTACACTGCCCCTTTTCACTGGAATAAACTTCCTCTTAGCCTTCACTCTTGCCCAGATTTCCCCTACTTTGAGAAGGGGCTTAAGACTTGGCTGTTTTAGACTCCCTTCTTTTCTCTTCTCGTGCAGTGCAGCGCCAAGATGTTCCTTCTGGAGTAAATCGCGAGTGATATCAAATGACCTAATAGGTAAATGAATTTGTTGGGCGAGTTATGGTTTGCATGGCTGTTGAGAGAGTTATGGATTGTGTTTCTAACCATAACTTGCAAATGTCAGTGATTTTTGCACTTTAACTGTTTTGTTTAGGTGAATTTCTGATATTTTAACATATATATATATATATATATATATACACTTAGGTGTTATAACCAAAGCTGTCCATAACTTCAGTTTAGCCTTTGTTTAAAAAAAAAACTATATATATATATATATTATCTACTGGCGGTCGCCAGTAGATAGTTATAGTTAGGACCTATTTTCCATAGGAAATCCGCGACATTCTATTTGAAATAACTCTTGCGTCGGTTGACGAATCTTCGCGAAATTTTCAAACTTTATGGCCCGCTCCGGTCCGCTCCTACCCTGAAAGTCTCAGGGTGATTCGTCAAGCGGGGGCCGAGAAAAAGGGGGTCCCAAAACGTGTTTTCCCCATTCATTTTCCCATAGGAAACTTTAGACACGGCTACAGCCCGAACTGCTGAACGGAATTACACCAAATTTGGCAAAGAGGTAGTTCTTGGTTCAGAAAGAACCCTTTTGTTAAATGGTGTAAATCCGTTCAGTAGTTCCTGTGAAAATCAAAATGAAAATCACATATATATCTATGGCCGCGTCGGATTCGCGCACCCTGAGCGCACCCTGCGCGCACCGTCCCGATCACGAGCTGCATGTTAATTGGCTTTCAAGTGGCTGTCAACACTCCAAATCAGGAAGTGTTGGCAGCCATTTTGTCCCTCGGTAGAACCGAGGGACAGAAACAAGTGCGCAAAACGCACAAAGGGGGCAGGGTAGAAACACCCTGACCCCCTAGGTCTGCTCAGGGGGTCCCACAAGGACCCCCTGGGCAGAAAAAATTATTATTATTTTTTTAAATCGGCAGGATGCGCTCAGGGTGCGCGGATCCTGCCGGAAAAAAAAAAATCGAAGCGCGGTCTCCCGCGCTTCGATGCAAATTTGCCCCCGGGTGGCCCAAGTCCCAGGGGCATGCGGGGGGGTGGGTTTATTGTTTATATGGGGGGCCTCTAAGGCCCCCCAAGCCCCAGGGACCGCCACCCCCCGGGGCTTAATCAAAAAAAATGGTGCGGGAGGGCTCTCCTGCCCTCCCGCAGCCCCGGGGACCGCCACCCCCGGGGCTTCTTTTTAAATTTGAAATAACGTGTGGGGGGCTCCAGCCCCCACACGCCCGGGACCACCACCTCCCGGGGCACATAGAAAATAAATGTGGGGGTCCGTTACGGACCCCAGAGCCCTGGGGACCACCAATTCAAGGGAGGGGGCCGCGCGGACCCCTCCTGGAGCCCTTGATGGCCCTGGGGACCGCCACCCCCAGGGCCGGCTCCTGCAGTGTCCCGGGTGCCTACCCCCGGGACACTGTAGTTTGCAATGACAGGACGGGAGCCTCGCGGCTCCCGCCCTGTCATTGCAAACTGCTTTGGATATTGGAAGAGAGAGCAGGAAACCTGCTCTCTCTTCCAATATCCAAAGCACATTGCTTTTCCACATGGGGAGCTGCATGTTAGCAGCTCCCCATGTGGAAAAGCAATGCCGGCTCCCAAGGGACACGGGGAGCCGGCGGGACTGTGGGGGGATTGGGGACCCCCCCACAGTCCCCAACGGAGAGGGCCAGCCCCGGGGGATGGGGTCCCCGGGGCAAGTAGTGGCCCGGGAGGGGGGCCACGCGGCCCCCCTTCCCCCCAAAAAAAGAAAAAAAAAATCAAAAAAAAAAAGGAAAGGCCGGCCCCGGGGGATGGGTTCCCCGGGGCCTTAAATGGCCTGAGGAGGGGGGCCACGCAGCCCCCCTCCAAATATTAAATTTTTTTTAAAAAGAGGGCATGCCCCGGGGGATGGGGTCCCCGGGGCCAATACAGGCCCAGGGAAGGGGGGCCACGCGGCCCCCTTTCCGTTTTTTTAAATTTTAATAAAAAAAATAAAAATCCTCAGGCCCCGGGGGATGGGGTCCCCGGGGCAAAAAGTGGCTGAGGGAAGGGGGGCCACGCAGCCCCCCTCCCAATCAAAAAAAAAGACCGGCATCGTGCCGGAGGCCCCGCCCCCCTCCCTGCAGCAGTCTGCAAACGCGCCCCCTGGCGCGTTTTGAGAAGGGGAAGTAATTCCCCTTGAATACTGGGGGTCCCTGGGGGCAAACTAGCCCACCAGGAACCTCCAGTATGCGCCAGGGGACTGCGTACAGAGGCCACGCCCCTTTTTACACCTCTCTGCAACGCAGCTCTGTGGCGCTTTTTGGAAGTACATGGTGAATCTAGGATCCAGTCCTGTGGTTAGAAAAGTAATCCATAAAGTAACTAATTGCATTTAACTAGAAATTCACATTGAGGTCAATGTTGCATTGTGTTTGAAATTGTGTTGCCCATTGCAACAACTGTAACTACTGTACTTAAAACTCTATTGCCTATTTGCAAACTATTTAAACTAAAGTAATTCATTCTGAGAAAGTATATTTTGTAATGTAATGTAGAATGTAATTACAATGTAATTTAATAAATAAATTATCTAAAAATAAATAGTTTTAAAAAATGTAGTAAATCAGTATCAAAAAAATAAATATAACAATTAATACATTTAAAAATTGTCATTTACAAAACCTTTGAAATTCACTGAAAAAACCATAGGTTTTAGGGGCGTTATAGTTAGAAATTAGCATTTAAAAAACCTTTGAAATTCACTGAAAAAACCATAGGTTTCAGGCACGTTATAGTTAGAAATTAGCATTTAAAAAACCTTTGAAATTCACAGAAAAAACCATAGGTTTCAGACACGTTATAGTTAGAAATTAGCATTTAAAAAACCTTTGAAATTCACTGAAAAAAACCATAGGTTTTAGGGACAGTTATAGTTAGTTGGACATTTCACTCGTACAAAACCCGTGTAATTCCCCCGTTATAGTTAGTTCAGCTAACTATAACTCACGCCCCCGCAATGCACTGCTGATGACGTCACATATTACATCACTCATGACATGGTCAGTGACATCACTGATGACATCACTGATGACATCTCAAATGACATCACTGATGACATCACTGATGACATCATCCACGTGATAATCTGATGCACCCCCTCACACCCTAATATAACCTTTGATACACCCACTCTAAATTACAGACTGCCATTCGCAAAACCATAGACACTCCAACACCAATAACTACATACCCACTCACTGATTCTTAGGTCTACACACACATCCACTCACTCACCCATACAGTCACTCATACTTACGGTCACTCAGTACAGGACTATCATATGCACTCATACTCCTATATAGACACTCAAACACCGCCACTCATCCATAGAGGAACTCACACACCTAGTCAGTCATGCAAATAATTAAACACACTGCCATTTACTCACCTATACAGTTATACACACACCAGCTCACTTAATCATACAAATACTAGCACATTGTTACGCTCTTATACAATCACTGATACAAGCACACACTCATCCATACAGCCACTATCACAATCACTCACTCTCGCTTATAGCTATTTATATACTCCAACACACATATATACTGCCTTTCACATATGTAGTTACTCACACATGTACCACTGGGACATACATTCACTCACTAACACACTCTTACACACACTTACCCACCCATACAGTCTATCACAGATGCACTCTTGAAACCATCCACCCAGTGAATCACCCACTCACACATCTATACACAGAGTCGCACACACCCCTCCCACACAAACACTCAGGCACCCATACAGATACTCAGACAACCATTCAATAACTCATATACACACTCATGTAGCTATTCACAAACACATGAAGTCACTTACACAGCAACAGACAGACGGATACAGACATTCACCCAGTTTAGTCACTAACCCATGCATTCAGTAAGATACGTTAAATCACTCACTTATAGAGTCAGTCACGCACCTACTAAATCATCCATACAGACACTTATACACCCACTCATTCTTCAATACGTCTTTTCCGATATATATTAAAAATATTTAAACTTTAGAGAAACACACAGTCACTGCATGATGTCATCAGTGATGTCATTTGAGATGTCATCAGTGATGTCATCAGTGATGTCACTGACCATGTCATGAGTGATGTAATATGTGACGTCATCAGCAGTGCATTGCGGGGCGCGAGTTATAGTTAGCTGAACTAACTATAACGGGGGAATTTCACGGGTTTTGTACGAGTGAAATGTCCAACTAACTATAACTGTCCCTAAAACCTATGGTTTTTTCAGTGAATATATATATATATATATATATATATATATATATATATATATATATATATGCCCAGTGGCGGTCGACATTGGGTAGTTATAGTTAGGTTTGCATTTCCATAGGAAGAGCGTTTTTTGGGTTGCTTATAATTTTAGTGCCGTTTGACAAATCTTCACAAAACTTTCCGAACAAAATATTTGTCCACCTCAGCTCCTGGAAAGGTTCGGCGTGATCTATCAAGCGGGGGTCCCAAAACTATATTTCTCCATGCATTTGTCATAGACAGTGCTACAGTAAAAACTGCTAAACGGATTACACCAAATTTGGCAGGAAGCTAGATCTTGGTCCAGAAAGCGTGCTTTTTGTGATTTGGTGTAAATCCGTTCAGTAGCGTCAGAGGTAATAAAGAAGAAAAATATTTGTGTATCTGGACGGTTGGGCTCGAGGGACTCTAGCAAGACTCCCTCTAACCCCATAAAAAAAATAAAGCATTTGATTGGCCCAAGGGGCTTTTTTTGCCTTGGGCCAATTTGGTCTTGTGGGAATCAGGCTCGCAAGGAAGCGAGTTCTCTGATTGGCTGCCAGCAACATAAAGAAAAATGTTGCAAGCAGCCATTAGAGAACTAGTTGACTTAGGCCCCTGTCCTAAGTTTAAAAGAAAAAAATATATCAGGGGTCAGGGTAGGGACATCCTGCCCCTCTAGCCCCCGGGGAAATTTTGGGAAAAAAAAGAAAGAAAAAAAAACTTCAGCTGTAGATCTTTTAAAAATAATTTATGATGGGTAGGGGTGCGTGACTGGGGCCCCCCTCCCTGAGCCAGGCAGGGTCCCTGGACCCCATCCACTGGGGCCAAATATAGATATAAGAGGAGGTGGGCATTCCGTTACCCTCTCTGAGCCACATAAAGACCCCAGGACCCCATTCCCCGGGGCCAAATGTACTAAGATGTGGAGAAGGGTATGCAGCCCCCTCTACAGGCCTCAACTGGGCCTGCGGACCCCACCCCCGGGACCAAAACAAGTAAAAAAGGGGGGTGGGAGCACTCTCCCCACCCCTTCCCTGTGCTGTTATCAGCCCCGGGGACCCCAACCCCTGAGGAGTGATACAATACAGGGTCCAGGGAAGCCCATCCCCAGAACACTGTTGTTTCCTGCTCAAGAGAGTGGGGGTATACCGTGCCTACACTCTCATGAGCAAGGAACTCGACTTTGCTCCCACCCGAGGGAGCAGTGAAAACAGCTGGTCCCGCCGGTCGGGATCAAAGACAAAGGATTGGGGTGGGGGGGTCACACGCCCCTCTCCTCTTAATTTTAATAAAAAAAGCCCCAGAGGAACGGGTCCCCAGGGCCCTTGCTGGTTCAGGGAGTGGGCTGCACACCACACTCCGTGTATTTTAAAAAAAAATGCTGCGTAGGGATGGGGTCTCAGGGGCCAAAAAGGTCCCGGAAGGGGGGATGCGCCCCTCTCATCTTATTTTAATAACAAAATGCACAGGGTTGTATATACACACATACATACATACATGAATATACCTGGAGCATGAACTTTGGACGGTCATATATTTGCTTGTAAATCCAAAATGGATGGATGAAAATTCACCAAGCTAATAAAGGGCACTGAAAGGCTGAAAGGCTGATGTGCCGATCACATTTGGTGAACCTTTGCTCCATAATTTTTGAGTTATGTGCAAAGAACTTTTCCTTTTAGAAAATGTATGTTGCTTTCAAAAGTAACACGTTTTGGGACCTCCTATAACTTTTAACCCCTTTGAGAAATCAACACAAAATTGACTGCCCACAAAAATTGACTACCAAAAGCTGGGTCCCTGAAGCTGAGTGCATATTGCTCTTAGTGGAGCAAAGTTAATAACTATGTATTGACCGGAAAGAAATGTGGTAAACACAGTTTCTGGAACATCAGATACTCAGAGTATCTGTGAGTTTTGTTGATGAAATTCTTCCATGACATTTTCATTCCTGCAGACCGGAACGGTTTGTAATTGGATTGAAAAAATAATATGTAATTGTTCTGTTGGCTTTATGATGGGATAGACCTTTTTCTCTAGCAACTTACTCTTCAGAGCTGAGTTAATTCACTTAGGTTAACCTTATTTCTATGTGTTAATGGCACTCCTTGGTTCTCTCTACCACTAATTTTGAGAAGGAGGGTGTCAGATATAAAGGCACTGATAAATTCATACCTGCAGTTTTTTTATCCTCCTTAGGTACAGACTCTCTGTCTGAGGATATGAATTAATTAATTAATTAATTAACTAATAGGTCACTTTTAAAGCCACCATAAATGGGCATCCCGACTCTACAGTAAGTAGGAAAAGGCACAATGAGTTCAAGTGACCGTTGGTTAAGCAGATCCAGAGAGCCAGGTTTTTTATTGTTTTTGAAGCAAATGTCATTATCAGTGCCACGTAAAGTAACAGAAAGATTATTGCAAAGTTTTGCTCCCAGAAGGGCAAATGAACGGCCACTTTTCCTCACTTGCTTAATCCTGGGAATTGTTAACAATCGTGCATTTGACGATCTCAAATCTCTGATTGGATGATAATGTTACACGTGCAATTAAATACCTGCGACCCATACCATGAAAAGCCTGGTAAGGGCTAAGCTTTTAAATTGAATTCTCTGACTACGACCACCCCGGAACTAATCCACTGCCTCCTGCTCAAAGCCGGATCTCTCTGCAAGCATGCCACTGAAATCTGGGACACCATCACCACCCTCACCCCCAACGTTATCTTTATCACAGAAACCTGGCTCAACCCCTCCCCCCTGATGTTGCCAGTGCGATGCCCAACAGCTACACGATGAAACACCGGGACCACACCAACAAACATGGAGGCGCATCGCATCATTCACAAAGAAACCATCCGCTGCACCACCACTGAAGACGACAAAATACCGATCGGGGAACACCTCAACTTCCAACTCCGAACGGACAGCAGAACGACCATCAGAGGCACCCTCGCCTACAGACCCCCTCAGCTTCTGCAACGCCCTCCCCGACTTCATAACCCCACTCGTCATTGACTCCTAGCACTACATCTTCCTCGGTGACCTCAACTTCCACCTCGACAACCTCAATGACACAAACACCGCCAACCTCCTAGAAACAAGAGCAACATCGGCCTCACCCAAATGGTCACCAACCCTACACACAGCGCAGGACACACACTTGACCTGACCTTCACTGCCAGAGACAAGTACAGCCATTTCACCAAACTCACCTGGACTGACCACACCATCGTCCACTTCACCATCGCAGGATCCCCAGGCACCACCTCCAAGCCTCCCAGCTCCTCCCACCGTAGCTGGAACAAAGTGACAGAAAAACAATGGACCGATGGCCTCAACACCACCCATCCCGACTCCGCACCCAACCTTGAACAGGTCATCAAGAATTTATCTGCCTGGACCACCAACTGAGCCAACAGAGTTGCCTCTATCAAGCCCGCTAAGCCCAGGAGATCCACCAAACAAGCCAGCTGGTATACACCAGAACTCAGGCCCATGAAACGCAACTGCAGAGGGATAGAAAGGAGATGGCGCACCAGCAAGGATCCCACAGACCGAGCCACCAGCTACCACCAATGCCTGAAAGACACGAAAAGGTGTACCTTAGCAGACTGCTTTGAAGCCAGCACCAACCACAGCAAGGAACTCTTCAACATCTTATGGCTTTGAAATAATCTCGTATGCCGATGATACGCAGTTGATCATCACTATGGAACAAGACATTGAGGATCCGAGTCAGCGCTTCCAAAACTGCATGAAAGACATTGCTACTTGGATGGGTAAGAACTGTCTTCAACTGAATAGTGAGAAGATGGAGGTCCTGCTATTTGGCAAAGCTCAGTATCTACGGGCACCGGACTGGTGGCCGGTGGAGCTGGGTTCTGCTCCGATTCCTATTCACTCAATTAAAAATTTAGGGATTAAAACTGACCAGGACTTGACAATCACAAATCATGTTGCTTGCCGCAAGAGGGACTTGTTTTGCCAGGATGCACACTTTGAAGAAGGTCTTTCCTTGGCTTTCTGCCTCGGCCAGGAAAATGCTGATCCAGGCGCTGGTTATCAGTCGCCTGGACTACAGCAATGCTCTGCTTATGGCAGCTGTTAGAACTGGGGGTCTCTAGTTGGCAATGGTATACACCTTTGACCAAATAGGGACCCTTGCTTCTAGTCAGGGAAAGGGGGATTACACTACTGGATAACCCCTGCTCACCCCCTTGGTAGCTTGGCACGAGCAGACAGGCTTATCTCAGAGGCAGTGTGTTAAGCATTTGTGAACACATACAGTAATACAGTGAAAACACTACAGATGGACACTACACAGGTTTTATAAAAATAAGTATTCTTTATATAGACTTAACACAAGACCACAAACGACAAAAATCCACAATACTGTACTCAAAATAGACTTAAAGATGGTAGAAGTAACTTAGTTCAAGATGATGATAAATGCGACACGTTTCTCATAAAAGTACCTTGGATGCGTACCGCAAAACAAACAAAGGGTCCGCAGGGAGGGCGATGCGGCAAGCAGGCGCCTCGATGCTGTGCGACGATCCGGTGTGATGCGATGAGAGTGTGCCCTTGATGCGATGCGACGACGTGAAGATGATGCGTGCATGCCCGACGGCCGTGCGGCGAACTCTGTACTTTTGGAGCCGCGACAGGCCCTGCGACACGCCTCTCCGGTGATGCGACGAAAGGCAGCTGCGATGGCGACACGCTTCTCCGGTGATTCGACGGCGACCCTTGCGGTGGCGACACGCTTCCCTGGTGATGTGACGGCAGGCAGTTGCGACGAAGACACGCTTCTCCGGTGATGCGACGGCAGGCAGCTGCAATGAAGACACGCTTCTCTGGTGAGGCGGCGGTGGCCTCTGCGGCGGCGGCACGCTTCTCTGGCGATGCAACGGCAACTGCTGCGACAGCGACGCGCTTCTTCTCGTTGAGTCGCGCTTCCAGCTCCCAGCGACACGCAGGCTTCTGCAGACAGAATCCCCAGCAAGGGAATTCAGGAGGAAGCTGGTGGTGAAGTCTTGTAGCCCTGAGACTTCAGCAGGAGGCAAGCTCTAGTTCAAGCCCTTGGAGAAATATTCTGCAAGATGATGAAAGTTCTTTGAAAGTTCCTTCTCCTTTCCTTGGCAATGAAGACCACTGCAGGCCAACCCAGCAAACAGCACACTGGCAGAGGGGCAGTCCAAACTCCTGCAGCTTCCTTGGTTCTTCTCCTTGGCAAAGGTTTGTCTTGTGTTCCCAGAAGTGATCTAAAGTTCTGGGGTCTGGGTCCCCCTTTTTATACCCATAAATCCTTTGTCTCTGGAGTCAAAGAGTGTCTGTATCTAGTCCAAACCAGTTCTGGGTGCATTCTGCCAGGGCACAACTTCTTTCTTGACAGTGTGGGCCAGGTTCATCAGACACACCACAGGAGGTGGAGCCAGCATTGTGGAAGGCAGGCACAGCCCTATTCAGGCCCAGGTGCTACTCCTCCCACCACTCCTCATGCAGATAGGTCTATTCAGCCTAGTGCTGACTCACCCTGTCTCCTGGAGTCCCCAGCCCCTGTCACTCACAAAACCAGACATACAATACACAAGCTAGCAGAGGCAGGCTGGATGGTTAGGCAAGAAAATACCTACTTTCTAAAAGTGGTATTTTCAAACACAGAATGTTAAAACCAACTTCACTAAAAGATGTATTTTATCATTCTGAGTTCAGGCATACTAAATTCGAATTTTTACCATGTTCCCTGGGTCAGTTAGGATTATAAGATGTTATAATCAAGCTGCCCATTCTGGCCTATGGGGACAGGTAGCCTTGCAATAGTGAAAAACGAAATTGGCTGTAATTCACTATCAGGACATGCTACACACATGAGGGCATGTCCTACCTTTTACATACAATGCACCCTGTCCTTGGGCCTACCTTAGGGGTGACTGATATGTAGAAAAGGGAAGGTTTAGGGACTGGCAAGTGGGTGCACTCTGCCAAGTCGACATGGCAGTCCCAGACTGCACACAGACTCTGCAATGGCAGGCCTGAGCTACACTTTACAAGCTGCTTCTGTGGGTGGCACAACCAGTGCTGCAAGCCCACCAGCAGCATTTGATTTACAGGCCCTGGGCACCCATGGTGCACTATACTAGGGTCTGACAAGTAAATCAAATAATCCAATCATGGAGTCACTAATCCATACATCAATTTACAATAGGGAGCACTTGCACTGTGGCACTGAATAGCAGTGGCACAGTGCCCAAAGCATCTAAACCAGCAACACATGTCAAAAACAGAGGAGGCAATCAGTGAAAAAAGGGAAGGGAGACTCACGCCAATGGTACCAGGTCTAACAGCAGCTAATGAAACTCTGCTGATGAAACTTCAGGTTGTGCAAAATATAGCAGCCAGATTGGTTTGCCTTCTCCCAGCAGGCTCGCCTTCGACACCTCAGGTCTTTACATTGGCTATCGGTGAGAAAATGTATTGTTTTTAAGATCTGCTGTCTTGTTCACAAAGCCCTTTTTGGTAGTTCCCCACTATATCTTAAAAACAAACTTTGATTCGACTGCCCGGCATGTACACTGAGATCTAGTGATAAGGCTTTTCTCTCTATTCTGGGATCAGGCTTTCCAGACACGGGGCAGATCCTTCTCTCACACTGCTCTGAGGGTATAGAATCAGCTTCCTGTCTTTCTTTGTGGCTGTGTAGATTTCGGTCAATTTAAGAAATTGTTGAAAACCTGGCTATTCTATAAGTTTGGGGATGGGATTGGAAGATGCTAGCTCTTTTAGGTGTGATTCATTGTGCTTTACAAATGCATATCATATCACATATCATAACATCGTCAGAGAGTTCTCCGGTGCCTTAGACACTGAGAGCACGATCTCCCCATCCCAGGAACTATGCAACACTATGGCAGACTACTTCCACAACAAGATATCCACCATCTAAAAAAACATCAAACCCCAACCCACCGACCTGCACAGCTTCCTCACTCCAACTGATGCCACCCACAACCTCCTGCTCACCGCATGGGAACAGCTCACAGCACAGAGCACCCCAGCCATCATGAACTCCGTCCACTCCGGAGCACCAACCGACGCCTGCCCCCACCACTTCTTCAACCTTAGGAGCAGGAAAATCAGCAATGAACTCACCTCCATTCTCAACGCATTCATCACCTTCCCCGATGAATGGAAACACGCAGTGGTCAAACTCCACCTCAAGAAACCCTTTGCCTACCGTCCGCTGACCCCAGCGAACTCAAAAACTCTAGCCCCATCTCTCTGCTCCCCTTCCTCACCAAAGTCCTCGAGAAGGCCATCAACCGCCAACTCACCGAACACCTGGAGAGCAGCAATCTGCCGGACACCTCCCAATCCGATTTCCGTGCCAACCACAGCACCCAGACCGCCCTGATTGCTGCCACCGATGACATCAGAACCCTCCTCGACCGGGGAGAAACAGCGGCCCTGATCCTCCTCGAACTCTCAGCAGCATTCAATACTGTATCCCACCACACTCTGATCAAGAGACGGGACCACATCAGGATCCAGGGACATGCCCTTAAATGGATCGACCTTCCTCACAGGAATAACCCAGAGAATCCGCCTACCACCTTTCACCTCGGATCCCAAGAGTATCATCTGCGGCGTCCCTTGAGGCTCATCCCTCAGCCCCACCCTGTTTAACACTTACATGATGCCCTTGGCCAACATCATCAGAACCCCTAGCACATCATATCCTTCCCAGATGACAACCAGCTCATCCTCTTGCTTTCAGAAGACCCCTCCACCACCAGCACCAACTCTCACACCTGCACGACGATAGTCACTGACCTGATGAAGACCAACAGCTTAAAACTCAGCACGGAAAAGACGGAAGTGCAGATTTTTTAGAACAACACCTCCCTGTGGAACAACTCCCGGTGTCCCTGCAAACTCGGACCCACAGACCACGCCAGTAACCTTGGCATCATCCTGGACAGCAAACTCACCATGAAAAGCCATATCCATACAGTCTCTTCTACCTGCTTTCACACCCTTCGCATTCTCCGAAAAATCTTCAGATGGCTCCCTGTCAACACCAGGAAAACAATCACTCAAGCCCTAGTCACCAGCCGGCTGGGCTATGGCAACGCACTCTGCATAGGAATCACAATCCAACTACTGAAGAGACTCCAGACGATACAGAACTCAGCTGCCAGACTCATCCTAGACCTCCCTAAATGGACCCACATCACCCCCCACCTCAAGAACCTCCACTGGCTCCTCATCCAGAAAAGATGCCAATTCAAGATTCTGATACACGCCTACAAAGCCCTTCAGGACCAAGGACCAGCATACATCAACCACCGCCTGAACTTCCACCAACCCTCCAGATACCTGCGCTCCGCCTCCCTCGCTCACAATCCCCGCATCTGCCGAAGCAGCAGTGGAGGACGCTCCTTCTCCTATCTCGCCGTCAAGTCAGGGAATGACCTTCACCTTCCCCTCCGAACCTCACCCTCTCTCCCTGAATTCAGAAAGAGACTCAAGACCTGGCTTTTCGACTGATCCCCCTTTTAGCAGCAAGAGCCAAGCGCCTGGATACACTCACGTGATTAGCCGCGCTGTACAGTTCCCAGTTGATTGATTGCTCACCTGTAGCCAGTGTAGGGATTTGAGCTGTGGTGTTATAAGTTGATGATGTGGTATCTTAAAAATCAGTCTGATCGTGGCATTGCCCATCACTTACTATCCTTCGATTAAAGAACTGAAGCACATTCTGGGCCTTAATGAAAGTCTCTATTGAAATGTCAGCACAGGGGATGCCACATCAAAAGTCTCTTAGCTGCAAACACTAAGGGCCTTATTTTGAGTTTTGCGGTCCGATGGATCGCCAAACCCACTATGGCGGTGCGGCTACTGCAGCACCGGTGGTCCGACCGCTCTATAACAAGTTGGGCGGTCAGACCGCCATGAGACCGCTGCTGCTGCCTGAGATCCACGATCCCTGGCGGTCTTGCAGTGGTCTGAGGCCCCTAATATGCCGGTGGTGCCGCTGCGGCACCAGCAAGCATATCAGGAGCTCCTTCACCACCACAGTTTTCACGGTGGTGAGCCCGCCATGAAAAGTGTGGCGGTGAAGAAATAAAGGGGGCCCTACAGGGCTCCCTGGTGCCTCTGCGCCAGCGGATGTATGCCGGGGGGGGCACATGGTGTGCCCCCCCTGTCTGCATGCACCCCCAGTTCCTGAAGGACATGGACTTCACAGTCCATGCCCTGCAGGAACATGAAATGGTGTTCCCATTGCCGTGCCTTACTAAGGCTCACGTATGAGCGTTATCTCTGCACGGCCGTGGGCCAGCTGCCGCAGGACCACCCGACCTGGTTCCTGTCGGAATCCGGTGGGCGGTCGCATTGTGGCTTTTGCGGTGTGGCAGCGGGGCACTGGCGTGGCAGGCCTCTGCCACACCGCCAAAGTCATAATAAGGCCCTAAACTTCCAGAATAAATAAGCTGAAGAAGAAAAACTTGTCTCTAAAGCATTTAAACAATGTCGCTGGACAATACGGCACATTCCAGCACATCCAATGTTGTATTTGTATCAGGGGATCAAAACTTATATATTCAAATTCATGCATTATGTTTAGGCATTCCCATTCAAAATAGTCTTAGTACTTTAGATATTGTTTATGCATTACTATGATATTCTTGCAAATATGTAAATAATTTGTGTATTTTACATATTTAGGCTGTGTCATGCCAGATGAGCCCAGACATCATTTCACTGAACAATTTAACATTAATGCACATTTCAATGATCTAAAGATCATGTATGTTACATTAAGTGTACCCAAACTGCTCACTCTCTGTAGATATACTCGGACATATGATATGACTGAAATTCTGCTTTGAAAGAGGAAGAAAGGAAAATTAATACAATTGGAAGCTATAAGTACAATGCTTTACTACACATTTGATATAAAAATGGAAGGTATAAGTTAATATTTTTTTTAAACTGTGCTTTCTGTAGAATTCACTGTTTGTCCCATTTTTAATTAGAAATTCTTGGAGGCCAATTTCTTTCCTGAACGCATAGTGAAATATTTGATGAGTGCCCTGTTTCTTTGCCACTTTCCTTGATCACTGGTGCTGTCAAATGCACCCCTTGGCTCCCTTGATTTCCAAAATTATCTTCAGGTGGGAGCCCAAAGCACAATCTGCTTCTGATTGCCATCTCTTTCTCTACATCTTTGTAAACTGTGTTTACAGCATAATATTGTGTGTTGCAGCACAAAATGATTCATGCTCTCTGCTCGTTGCCCTTCAAAAGTTTGTACTTTTTTGATCCAGTAGTTGCTTTTTGCATTTTTTGTTGTTTGCTCTATCCAAAAATGGCATAGATTGTTCAAAAGTTACATTGCCGTGAATTAAACACTTCAATAAAAATATTTACTTTGGGAGTGTACAAGAAGCAGAAACAATAATTTGGTGGCGACCCAAAATTGCACCGCCTTCGCCGCTGATGCTGCTTGGAACCTTCCGGACTGCTTTCCAATCTCTGTGATTTAATCATTTTGTCTAACCATGTTTAAAAAGTAGGCATTGCTTTAGGGTAGAATAGCTATATTTTTGGATTGTTATCGTCAGTCAGATTCTGATATCATTTTAATGAATTTACACTTCAAGTAGAATTTCTCTTGTATTCTCACAATGATGTCACTTCCTGTGATGTCATTGTTATGCTATTAAGGACTTATAAAGCGCACGGCTACTCAATAGAGTGTCCCGGCGCTAAACATTCTGGGTGGGGCTAACAGTGAGCTCTAAGCTAGCTGATTTCACACTATTGCTGGAATAACCAGGTTTTCAGTAGCTTCCTAAAAGGAAGAAGATCCTGCATCTGTCTGAGTGCCAGAGGAAGATTATTCCAAAGTTGCGCTGCTTGTACCTGGAAGGAGCGACCACCAATTCGAGCATGGAAAGATTTGGGGATGCAAGCTAACTGAAGTGCAGCATGAGTTTATGAAATCAAAGGACATGAGTGCGACCTACGCTGGTTCTATTTTTATTTTAACAAAAACTCTTTCCTCTAGGTAACACATAAATATGAGGTTTTGCCATTTTGCACTGTGTGACGCGAGGTTAGAGCGCATGTGCCTCGCTACAACAGCGAGCTCTTTTCTAGTAATGTGGTGAAGTGAGGCGGGCACTCAATGCATGGTGCACCCGAGGCGAACTGCTGGTCTTTTTTAGGGATGGGCGTAGCTGGGGTATTATCCGCTATTACCTCAGTAATTATGCTCTATGGTGTGAAAAGCGTAATCCAGCATTTAGCGCAAAATGTACCCTTGTGTCCAAAATGGGTCCAAAGATCCATTTTGCGCAAAGAAAATAGCACTAAATTTTACAGGACACAAACAGCAGTTGCCAGCCGCTGCTCGCTCTCTCTTGGGGGCCCATTACGATGGCGGGCGGACAAAGTCCGCCCGCCACCGTAACGGTAAACGGGACCGACCGCCAGAGGTGCGGCGGTCCTGCTGTGCCTATTAGGATGCGACCGCCACCGTGTCGGTCGCATCCCGCATTGTTTACATTGCGGCGGGCGGTGCTGTCAGCAGCACCCGCCGCAATGTAAAAAATGCATGCAGTGCATTGGCATGCACAACGTGACAGGCATCGCGCGGTGCCTGCCACCTTGTGCATGCCAATGTAGGGGGGTACCATAGGTACCCCCCAAGTGCAGCCACCCACCCCCCCACCCCCTGGGGGCCCGCAACAGGCCCCCGAAGCAATTCCCACATGCCTTTCCATGGCGGCGATGCCGCCATGGAAAGGCCTTCACCGCCAGGCATCCTAATATGGATGGCGGTGTCTTCCAGACACCGCCACCATATTAGGCCCGAGTTCCGCCCGGCAGGCAATCGGAACGATTGCCTGCCTGCGGAAATGCGGCGGACGGTCTTTCCGTCCGCCGCTGTCCCCCCCGCCATTGTAATATGGCGGGGGTAAATGGAGGGCGGGCGGGGAAAGATGTCGGGCGGATCGCCATCATAATGACCCCCTTAGTTCTCTGTTCTGGTGCTCCTGCGGTAGTATTTTTGCCCCAAATTAATCCAAATTATTCAAGCTGCATAATAGTGTAATTTCGGTAATTTCGCATCACAAGAGTAATGCATAATTACTAAAATTACTCCGGCGTAATTAACATTTCTCCCCGGCCTGGTCTTCTTACAGCCATGCAGCAACATGAATACTAAAGATATGAGCTGCCTGTTAAACCACATCCATTTTTGCTCATTTATATTCCCTTGATTTTAAAAAGCACAGACCATGACTTGGCATCAAGCAGCAGATCACACTTTGGTCCAAACCACCACTTAAGCTGGACATTTAGCATACTTGAAGGCAGATGACAAGTGGCAGGCATTATTAACAAGAGCAGACCATATTCCAGAGTGAATTAAAGCGCAGGGGTTTAAATTAAAAGTGCCCTCAGTTTATGAGCATGTTGGCGAGGTGCACTGCTGAGTCCAGTGAAATGAGCGCAGCATTTGATGGAAAGGACTGCAGCCCGGGCTTTTAAATCCTTATAATGTGCTACAAGCAGGACAAGTGTCAGCTCTGAACCGGGAGCTAAAAGCATTCCCATAAAATGTTTAATCACCGACCACAAATTGTACCTCCTTGAGTGAGTGTCTGACTCTCTCAGGAGGGTTTGTGTGGGTTCTGTCTATACTATTAAGAACCGCACATTTTTTGGGGTCAACCCTATCTGAGGTAAAAAGTAAAACAGGTATTTTCCACCCCTTCCTTTCGGCTGTGGTGTTAGGAATACCCATAACTCCCCAAATCAGTACATATGCAAACCTCTGTATGATATAATTAGTTTTATTATATGCTTTTCTATTATATATCAAGTCAGCTAGGAGTATCACCATAATAATGGATACTTCTGTGATAATCAATATTGTTAGAATTAATAAAACATAATCTCCAAATATTGTTTATCACAGAAACCTAATTAATTAGTTTACAAAACTCCCTATTTGCCTTTGTGGCATTATGCTATTATGCTTCTTCATTGTGAAGCCATGTACTACACCCCGCGTATCTGCTGCAGACCTGGTGATCTTCAGTAGGCCTGGGCGATGAACTTCGCTCCTTTCGCGGAGTTTGCAGAGTTTTCTGCTTCGCGGTGTGCGGCAGAGTTTTTTCCCTGATCGCGAACGGTAAGTTCGCGAGCTGCCATTCAGGTAGAATTTCTACCCGAGCAGCAGGAATACCAGCACAAACTGCAGTTCGCACTGCACTCCGCCACTCGTGGAACTTCGCAGAGTTTTTTTGTAACTTCGCGGAGTTCCGCGTAGCTAAACTCCACGAACTACGCCCAGGCCTAGTCTTCAGTGTTTTGTCTAACAGGCAGCCTGACTCCCAGCATCTGTCTTTTCTCTGTACTCCCTCCCTACTCAAAAGGAGCTTTGTCACGGCTGGTACGGGTGCTTACTCCTATTTCCATCCAACTCCGGGTGTTTACTCCTATTTCCATCCAACTCTGGTTCTGGGCATTATTGCCCCCCCTTCCACCCCTTGCCCAGGGTATTGCAGCTCGGGGTGCCATCCATGGTGGTGTGACAGGAGTCATTCCTTCCAGAACTGTGACAGGCAGGTGTGTGCTACCCAGCTGTGACACCCCACCCACCATCTCCAGCACGGCCTATCTTGTCCCCATATGGGCACCCCAAAAGCGGTGACAGTAAGCCCTCTCAAATAGCAGGCTACAGCAGGATTCGCAGATCTAACACAGGATTCAAGGATCTGGGGATTCGCCTATTTTCTGTAGGATTGGAGGATTCCGCAGTCTATAAAATCCACACCCAATGCATGGCTAGGTGTTTGGCTTTCCTTTCTGTTGATGAGAGGAAGTCTGTTCTTGGCCTCTGCTCTTCACCTGTGTTCTTGGCTCTCCCGATGAGACAATCTTCAACCCGGATGCCGACTTAATATTCCCAGAAGTTTGCTATTTGCAACGCTTCTTGAAATTCCTTCTGCAGCGTCACTGCAAAGAATTTCCTCTCATCCTTAGAACTATTCAAGTCATTTCCATACATCCTAGAAACTCTTCAAGCTCTTCCAGCACTGTCCTCAGGGTCTCAGTGTAGTAATCAACCTGTGAGAGTTACTTTTATGTCTTTAGATTGTGAAACTACTGGTGGATACTTGAACTTCCCCATGTGCCTTCAAACTGGAACTGCCTTGCCTCCGAAGTTGTGCTAAACAACTGTCTCTTGGGCCTTTGCAGAGTTCTTTTCAAACCCTGAGAGAATCTTTCCTAGGTGTTTCTGTTCAGTGCCTCATGTTGTGCTGCATGTATAGGACCTCAGAATAGTACCAATCTCAAAACGATTCCATTCCATTGGCTCCTGCAAGGTAGAGGTACTGCCCCCATTGACATGTTGACTGTTTACTATAATGCACCTGTTGCTAGAGTGATTCTTGGGTATTTTTTCATTTTCTGTAGAGGATTACCATTCATATAAAATGGATGTAAAATAAAAAACTGTGTACACTTGGAATTGATGATGAGAGCAGAGAGAAACAATAGTTTTGTTTACTGGTCATTACAACGCTGCATGGCTGGAGGACTCCCACCCCCTTTCTCCTTCTAGTTCTGGGTTTCCCCCTTTTCTTTTTGGGTTGGCCCGTTGTCCCTTTGGCCCCTTGTCTGATTACTGTTTGATAAGTCCTGCTTGATCCATTTGTGTGCGCTCCCTCACAGACGCTGGGCACTGACCTCCTAGGGGGAGTTAGCATTTTCTAGAGGGCTGACTTACATACCTAGATTTTGATTAAAGCGGGCACGGGCCCCCTTTATTTCCTAATTAGTCTACTGCTCGGTGCCCTATGGCCCTTTCCCTGGCTGAACCTCAATTTACCTGGCCTCCCTCGCTGCCCATTGCTTGGCCTGTTACATTAGCGCCCTTGGTGGAGACTGTTGCTGTTATACTGTATGTAAATATATGTCTTAAGCTTGTTTATGTACTGACACCGATATCAAACCTTTTACTGCTTTATTCTTTGTACTGTACTGTGTGTTGAAAACCTAATTCTGAGTATAAAAAAAATAGAGGAGACACTAGAGATAGATAGGACACTCAAGCGAGCCACCATTTGACAAGATGAGGTGTGTGACCATAATCCAACGAAGACGTCTCTTCTGTGCTTTGTCTAATATCCCAATTTCCATGTATCTCTCTTCCCCGTCAGTATGGAGTATAGACTTGGACTTATGTGGCACTGTCAACAGGAAAGGCAACTAGTGGGTTTAACGTCATTCCGATATCAATATTTGGACTTAGAGGTTACTGGTAACTTGAGTGTGGCAAGCTTATACACTCTTTTTTCCACAGCATTACTATCAAGCTCATGGAGACACCTTTTACTCAGAACCTTGCTTTGAATGAGTAACATGATTTAGTGGAATAGAATGCTTATATTTAAGTTATTCAGAATCAGTTGTGCATGCTCCAATCAAAACCCTGGTAGTGAGTGGCGTTGCTAACAGGGGAAAAGGTGGCCGATGGAGCCCCCACGGCTTGCTCTGCTGTTCTGGAGGCCCCCCCTGCCAAGCGCCCAATAGAATCACGACAAATGCTTGTATTTTAACACTGAAATGCAAGCATGTCATTCACTAAAGCAGCCACCCATGGTTCAAGATGGCACATCCAGTGACTAACTTAGCAATAAATTGTTTGCATTTCAAAAATAAAATACATCACAATTCATGTTGCTGGATTGATTGAAAGAGCCGGAGTCTGATTCAGGGGAAGGGCCCTGAGACAGCATGTGATGTGTTGCCTCAGAACAGCATTGGGCTGTGCTGGAAGTTTTCCCTCCCAGTATACCAGAGGCCAAGGGTGTAAGGCACTCCACCATGGTGCATTGGGATACAGGTGCTCAACTGCAGAACAGATAAGAAAATTAAAGACCCACTGAAAAAAGTATTCCAAAGCAGTAATACTGTGCCTAGAGTGATAAAAGGCTTTTGTCATTTTACAGCTCGGCACCACGGTGCAAGGGTCCCCTGCATTGGTTCTAGGCAGCAGATTGTGCACCAGCGCAAACAGCTCGACGTGGATGGCACTGAGCTAATCCTAGGCTTAAAGACTTTGCTGAAGAAATGGCAAAAAACGTTGTCCCCTACTAATTCGGCATGGATGGCATTGTGCTAATCCTATGTATAAAAACTTTGTTATAAAAACCAGTGGTGGATGCTACTTAATGGGGGTGGCGGGTCGGGGGGAAGTGAGGGGGGAATAGAAAAAAAAAGGAAAAAACACTTACCTACATGCAGACTGCTGCCTCTCTGTCCTCTTCGGCTGACTCCAGGACTCCAGGAGAAGGAACCAGGAAGCACACAGGCTCCCAGACTCCTGTAGCCAATCACGATGCAGCAGCGTTGTGATTTATCCGAGTGCCGTGGTTCGGTGCTCAGAGATGGACTGGGAGCTGTGCATGTTCTCTACCCAGGCTGTGCAATACAGCCGGTGGAGAACATGCAAAGTGTGCATGACTGTTTGACCGGCCCAAGACGGCTGGCCAGACTGTCACACGCACTTAAGAGAGTGCCCACCCCTCCTCCCCCTGTTCCTGTGACAGCCCAGCCCACCCGCCCCTTACCAGCCGAGCCACAACAGAAAAATAAAATAATAACAACAACGCGTTATTATTTTAGTTTTCCTTTTTGACTTGCTCCCAGGGCAGTGGGGCGACGCGCCTTCTTATTTGAAGAGCTGCCGCTGAGAAAAACAGACATTTACGGTGAGCAGATTTAGAGTGTCGCTGGTGTTGTAGGGTGCCCTATACTGAGGCTGATCTCCACCTAATCTTGGGAACTACTCAGAGTTCTCAACTTCTAATATATATAACGGAATTATGAGTAAATAAACTAAACTAATATGCACCAGCAAATCCGGAGTCCGTATTTGTTCTTCCATGAAAAAGGGATTTTCAAGGAACAAAGTATTAAAATATATATATATATATATATATATCTCATCACGGTTCCTTTTTCGCCGATTATTGCAGCGCTCAGTCTGGGTGCGGTATCCTGCAGCAGAACCACGCTGCTAAATATTCTCAGCACAATCCTTCTGGTCAGAAGGACAAACGGATCGCACTCTCGTAGTTTTTGCAATTTTTGTTTTATTTTCTTTACATCCTCATTTGCATGGCTATAGGCGACACAATCTACGCGTTTCGGTATCTCCAAATACCTTGCTCACGTGAGCAAGGTATTTGGAGATACCGAAACGCGTAGATTGTGTCGCCTATAGCCATGCAAATGAGGATGTAAAGAAAATAAAACAAAAATTGCAAAAACTACGAGAGTGCGATCCGTTTGTCCTTCTGACCAGAAGGATTGTGCTGAGAATATATATATATATATATATACATATATATATATATATACAGTATATATATAAAGAATACCCTTTCAGGCATAGAGTGACGCATAAATTATGCAAAAAGAAGCAGAGAACTCTGGGTAGTTCTCAAGTTTAGGTGGAAAGCAGCTCCTGTATAGAGCACTCTCAACACCAGCGACACTGTAAATCTGCTCACCTCAAATGTCTGCTTTTCTATCAAAGTCTTTAAGCATAGGATTAGCACAGTGCCATCCATGCCGAGATAGAAAGGGACAAAGTCTTTTGACATTTCTACAGCAAAGTCTTTAAGCATAGGACTAGCACAGTGCTGTCCATGCCGAGCTGTAAAATGACAAAAGCCATTTACCACTCCAGGCACAATATTACAGCTTTGAATTGGTAAAATACCATCCAAGCCAACCTGAAATGAGTAAAAGCAACCCCTGACACAGTGTTTCGCTCTAATTAGAGCTCTTCAGAGAGGTATAGCTTTGTCCAGACACAAGGGAGCACCCAGTATAAGTCAAAAGAATACCCTTTCAGGCATAGAGTGACACATAAATTATGCAAAAAAGAAGCAGAAAACTCTGGGTAGTTCTCAAGTTTAGGTGGAAAGCAGCTGCTGTATAGAGCACTCTCAACACCAGTGACACTCTAAATCTGCTCACCTCAAATGTCTGCTTTTCTATCAAAGTCTTTAAGCATAGGATTAGCACAGTGCCATCCATGCCGAGATAGAAAGGGACAAAGTCTTTTGACATTTCTACAGCAAAGTCTTTAAGCATAGGACTAGCACAGTGCTGTCCATGCCGAGCTGTAAAATGACAAAAGCCATTTACCACTCCAGGCACAATATTACAGCTTTGAATTGGTAAAATACCACCCAAGCCAACCTGAAATGAGTAAAAGCAACCCCTGACACAGTGTTTCGCTCTAATTAGAGCTCTTCAGAGAGGTATAGCTTTGTCCAGACACAAGGGAGCACCCAGTATAAGTCAAAAGAATACCCTTTCAGGCATAGAGTGACGCATAAATTATGCAAAAAAAGAAGCAGAGAACTCTGGGTAGTTCTCAAGTTTAGGTGGAAAGCAGCTCCTGTATAGAGCACTCTCAACACCAGCGACACTCTAAATCTGCTCACCTCAAATGTCTGCTTTTCTATCAGTCTTTAAGCATAGGATTAGCACAGTGCCATCCATGCCGAGATAGAAAGGGACAAAGTCTTTTGACATTTCTACAGCAAAGTCTTTAAGCATAGGACTAGCACATTGCTGTCCATGCCGAGCTGTAAAATGACAAAAGCCATTTACCACTCCAGGCACAATATTACAGCTTTGAATTGGTAAAATACCATCCAAGCCAACCGGAAATGAGTAAAAGCAACCCCTGACACAGTGTTTTGCTCTAATTAGAGCTCTTCAGAGAGGTATAGCTTTGTCCAGACACAAGGGAGCACCCAGTATAAGTCAAAAGAATACCCTTTCAGGCATAGAGTGATGCATAAATTATGCAAAAAAAGAAGCAGAGAACTCTGGGTAGTTCTCAAGTTTAGGTGGAAAGCAGCTCCTGTATAGAGCACTCTCAACACCAGCGACACTCTAAATCTGCTCACCTCAAATGTCTGCTTTTCTATCAAAGTCTTTAAGCATAGGATTAGCACAGTGCCATCCATGCCGAGATAGAAAGGGACAAAGTCTTTTGACATTTCTACAGCAAAGTCTTTAAGCATATGCTTAAAGACTTTGCTGTAGAAATGTCAAAAGACTTTGTTACGCCCGTGCCCGAGCCCCGCACTTTGTCCCTTTCTATCTCGGCATGGATGGCACTGTGCTAATCCTATGCTTAAAGACTTTGATAGAAAAGCAGACATTTGAGGTGAGCAGATTTAGAGTGTCGCTGGTGTTGAGAGTGCTCTATACAGGAGCTGCTTTCCACCTAAACTTGAGAACTACCCAGAGTTCTCTGCTTCTTTTTTTTTTGTTGCTTTTTTTTGCATATTTATATATCAATCTACAAAGAACCCGGAAGGTGATGGCGTGCGCCTAATCACCGCTGGTGCATGGCAAGAGCATGGCCCCCAACGAAGAGCCGGCACTCGCAGCAACGTGTTGCGGTCAAGTTTTAATGGCTGCCAAAAAGACTGGATAGAATGACACTAAATTTGGCAGAAAGCCGGATCATGGTCCAGGAAACGTGCTTTCTGTGATTTGGTGTAAATCCGTTCAGTAGTTTGGAGGAATTAAGTTAAAATATGACAGCATTGCGGGATAAAGGCATCTGTTGTAAAGACTTGTGTGTTATTAAAATGCATTGTAAAGTCAACGCATTGTCATGCCGGCGGAGTAAAGGCATACAGAGTAAAGACCAACGCTGTAAAGTATGACATTCACTCACCTTTTAGTTAGGATGTGAAGTGTGCTGATCTCATGAGACACATGTGTGAGTGGCAGGTCTGAAGGAGATGTGATGTAATTGTGTGAGCCCCAAGTGCCATGGGTTTGCAAATGCTAAGAGCACTTGAAAGTGCAGACCATTCCCACAGGTCCATGTTGGTCAAGCTTCCACTTGCACCACATCCAGTGTTAACTCTCATACTCAGGAGAAGCAAAGCTTTGTTAAATGTGTTTTCACAGCTTAGAATGGTGTAAAAGATGTTAACATCTTCTGAAATTGGCAGCACAGGTCTTTTAAAGGCGGTCCTGAAGATTTCGCCCTGTACGAATAAAGAAAAGAAGCGGTTCGTCTGGCCAAAAACCATCAAATAAACAAGCGCCGGCCTGTGCATGACTTGTGAACATTGGGCAGGTGTTCCATATGATGAAGCTACTTATGTTCCATGGCCTAATACCTCTACTTAGTATGCAGACCAGCTCCATGCTTGTACTGTACAAGTCCGCCCATATTTACTCCACCACCTGCTTGCTCACAATGCTGCAAGGACAACAGAAAATGCACTTTCTTCACATGTTCAAAGACAAGAGTCTGAATAGTAAATTATTCTGTCTTCGAATATTTTGATGCATTTCTATGTCTCCCGTCCACTGCACTGAGGAAGCACCAACGTGCTGCTACTTCCGGGAGGCACAAACATACAGGGAAGCTCAAACTGCTAGAGGACTGACTCACACAGGAGAGCCTCCACTAAAGAGAACTGAATAAAGGGTCCTTTTCCAGTGGTGGGTCTTTATCAGGGGCTTCAGGGCACAGCCCTCCCTCGTGTGAGGCCCGAACATTCTGCCCCTTGCCTATCCTGACACTGCTTTTTTCAATTTTGCAGTGTTCATGAAAATACAACTTTTGTGTTTGTATGAACACTGCCAGTGCACAGGTCAGCCCTGTCTACCTTGTTTCCAGGCTCCTGATGAGAGGAGGAGGAGGAGTCAAAGAGGGCTGAGTGACAATCCATGTACAGAGTGTTGTTTACTATGTAGGCAGCTGTGTGGATTGAGCATGTTAAGGTGTAATTCAACTACAATCCCCTCACACACACACAATCCATTTTATTTAGCAGACATTCTGCACGTGCCTCAGGCAGCACAGTATTTCTGCTAAATGGGGCTGTCAGGGTGAGCATCAGTGCATCACTGAGGCCAGTGAGGAGCCACACAGAGCAGCAGGTGCAAGATTCTCAGCACTGAGCCAGCTTCTTATAGGGCTGTGCTTCCTGTCCTATCAAGAGTCCTGGGAGAGCGATTGAGGTGGGTCTTCCCCATTTCCAGCCGGGCCTTCCTGCTCTGTCGGGGTCCTCATTGGGAATCAAGGTTTGCTGGTTCCAATTTGCAGTGCTAGATTGCTCTGCTGCAGCCCCAGAGGCTCTGAGTTGCCAGCAAAAGAAACAAGGTAACAAAAAAAAAAAAAAATTCTGTTCAAGTGTATATGTGTTTGTGAGTGATTGAGATTGCATGAGATTGAGTTAAAGTTTGTGTGTGTGAGTGTGCTTGAGAGAGTCAATGAGAGTGAAAGTGAGAACCTGAGTGTGAATAAATAAGTGAAAATGAGTGTGAGGAAGTGAGTGAAGGAGTGTGAGTGAGTTATAAGGAGTGAGGGATTAGAGATTGTGAGAGGGAGTGGAATTAAGTCAGCGGTTTAGCTATTAATGGTGCAGCGGGTGCAGTTTCACTTTGGCCCAGAGCCAGTGAGTGCAAAAGGGTGAGGGTAAGTGTGTTTGTAAGTGAGAGTGAGAACCAGTGAGCATGAGTATGTTTGTGCGTGAGGGACAGTAAGTGGAAGTGAGATAGAGTAAGTGAGAGAGTGGCAGTTGGAGTGAGTGAGGGGGAAGAAAGTGAATGTGAGAGGGAGTGAATATGACTGAAAAAGAGAAAGTGGGAGTTAGTAAGAGTGTGTTAATTTGTATGTTTTATGATTCTGAATCTGCCGCTGGCCACGGCATACTCAATATAATTCTGGGCTTATGTCACCACCCAATTTAACATGTTGCCGCTGACATATTTTAAATGATTATTGGCATAAGTGTGGGTACCCATGGCAAAATATAGTCCTGGATATATTAGAAGTAATTCTTGGCATAGGGGCCCGTGGAAAATTGCTGGCACATTTATACTGGAGGAAATTCTTGGCTTTGGGGGCATCCGTGCCAAAATGCTGGGGCTAGGACAGTGCAGGTAATTCTTGGCATAAGGGAGGGCACCAAGGCAAAAGGCAGACATGAAATAATAGTTGAAATAAGGGTACGCCTAGGGCAATATACTGGTGCTGGCATACTGGAGGTAATTCTTTATCTCAGAGAGGGCAGCCATGGCATGTTGGTGCTGAGGGGGCTGATTGGGGGTAGCAAACCGCAATAAAATGCTGGCTCTGAAACACTGGAGGAATGTTTTGACATACGGGCCACCCATAGAGTATGAACAGTATAAATGGCAAAAATCTGGTATTGGAATATTCCATGTAATTCTTGTCATAAGAGAGTAGCCATAACAAAATACTGGCATTGGCACAATCAAGAACATATGGGGAACTCTCAAGGCAACTTTTGAATAAAATGGGGCGAACTCCTGGCAGGTATCACACCCAACCACTTTCATAGATCACCAGCCACCACTGTCCTTTTCACACATTTTGCAGAGGATCCATAAATGAAAGTTTGTGAGTTTGACCCACATCAATTATTCAGCTCACTTCGTATAATGCGGCAGATTAAAAAAGCTATTAGAAGATTGCTAATTCAGCCAATGCAGATCCCCCAGGATAAATAATACAATGGACCACTCAGTTTTCCAGACACTCCCCTGCAGAGTTCCTTCGAATAATCAAGTCTGAGATTAATTAGAATCCCCACTGCATTTATCATCCTTTCAGGGGGCATAAGTGTAATTATCTTTTAAAGCTGAGAGAGGTGGAAGGAGCTAAATTTCATTATAGAATTTACCATGGGAATTTAATATACATTTTGCAATACTGAAAGCTCTTTAAATTCAGTTCTGTAAAATGCCAATTGTGGATGTCTAAACTATTCCAATTGGGGGGATCATTTGTCATAGTTGTGTTTTCAGGAGTATATCATAACCCCAGACTTTTATCAGTGTCCAAAAAACAAAAAGGCCTGGCATGTGAGCACAGTGAATACCAGACATGTTAGACGCTTTTTTGGGGCCTGGGGCCATAACATTTGGCTGGCCTCTCTATGGCCTCTGATCCAAGCATCAGCTCATAATTAAGAAGACATGTCTGCTAGGCAAAGCGAAAACATATTGTTTGGCATAACCTAGTAGTGGTGCCATGGTAGTTGCATCGGGAAGGATGAGGTCAGCCTTCTGTTTTATTATTTAAAAACTTCTTATAAGAGGAGAGCAGGGCCCCAAAAAGTGCGGGGCTCGGTCACGGGCGTAACAAACAAACCAGCATCCTACGTGGTGCGCTAGGGCCCCCAGTCATCTATTTATAAGGAGGGGGTCCCAGCTTGTGAGCTCGAGGATATGGGTATTGTGAAGGGCCCGCTCACCATTCCTTGTAGGGGGCCCCCACTAAGGACACCACTGGGCCCGGGCAAAGCCCACCTGCCCTCCACTTGTGACCTGGTGGATGCCAAGGAAAGCGGTCAGTTAGCCAATGAGGCCAGAATGGGTGAGTGGTCGCCAGATGTCTGGGGGCATGGTCTACACGAAGCGGTTGGAGCTGAGCATCTCTCAATCTGCCATTCAGCCTGTGCAAAAACCTGATGGTTATGGCAAGTAGAGGTAAGATTACTTGGATAAATGGTATATTGGAAGACAGGCTGATTAGATAAGTTTGATATTAGGAATTCTGTCAACTAGTGGTGAATTTAGCATCCAGCATGCTCGACCGACATTCAATAGGGTTTATTCTGCCATACGAAACTCCTCTGGCTATGTCATCTACCACATGAAATAGAAATGCAGGTCTGCCAAAAATGTTGGCAGATCATCCACACAGTCTATAATGTATCTATGTATGGTGGAGTTACCTCTGGGAAAGACCACCACACAAAATGTGGTGGATTTTCAATAAAAAGGTAATTATAGGGTCCATAACATGTATGTGGGCAACACTGCCAAGCTAACTCCCACACTATCATGGCCTCAGTGCCTGGGTGCCCCTCCAATTCCGAAGTCCAAGATCAAGAGCCTCGGTGTGTGGCTGGATGACTCACTTAAATTTGACCAGCAGGCAGTGGCAGTGACGGGGGCGTGTCACGGCATCCTTAGGAAACTACGGAAAGTCCTCCCCTATTACCCACTGAAGCGAAGAAAATAGTAGTCCAGGCCCTGATTCTTTCGCGGCTGGACTACTGTAATTCATTGTATCTGGGAGCCCCAAAGTCCACCCTAAGGAAACTCCAGGTGGCCCAGAACTGCGCAGCACGACTTCTGACAGGCTGCAGTAGCAGGCAGTCAGCTAGCCCCAGTCTGAAAGCCCTTCACTGGCTACCAATAAAGGAAAGAATCTCCTTTAAAGCCTTATGTACTGCTCATAAGACCCTTATGGGCACATGCCCCAGAATTAATCAGCATTTGATCACCGCCTACCTCCCCAGGAAATCTCTTCGATCGGAGAATTTAAATCTAGCCTGTATTCCTAAAATCAACAGGCAGCGGAGTGGAGGCCGCTCCTTTTCATATAACATAGCTGGACTGTGGAACTCCCTCCCTCTCAATCTCCGCCATGAAACTACTCATCTCTCTTTTCGGAAGGGTCTTAAAACATGGCTATTCCAGAACAGTTCCTGCTAGCCTTCCCTTATTAGCCCTAATTGCCGCCAGCGCTGGGATGCCTTTGGGTAGCCATGCGCTCTATAAATGCTAATTAATAATAACATGCAGGAAAATCCAGACCCTCGCTGGTCTTGTACCACCCACTTTTGCGGCTATATGTCCATTTGCTGATGAAAATCCCACCAGCAGCGAGAAGCACTGGTGTTTTTTGGCAGGAGTGTTTCTCCACCACAGTACTTTGTCTACCAAAGAGAGAGACACACCTAAGAAAACTAAGGGCCTGATTTAGATCTTGGTGGACAGGTTACTCCTTCACAATGGTGACGGATATCCCGTCCGCCGAAATATACATCCCATTATATCCTTAGGGATTTATATTTCAGCGGACAGGATAACCGTCACCGTTGTGATAGAGTAACCCATCTGCCAAGATCTAAAACAAGCCCTACATCTGGTGGATTGTCGTGCCCCACCTTTGGAGATAATAGAAACCCACTACAATGGTAGACAGAAACTCCCCCGCCCAGGGTCTTTATCATGCTGTTAAGGCATGGTTTAAAGAAATGTGGTAGCATAGAGTCATTCAAAAAGTGGTAATATAATTTCCACAGAAGTATTCTCCTACAGGTGAATTAACAATCCTGTCTTTAGCATGTTGGTGGCAATTTCTCAGGCAGGAATTATACTTGTGGAGAAAAGTATGTTCCTGCTGCTTTAAGGAGGATCATCTGTAACCAGACTTCTCTCAGCCCGGCACAGATCTGTTTAGAGAAGAGTATGGTGACTGCTGTTGGTGTATGTCATCATCGAGCATGCGCATTACGATAGTGCTTCTGCAGAGAGCAACCATGAAACCTTGGATAATAAATGGCGTGGGGTGTGTGGCTAGAGGGTGACCAGTTTGCTTTGTGTCCAGACCAGTAAAAGGGGAAGAGCTTATTAGAATACTATGGGCCCAATGTGCTAAGTACAATATGCAAACCAGTCTGTGCAAATTGCACCTGTCTTTTTTGCAAACTGGGCTTCATTTTGCACTGTGATTAATCTACTAATTCGGTGCATTTTAAAAATCTATCTTCCCAGGAAGTTGCAAACGTCTGGTCGAATTAAGATTAATGAGATGGGAGGCTTTTTGTGACCCCCAATGAATGGTTGCAAAAGTAGGGATGGAGGCTTGCAAGGAGGAGATGATCTCCACCTCTGCATTTGCACTCCCTGGATGTCAACGTTGTTTTAAAACAACTGGGGGGCATATTATCAACGGCCAGCGATAATTATCGCTGGCCGTGCTTAGCGATAGATTACTTATCGCTGGCTATCTCCGGAAATTATCGCCCTGGTAGCGCGTTATTAACAACACGCTTCTCCAGGGCGATAAAAATTCCAGAGATAGCGAGGTTATCGCCGTTTTGCAGGAACATCGCTGGTTTTCCAGCGATGTTCCCTGCAAAGCGGCGATGACCTGCTGATACGACCCTGTGGTCGTATCAGCACAATCCACCCCCTATGTTAGGGATGGCTAAGTCGGGATAATAGCAGACGTTAGAATTTGACGAAACGGCCGTTTTCGCCAAAATCTAACGTCTGCTATCATCCTGTGGGCTGCCTTGTAAATATCGCGATGTGCACATCGGCGATATTTACAACGTAGCCCATCTGGGGTACGCCAGTAACGCCCACTTTGCATCTCATTAGAGATGCAAAGCTGGGCGATAAGAGAAAGGGCGAAAAGCATGGATTCACGCGTTAGCGTGTCCTTGCTAATAAGGCGTTAAAATTATCGCCGCTTTTCGTCCGAAAACGGACGCTAAAGCGGCGATAATTGTATCGCCTGCCCTTGTAGATATGCCCCTTGGTCCCTTAAAGGGATGGTGCTACTTTAAATAAAAAAAATTTGACATCCAGAGAAGACATCCAGGGAGCATAAAGACAATTGCCTGCTCCCCCAAGGCCGCCTGCCACTATTCTCAAAGGAGAAGTAGTCCCACAAGACCAGTCACCCCTTTGCAAATCAGTTACCTCTCCAATTCTGAGTTGGTAACTGAATGGTTAACACAGTTGCAGTCACAAACCATTGATATGTTACATTCCAAATAGCACAATAGCAGCGAGACACCCATTTCATGCCCCCTCCTAATTGTATTTTGTAATGAGTTGCAAAAGCCCTTTTGACAAAGGTTTTTTGCAGTTGCAAACCCTGTAATTTTGTGAATCCCAGGCTTTGAAACCAGAAAAAAGGGCTTTGTACATCATGCTATAGTCTTGCAAAGTATATCTACTGCAGTTCTAATTAGTTCTGCATTTCTCCCCGCAGTGACTCGCTGAATAGAGGTGTGTCCTCAAAGATAAATTGCTGGGTGCACACAAACCATTTTAAGGTACCCTGAACCAAACCTGTTGCAGATTTTTGGCTCTGTCTGATGCAGTGCTTAATTTGTAAAACAAAAAACATAAGTGCCAGTGCTCTCGACAGGGTGCCACTGCAGCTTGCACCACACATTGCCCCTGCCATGCTGCCGATGATAGTAATAGCACAACTACTAACCATCACATTCCTACAAGTTTGACAATTTGGACTATTTCAGGCCCCCAAAGCTATAAGAATGACTTGGGCGGCAGGCAATAGTCATTTTTAATGTATATTGAATTAATAATTAACTGTTGTTGTGGTCATCTCTATATTAGCCAGACAGCGCCAACTTGTGGCAGACTGTCACAAGCGCCGGTGTTGACAATTAAGTGCCGAGCACCGCACTGGAAACCACTGGCTCAAATTAAGCACTGGTCTGATGTCAGAGGGCTATCCAGAGTGACAGTTGTTTCTTCCTTTATTGCCTACTAAGGCCCTCCTTCAACGGGCTGCATCGATCCAAATTCAGGCACAAACAGGAATTTGTGCTCGATTCAGAACTATAACTTGGTGAAAGCTGTGAAGGGAAAACGTTTAAATTGGAACATGGGGAAACATGCGGCATTACCACATTATTTCCTATTCCATAGTGCAGAAGTCTTAATGTCAAGGTACTACTGCACCCGGTAAATAATGCACTCTGCGGTATCAGTATTTGCCAGATGTTGTATTACCTTCTCCATAAAAGTTCACTCTCGGAATGAGGATATAAGCTGATGATGGTCAGGCTGTAAAGGGTTTAAACATTTGTGATCTGCAGCATCAGATGGACCTTGTGGCAATTGGTCCTCCTTTAATGTACAGTTAAGGTATTTTGTTTATAGGCTCCCACGACTTCCTTTGGAGATGAGTAAGAGCTCATTATGTGTATATTGATGGAAATCGAGAAAAGAGAGGGGGACAGGGAGCTGGATGAAGGTCCAGCGACTCAAGCTCCTGAATAATGAACAATTCACTGAAGAGAGTTGCTGTTCCTATGAGAAAGGTGTGGGAGATGTCGTTTTAGAGACAGAGGAAGTCAGAGAGACTTTTACTTGATGCCCTCACACACCTCGAAGGATGTCATGCTTCATCATAGGGCGGTGCTCCTCGTTGGGCCGGCGCTGCAATGCCCTACGGCTCCCCCGAAGGATCACTTTATCGGAGATCTTTTGTTTATCAAGCCGTACAGTGTGTGCGGGTAAGTATTGATTTTGTGATAGGTGGGCGGTGAGTGGTGGGTTAAAAAATGACTAGGGGGTATCCAGAGTGAGTAGATTTAATAAAAAGGATCCCTCTGTCATGGTTAAAAAACCAAGGTTAAATGCTGCTCAAGGGTAGTTATGGCCCTCAGTAGCTGAAATGATATTGTGCTATTTATCAAAGTGAAATGCAGTAGGTCGACATGTTTCGTGCTTCAAGTGGTATCAGGAGGAGATACCTAGCGCTTCTTCAGGACCAAAAGGTTGATAAACATTTTAATAAGTGAGTGAAGAGTGACCTCGTCAATTGAAGTGGTGCCACTTACAAAAAACCTACTGACTGCAATAGTCTACTCTCTTTCGATAGCCATCACCCAAAAGCACTCTGTGAGAACTTACCATATGGACAATTTTTTAGGCTGAGAAGGAATTGCAGCAACACAAGTGATTATGACCAACAAGCAAATGCTCTCAGTAAAAATCTTCAGACCGACCAGGCATTATCCCACCAAAGTCATCAGAACTGCCAAGAAGAGGGCTCGCAACAACCACCGTGAAGCCCTACTAAAAAGCGTTCCCAAACTAAAAGACGAGACCATCACCTGTGTCACGACATTCACCCCAATATCTAATAAGATAAAAAACATTATCCTAAGACTCTGGAACATTGTCAACAAGGGAGAATTGCACCTGGAACGCCCTAGATTCGCTTTCAAGAGGACTCAGAATCTTAAGGACCTGCTGGTACATACCAGGCCATGCACCAAGAGGACCACAAAACAAATGACACTATGGAATTTACCCACAGTGAAAGGCCACTACCCATGTAGGAACTGCACGCTTGCGCCTCTACACGCCATACTAAGGACCTCCAGATAGGCGAATTCCGCTGGACCCAACAACAACATACTAACTGCAACACTAAAAACTGTGTTTACCTCATTCGATGCCCCTGCAACCTGCATTATGTGGGTATGACCACTAGACCAATAAAGACAAGAATGATTGACCATAAGAGCAACATTCGCTGCGGCCGTAGCGCAACCAAAATGTGCAACCACTACATTGAGATGCGCCACACTATTGGCCAGCTGACATGGACCATCCTAGAGGCTAACCCCTCTTGGAATGCCACCATCCTGCTCCAAAAAGAACAACGCTGGGTGTTCCACTTACATACGCACACTAATGGCCTGAACGATGAGATACCCTGGATTGAATTACAAGGATAACTCCATATCCAGATACTCCACTCCAAGAGGTCCCCTGTTTCACCACCATCCTTTGGGCATCTCTCTTCCACATAAAACGACACCTAGGCACACCCTAGGCACATATGTCCTCTCTGATGCTCTCATAGCCTCTACCAAAATACAGAGACAATAACATACGTACCTTGCAGTACACATACCAACTCACGCTAACTCTACGCACAATAACATCCAACTACATATGTCCCCATAAGGCTCGCATATCGACCCTGCGCTTGTCTCTACTCAACCAGAGAGACATTAAGTCTTATATACTTCTCAGCACACTTACCAACGCACGTGAACCACCTCAAACCCCGATACAAGATATCAGATCAGGTCTGTACACTCAATGTGACCTTTACCTATCGCCACCTACACACTTGAGCTGGCCTGCCATGATGAATATAGCCAGACTGACATCACTAGGAATCATCTTTCTTTCCTTAATTACACACAAGGATTCATTCATTATACACCACTATCACCACTCCATGATGGCGTCCATATCTGACACCTACTGAACCGCTGGATTCAACCCAGACTGCCAACAGCCGCATATTAGTACACATTATCCTTCAATATCCCTTGAACGGGTTCCATGTAATTAACCACTAGCCCCTGGGAGTTCCTTGATGACGATAATAAAAAATAAAAAATAAGCATTCACGCCCTATTTGCCACAATATCCGCCCACTCCGTTCCAAGATGGCGACCATATTTACTGCTTCAGGAACCATTACATCCTATTCACCCTGTCAGTGGCCGCACACCACATCACTTCCTGTGCGCCCATAGCCACGCCCCTCTGCCCGGGACTTGAAGAGCAGAAGGGACCCGACCACTCTACCTTCGAGCAACTGAGAGGTTGGGTAGGTGCTAGAGACTGTGCCTGGCAACACAACTGTGAGTACCACCGCTCCAATCTACCATTGTAAACGCGCCATGGTATTACCTGGTCATACAATTACTACACTTCTCTCCTATGCAGATCGTGACGACTAGCATGCTCTCGCTTGACTCATGGTTAAATCTACCTATCTACGATAGGTAAGCGGTTCTCTACCAGTTTCCATTTCTCCCTCCCTCTATCGCCACCACAACCCCCACTTACCCCCCTTTCTTCCCCCGTCCCCTGTTCCCAAACAACCCGCACCCTCTCCCTTCTCTCTCTCCCGCTTGCCAAATGTTATTAGAGGACATTATCACCACCTGAGCAAAAGGATTTGCCATTAATGGGAAATAGACCAGTAACATGTACAAGAACCTAGACTACATGGGAATATCATTATCTCGGCCCACCACTAAATGGATACTCAACACTGAATGTCGCCAAATACCACCATCCCGAGCATCCCAATACCAATAGACATGGGATACTTGTGACAACACGTCTGTCACTACTATAATAGAGTAATCCCAACTCTGGCTAAGCTCTTAGAAAAATGCATCGAATCGCAACTTTGCTCGCACGTCGAGACTTTCAATCTCCTGGATCAATATCAATCTGGCTTTAGGAGTGGTCACAGTACCGAATCGGCACTCATTCACATCACTGATGACATTTTAAACATGTTAGACCATAATGAATCCTGCCTCTTAATCCTCCTCGATCTTTCATCTGCATTCGACACGGTTAATCACGACAAGCTCTTAGCTATTCTGGAACACAGGATGGGCCTCTCCAGCTTGGTACTGCAATGGTTCTCTTCCTTCCTTCACAATAGATCCCAAAGAGTTAAGGTGAATCATACCCTATCCCATCCGTCATCAGTTTCAAGGGGGTCCCGCAAGGATCTGCCCTTTCTCCTATACTCTTTAATATTTTCCTGGAACCACTAGCGAACGTTATATCTTCCATGAACATTCTTTTTCATATGTATGTAGATGACACGCAACTTTATCTGAAAATCAACTCTTCTGAAGACTTCATCTCACTCAACTCCTCCTTGACGATTATCCAAAACTGGCTAACTGAAAACCATCTCCTGCTGAACACCACCAAAACTGAATTCCTTCTCATTTCCCCTCCCAAGCACACACTCAAGATTGACCTCTGGATGAAACACCTCTCGACCTTTAACTGCTCCCCGGTTATCATCGACTCAGCTAAATCTCTTGGAATCACCCTAGACTCACACTTGAACATGAAGAAAAATATTAGTAAGATGTGCAAGGGTGCGAATCACCAAATAAGGATTCTTAGTAACCTAAAACCATTCCTCCCTCAAGAGGACTTCAAGCAGGTGGTACAAGCACTTGTCCTACCGAGGCTAGACTATGGGAGTGCGACGCTCTGTGGCCTCCCCAAATATACCTTGGCCCCGCTCAGGGCTTCATTGAATGCCGCGGCCAGACTGATTACGGACACAAAAAGAAATGAGCACATTTCCCCAGCCTTAAGATCTCTAAAGTGGTTACCCTACGAAGCAAGAATACATTTAAAGATTGCTTGTTTGATGCACAAAGCCCTCCATTTCAAAACAACCCCTGGATACCTGGCTCAAAAACTGGAATTATCAGGAGGGGGCAGACCTTCCAAAAGTGCAAATTCTTTACTACTGAAACCTCAGACTTTTTGCAAAAAGAAAACGAGACTCAGAGCCTTCTCTGGCGCGGCTCCTAAGATCTGGAATTCTCTCCCACCTGAAATTCGCAGAATCCCCTACACGGCGGCGTTCAAACATGAAGTAAAAACAATCCTAATGAACAAGTTCCTGCCTTAATTGGTTCATGGCTTGCCTGTTTGCGAAATGTTTTTTTTTTCTTCTCTCCTAACAACTGTAATGTCTAGGTTTCTCTGCCGTACCTTATTATGTAACGTTTTGCTCGCATCTATGTACAATTTCTATTAGCCCATCACGCTAGCCTCCCTTACTAGCCTCCCTTACCCTCTCCTCAACGTCCCCTTACTTTGTTCCTCCCTCCATTACTGTGAAGTGCTCTGATACTCTTCGGGGTCTTGTTCGCACTATACAAAACTTTAAATAAATAAATAAATTGTTTGACTGCAACATTTGTTCGTTCACTTCGTTTATCCCTATGTATCTTCTTTCTTTGACTCTATGTGTGGCAAGAATCGGCCTTGAGTTTAGAGTCCAGTGATACATCCGCGGCCCACTTCCTAGGGACCGTGCTTGGTGTATATAGCCTAATACACCGTTGATACGACTAACTGTGTTATTGTCTTAATTGTTTTTCTTTATACCCCACCCTTCTTGTCGTTTTAGATTGGACCATCTCCCAGGTCCTTTCAGTGGCACCACTTCAATTGACGAGGCCACTCTTCACTCACTTATTAAAACCTTTATCACCCTTATGGTCCTGAAGAAGCGCTAGGGATCTCCTCCTGAGACCACGTTAAGTGCGAAACATGTCGACCTACTGCATTTCACTTTCATAAATAGCACATCATTTCAGCTACTGAGGGCCATAACTACCCTTGAGCAGCATTTAACCTATTGGTTTTTTTAACATGACAGAGGGATCCTCTTTATTAAATCTACTCAATCTGGATACCCCCAGTCATTTTTTAACCCGCCACTCACCGCTCACCTATCACAAAATCAATACTGACCCGCACACACCTTACGGCTTGATAAACAAAAGATCTCCGATAAAGTGACCCTTCGGGTGACCTGTAGGGCATTGCAGAGCCGGCCCAACGAGGAGCCCCGCCCTATGATGAAGCATGACATCCTTCGGGGTGTGTGAGGGCATCATGTAAAAGTCTCTCCGACTTCCTCTGTCTCTAAAACAACATATCCCACACCTTTCTCATAGGAACAGCAACTCTCTTTAGTGAATTATATTGACGGAAAGCCTTGTCATGCTTCCTCAAACGCTAAGGCCAATATTTGGGTGCTGTAGGTAAAGGCATCCCTTTCAAAATGTTTAATACATGTCTTTGGTGCACCGAGAGGACACAGCAATCAAGGAGGGTTCGAGACAATTTTTTTATTTGATGTAGGTGTAAACAATTAGTTTTTCTGTTTGTATGTTTGCATATGACTTACATTTAGGGTATTTATTTATCCATATTTATTTTTGGGCCATATTATTGGTATTCATATTTATTTTATTTTTGAGAATAAATTAAGTCCAAAAGTTGTATATTTCCACATTTATTTAGCTGATTAAGATACACTCATACTTTTATGCCTGATGTATTTTGGCAAATTAAGCAGCCAAATATAATAAAACATTACACCCACAGGTAAATATTAGCATTATACTACAAATATATGTTGGCATATGCCTGTATTTAAGGAAATCTCATCCTGTCTTTTTTTAACTCCCCGTGCTGTTTATCTGCTTAACTGCTGGCCTGGAATTCAAGAAAGATAGAATGGAGAGTCACTCACAAGAAGCCCAATTTTCTGTATGTTTCCACTTTTAAAAATAAATACAGGCAGAAAACGCACTGTTTTCTGTCTATATTTTTTTTTTTTAAATCAGTAAAAATGGAAAACTGGGAGCCTTACTTATAATGTGCAAGCCTAGCCACATTGCACTGGAGCGCTGTCCCGAATGGTGGTTTTGCTGTGCATAGTGCAGAAGAAGGGGGATATGAACTGGGAAAATGGTGGTGCTGCATTACTGTCATTGGGCTACTCTGGTGCGGGGAACGGTGTTGAGGTAAGGCTTACAGGCAGGCAGTGGCGTAGCAAGGGGGGGGCGGTCTGCCCCCGGCGGCACGACTTTTGGGGAAGGTTGCTGTGGCAGAGAGTGGAGTGATGGGCCGTGGATGTGGGTGGGAATTCCATCACTGGAAGTGACATCACATGATTTTTAACCCCAGTAAAAACTCACAGCAAGTTATGCTATGACTTGTAGTCCTGGTGAAATCATGGACATGATGACATAACTGAAATTAACAAAAACCTACAGCAAGTGCAAGATTAATATAATGAGAAAAAACTTACTAAAACGGATACATTTCTAATTCAGTTAACATCTACATATTTACTAGGGTTACTAAGGTGCAGCCATCATATACCATAATTGTATCTAGCACCCAATTAAATGAAGGCATCATATGCCCAGTGTCTTTATCATATACCCAAGTACAAACCTATATATACATTAACAGGATCAATGCCGTGCCACACACCCAAATGCCAAGGCAGAGCCCCAATTTCATAGAGACAAACAGTTGTATGCTGAGGAATAATTCAAAATGCCTAGGCATAATCCATAATATCCAGCTACAGCCCCCCTTCCCCCCCCAAAAGCCCAGGGATAGACCTACATGCCCAAGGAAACCTTGCGACAAGCACAAATGTTGTTTAACTTTATTGACATAATGGCAATAGCAAAGCCATAGTAAATGTTACGGATGACTGAAGTCCCCCTTGCTCTGCCAGACTCTTCCATTCCATCTTTCAGTGAGCACCTGTGGGGCCAAATTGCTCATCCTGTCCAAGATAGAAGAGCTCAATGTCAAAACATTTAGGTTACCCTCTGTGCCTTCCATTCAGTCTTCAATACCCAAATAAACTGTCCAGTTACCTCTGCCCATATTAATCTTGGAGGACTCCAAAATGAAATTCCAAACATAAAGTGTTGTTATTATTTAGAAGACCTGTGGACATGTTTTAACTGATAATCTCAAAACTTTTAATATTCCAGATTGCAAATCAGGGTTATTAATTTGAGATTAGAAACTTCCTTTCAGGAAGTTTCTTTTGGTGATCGATTTTGCTATGTGGTTTTATAAGAGAATATTCATTGATTGATATTTCACCTTAATATCCACTCCAGAATATCGGGCTACCACAATATCGAGGACAGATATCAATAAGGTAAGAATATATAGTTAAGTATAGGGGGGGCTCCTCCGTTAGAGCAGGGGAGCGTCGCCCCACTTAAAAATCCCCCAAAAGATGACTTTTTAAAAATCTTTATTAAAATAATTAATTACCATTTTATTTTTAATCCCCGTCCCGACCTGAGCATCAGGACGGGGGCGGGCCGCTGCTGAGTGACAGAAGCATGTCACTCAGAAGGGAGGAGGGTGGGCTAGTATGGCACTGTCTAAAGTGTGCATGTGAGCAACGCCAGGATGGGGCAAGGGAGTTCCAGCATCCGGTTCCAGTTCAGAGTCAAGAAGAGGTCCAGTCCGGATCGAGGATGTCCCGTCAGGTACATTTTATTTATTTATTTATTTTATAATAATTTCCCTGCGCGTGCCCCCGCCCCCCGTCCCCCTCCTGGTAGATGCCAACCTCCACTGGTTAGGTATAGGTATATTTTACTTAACTCCAAATGTATGCACCGTGACAATAGACATACCTTCTAGGTATGTAGATGTGGAGTTAAGAATAGTTTAATACATTCCGATATGCACTTACCTTCCTGATATTTTGATCCTCCATATTTTGACCGTGATATTTTGGTAACACGATGTTTCTCTAGTCGATATTTGATCATACAATTCATTGATTTACTCATTCGGATGGTCAGCCAAACCTTCTTCCATTATACAGGTTCAGAAGGACCCTTCAGGGAAAAATAATCTGTTCTGTCCTGAATTGGGGGTACCTAATATAAGAATAAACCCATTTCTTCCGGCTATGCGGGTTTTCGTTGTTGGCAAGAACCTTTGTCTTTTTCCTGTTTAACCGTAAGCAGGTTCAGATAAAGAAGGTACAGGTCGTCTTCACCGTTGTTGACTGCTATTCATTCTGTGAACAGGTCTTTCGCGTGGAAGGCACTGGGGCTCAATCAATGAGACCTGGTACAGTTGGTTTTAGTGCAAGAGGGGCAGCTTTGCTAAGGTGAGACTTGGCCAGAATGGGGAGCTTTCTCCACCTTTTGACATTAAGATCAGTGTCCACCCGGAGTGCCAAGACTGGTGTCCACCTGAGGTATCCACCAGCATCCCCGGGTTTCCACCCTGTTCACTTCTTCTTAAATTACCTTCAGACAGGATGAGTTCAGTCACCCCAGGATGTAAGGCATGTTAAGGTTTCCTTTTTGTAATTCGCTTACAATGATATACTAAAGGCCGGTACTGGGAATCACCTAAATGAACTATTGACAGCTTTTTTTAATGTTATAAAGAGAAACAACTTATATTTAATTCTGCCTATACTGAAGTGATGGTGATGGGTGCAAAATCCATCCTTAAATGGGCCTTTGAGTTAGAAGGAGAAACTCTGGAACGTCTCACCCTCTTTGATTCTTTGGGGCGTGAGGTGCTCTTCGCGTTCCACGGATCCTGGCCGCCACAGCTTTGGAAAAGCGAGGTGAGATACAGTCTCTCTGTAGGCGAGGTCTTCCCTCTTAGGTCATTTTCATAAGGCGTATGGTCGATGATATTTTATATAATAGGCGATATTTGCCTAACTTGCAAGAAATTGTGTGCATTTCACAACAAAAAGATCCCTAATTTCATCACCTGCCATGTCTTGAGGCTTCTTGACATAATTTGTAGGAACTGAAGCTTGAAGCTGCTGTTAAATTGCTCCTTTCAATAATCATGCAAGCCATTTCCATATATATTCTGGGAATCAGGTGTGCAGGTGTGCACACTACCGTTAGAAGAAATATTTATATGAGAGTTGCCGTGTTTGCAGGAGTGATAAAATCCCAGGAAGTCTGAGCAATTCCCTGTTCAAAACCCCCCTCTTACTACCAAGATGGGAACATTGCCAATTGCCTTTTTTGAGGCTGCCAAGTTAGTCCTAAATTGCTTCGCTTGTATTGAACTGTTTGGCAGCTTGCCAGGCTACTCTCCTATTTATAAGCCTGATTTGTTTTAAAGCTGGCACACACATTCCTCTGTTTCCATGGCTGAAGATAAGTGGGTGATGCCAGGCTAGTCTTTTTTCTATTTTTATGGCTCCGCAAGCCTGTGTGCTGCCACATTTGTTTTTATGCAGATTCTAAAGCTGAAAACCGCGGAGAAGACGCGGCTTCCTTTCAGTTGAAAAAACAACTTCAATTAGATGTTACCTACAAATTAATGGAACCACGGTGCAGATGGCATCTTGCCTCAACTGTTCTTGTTTCTTTTTAACATGTCACAGTAAATCTTCATATAAGGTGTTCAGATCAGATTGCACCAACATTCTAGGGTAGTTGAAGTGGATCACGCACCCTTTGACCTCTGATGACATCTCAGGGGGGCAAATCACCATAGAGCCTAAAAACACACAAAATGAATGTGCCCTTGTGTAATAAAATTAATTGGGTCTCATGAATAGCGCGCCACTACCTACCGGTCGAGTTCACGCTATACGAAACTGCAACAAAAAAAAACCCTATTTCATCTTCCGCCCCTCAATTACCTCCATTTTGCTACTGATGAGATGGGGAAGGACCGTGATTGAACTGTACAGCAAGAACACATGGTTCTTGGACCCATGGGTTTTCACAAATTCGTCTTTCCCCTTTGTCTTGAGTTTGTTTATATTTAGGGCTCCCGATTTTATGTTATTTATTTTTTTAACATTTCCGTCTGTATTTATCCATATTTATTTTTTGGCCATCTTATTGGTATTTATCCATATTTATTTTGTGTTTCAAGAATAAATGTAGCTGTTAAATGGTATATTTCTGCGTTTATTTAACTCTTCGACGTGCACTCAAACATGGATGCCTGTCACGTTTTAGCAAACTAAGCAGCCACGTACACAAAAGACTACACTCACAGGTACATATTAGCATCATACTACAAATATATGTTAACATATGCCTGTATTTAAGAAAATCTCATCCTGTATTTTAACCCTCCATGCTGTCTGCCTGCTCAGCTGTTGCCTAGAATTCATGAAAGACAGCATGGAGAGTTTCTCACATGAAGCACCATTTTCAGTATTTTTCCGCTTTTAAAAATAAATACAGACAGGAAACACATTGTTTTCTGTCTGTATTTATCTGTAAAAATCTGTAAAAACAGAAAACCAGAAGCCTTATTTATATTTTAATTTAGTTATTTACACTTTTATCCGGTTTTGTTGAGAGGACTGCCCCAGGTCCATGGGCATTAAATCATCGAACGGAAAATAACTATGCAGTAACATTAAAAAGAAGATGGCGCACCAGCAAAGACCCCACAGACTGAGCCACCTTCAAGACAATCCTCAACAAATACCGCCAACGCCTGAAAGACACAAAAACAGCACCCATGCGGACCACATCGACTCAATGTCTAACCACGGCAAGGAACTCTTCAACATAATCAGAGAGTTCTACTGCCCGTCAGCCAACTAGAATATGATACCCCCCTTCCAGGAAGTCTGCAACACCCTGGCGGACTACTTCCACAACAAGATAACCACCATCTACAGTAACTTTGAACCCCAACCCACCGACCTCCACCACCTCCTCACTCCAATTGATGCCACCCACAACCACCAACTCACCGCATGGGAACAGCTCACCACTCAGAGAGCCTCAGCCATTATGAACTCCCTCCACTCTGGAGCACCCCCGGACCTCGGTCCCTACCACGTTTCAACCTTGGGAGCAAGGAAATCAGCTATGAACTCACCTCCGTTCTCAACTCATCCATCACCACAGCCGTCTTCCCAGATGAATGGAAACACGCAGAGGTCAGACCCCTCCTCAAGAAACCCTCTGTGGACCCCAGCGACTCAAGACCTACCGCCCCATCGCTCTGCTCCCCTCCCCCGCTAAAGTCCTCGAGAAGGCCATCAACCGCCAACTCACTAAACGCCTGGAAAGAAACAACCTGCTGGACAACTTCCAATCCGGATTCCACGCCAACAACAGCACTGAGACCGACCTGATTGCTGCCACCTATGACAATAGAACAATCCTTCACCAGGGAGAAACAGTGGCCCTGATCCTCCTTGACCTCTCAGCAGCGTTTGACACCGTATCCTACCACACACTCATCAAAAGACTCCACCACATTGGGGTCCAGGAAGACGCCCTCAAATGGATCACATCCTTCCTCAGAGGATGAACCCAGAGAATCCGCCTACCTCCCTTCAACTTGGAACCCAAGAGAATCATCTGCGGCATCCCTCAAGGTTCATCCCGCAGCCCCACACTGTTCAACACCTACATGACGCCCCTGGCCAACATCTTCAGAACCCATGGCCACAATATCATATCCTATACAGGCGACACCCTGCTCAGTCTCTCGCTCTCAGAAGAACCCTCCACCACCAGGACCAACTTCCACAACTGCATGACGAGTGTCGTGGACTGGGTGAAGACCAATTGCCTAAAGCTCAGCACAGACAGGACGGGAAGTGCTGATTTTTGGGAAAAACACCTTCCCGAGGAACGCCACCTGGTGGCTCTCCAAACTCGGACCCACACTGACAGACCACGCTCGCAACCTCGGCATCATACTGGACAGCAAATCCACCATGAAGTACCAGATCAACACAGCCTTCTCCACCTGCTTACACACACTCCACATGCTTACCGCCGGCACCAGGAAAACAGTCACTCAAGCCCTAGTCACCAGCTGACTGGACTATGGCAGTTCACTCTACACAGGAATCACCACCCAACTTCTTTAGAGACTCCAGACGATACAGAACTTGGCTGCCAGACTCATCCTTGACCTCGCCAGATGGACCCACATCACACCCCACCTCAGGATCCCCCACCGGCTCCCCATATCGAAAAGATGTCAATTAAAGATTCTGACACACACCAACAAGCCCTCCACAACCAAGGACCAGCTGAAATCAACCGCTGCCTGAACTTTCACATGCCCCTTCAGACACCAGCGCTCCACCTCCCTTGCCTCCGCCCTAACCCCTTGCATCTGCCGAAGCCACAATGGAGGACGTTCCTTCTCCTACCTTCCCGCCAAGTCCTGGAACGCCCTTCCCTTCCACCTCCGAACAACATCCTCGCTCCCGGAGTTCAGAAAGGGACTAAAGACCCAGCTCTTTGACTGATCCCAGCAAGAACCTACCACCTGGATACTCTTGCGGGTGATTAGCCACACTCTACATATCCAAGTTGATTGATGGCGACAGTGGGAACAATGAACTGCTCCAGAATAGGAGCGAGAGAGAAAGGGAGGCAAGAGGTGAGTAAAAGTGGCATAGATCAATCTTGCCTCCTACTGTATTCCCCAGTTTTGCATTCTAGCCAAATAGAACCAGAGTTGTGCCAAATATATTGTATTATATTCATCTATATTATTCTTACCGTATAGTTGGTATTCAGACAGAATATCGAGTTGGAAATGTTGACTTACACAAATATCGAGTTGTAAATATCATGACACAGACAGTTGCCCTACACTTACCGGGTTAGCCTCCATTCCACACCCCGAGCTACACTTGATTAAGCCATATTCGCTCCGGTCACTCGCCGGTTTTTCCTCCATTTTTAACCGGTTTTTCCGCTGGCAACTACTGGCAGTTGCCACATCTTCACTAAAGTAATGTTTCCACCCGTTGGCAGGTCTGCATAGTCACTTCATCATCCTACACAGTTTTCTTAATCGGATCAACCCACTTTTCACTCCCAACTGCATGTTTCATGTTGCTTCACCGTTCTTATACCTTATTGTACATTGACCATTCTATTGTTTCTTTTTTCTTTTTCCTTTCCCTCTATTGTTTTACAGGCATTTTACTCAGGCATGTAATGTAATGTCCTGATGATGATCCCACAATTGCTTTCATGGGATCGAAACGTCGTCGACTCTATGTACACCGAAAACGCAATTTAATTTGTCATTGTTTATGTGTAACGGTGTCTCTGCACATTTATGCTTGTTTTATTTAATGTATGACGTACAAGCATTTGTTCTGCCTGAGCCTTTGTTTTGTTTTGTTTTATGTATACCTTGTTGGATGCAGGATTCTGTCCCCCCTTTTTTTTTTGCTAATATTTGAAATATTAAATTGATCCTGTCCGGCTGGACAGCACAAATATAGTACTGATTCCTAGTCTATATTCATTTTCCTTTGTAACTATTGTCCTTGTCCAGGACCACTGTGTTCATAGCTTACAGAAAATGGACAGCAAGAATATTGTGGTCAAGAATATCGAATGTAAGATAAGAAATATCGTTTTCAAAAATATAGAAGTCATTAATATTGTTTACAAAAATATAGCTGTTTAAAATATCGATTTTTTAATTAGTGTTAATTATTTTAGTATATATTTTAAATGTATGTGATGTATTATTTTTATGTGTTCTAATTTGTTTTTTAATTAATAATATTTGTTTAATTGATAATTAATTATGTTAATTATGCAAGTAATTTTTTTTTATTTTAGATGTGGGTTGTGAATTGCTCTCAGCTGTTCCCATAAGCCGGTGGGAGCTTATCACGGCCAGCCGGCGGATGGTCCTTATCGTCGCGTATATATGCGTATATATGCGTTCCAGGCTCCTCTCAAAGTGATGTGGCCTCACTTGAAAGAAACTGCCGTGCCCGTCCTGGCTCCTTAAGCATAAAGCATCCATGTTTGCTTATTGGACCTCGTTGTATTCTATTTCAAGAATCTTGGCTCTGTCGATGCCACAGTCTATATGAAAATACAGCTGCCCCTTTATTCAATTGGGTCCCAGTGTGGAGCCCATACTCCATTGTTTGTTTGCTCTTTATGATCCTGTGTTACTCTCCTGGTCCTCTGTTCCAGGCGCATCTTATCTTGTGTTTCGCACACGATCAGCTCGCCCTGAAGAAGGTGTGACCCACAGCCGGGTCTGACACCGAAACGCGCATCAGCGCTGGAGCTTTATGTGTCTCCCTTGTCTCCACCTTCCCTTTTGAGAAGAAACCGGATTATGGACTGCATTATTGATTGAGGAATTGATTTTCTGATGTCTATTGTTATGTATCACTAAAACCTCTTGGTTTTCCCTTTTTATTGATGGGAAGGCTGTTGCTATTATTCGAGTATGTGCACTGTTATTCAATGAATTTTGACTTGATGGGATGTATGAGTATGTCTGGGTCTGGGTATGTGTTTGTCTGTTTGGTTTGAAAGACTGTGGGGCCGATTCCGATTCGGGCCGGAAATCTCTCCGACCGAGCCGGACCCGGAGAGATTTCCGACCGATTCGGACCCGTGCAGCCCGACCGAACGAGTACGATGCGCACGTATGCCATCGGACTCGATTCGGTCGGACTCCCATTGAAGTCAATGGGAGCCTGTCGTACAACGCGTACGCGGGCTCCCATTGACTCAATGGGTGCGAGGCGGACAAGGGCGCCCCCTTCAGCGTGTACGCGGCGAAGCGACTCGCGCCGTACACGGACAGGTAGGGGGGACCCATGGGTCCCCCCTGTGTGCGACTCGCGCGGCTACGCGTACAGGGGGGTCCGACACGGACCCCCAAAGTACGGCTCCGACTGCTCTTTGGAGCCGGAGTGTGCGGCTTGGTTGGACTGCTCGCGGCGCGCATCGTACTCACCCGACCGAGCAATGGTGCGTGTCGAGTCCGAGCGAGTCGGTCGGTGCGGTTAGACCCGGGAACGAGTCGGTCGGAGCGGTCGGGACGCCCGGACGAGTCGGTCGGCGATTTCGCATCGTACTCGCTCGCCCGGACGCGCGTACGAATCGGTCGGGAAATAGGGCTCCGAATCGGATCCGGTTAAGCCGAATCCGATTCGGAGCCCTACCGGCCGAGATCGGAATCGGCCCCTGTGTGTGTGCGTCTCAGGATGCGTGTAGAGTTTTTTTATATTTATTTCCTCTATGTCTTTTTACAATGTTGATAAAATAACACAAATAAATGTGATATCCTCAACTCAATAGGTTTCCTGCATCATAATTGGGAAGGCCAGTGTCTTAGGATTGTTTCAACTTACCAGTGACTTTTAGCACTCTATAAAAGAAGTTATAGGCAGAGTGTTCTTTTTCTAATTGTAATCTGTTTCATTCCCCTGTTCTCTCTGCCTGTCATCAGACTCAGGGGCCCCCTTCTGTGTGAGTGGTTGTGAATTGTATGGTGTTAAAGCGTAGGAAGTAAAGAAACTAAATTTATGTAATAATTAATGTTTTTGTTGTTAAATAAATTTGAAATAAAAATATTAATTTGTTTGAATTTTTGCTTTCATTTTATTTAATATACTATTTGTTGGTATTTGTGATATGTATTTAACATTATAATTTTTTTTATTTTTTTTATATTAAATATATTTGTTTTTGAATGTATAACATATTTATATATTTTTTTTATTTATTTTGGTTTTTTAAATATTTTTATTTTGTTGATGATATTTTGTTTGTTTTTAATTTTGAACAGACTGGAGTGGGAATAGTAAATTTTACCCTTCCGCAATCCAACACTTTCCCTACTGTTGCACTCACTGGAGTGAGAATAGTAATTTTTACCCCTCCGCTATCCAACACTTTCCCTACTGTTGCACTCATTGGAGTGGGAATAGTAATTTATACCTCTCCGCAATCCTACACTTTCCCTACTGTTGCACTTACTGGAGTGGGAATAGTAATTTTTACCCTTCTGCTATCCAACACTTTTCCTACTGTTGCACTCATTGGAGTGGGAATTGTAATTTTTACCCCTCCGCTATCCAACACTTTCCCTACTGTTGCACTCATTGGAGTGGGAATAGTAATTTATATCCCTCCGCTAACCAACACTTTCCCTACTGTTGCACTCATTGGAGTGGGAATAGTAATGTTTAGCCCTCCGCAAGCCAACACTTTCCCTACTGTTGCACTGATTGGAGTGGGAATATTACATTTTACCCCTCTGCTCTTTAATAGTTTCCTTGGTGTTGTATTGGCTGGAATGGGTGCTGTAAATATTTTCTATGTGTAATTTATCACTTTTACTACTGTTGCATTTATTGGAGGGAGATCTATAAATTTTATTTTTATCCAGTGATAATATTTATGTGTTGTGCTAAATGGGAGTGGTAAATTGTTTATATATTTATTTTAATAGTTTGCGTAATTTTGTTTAAATTGTAGTGGGAATAGTATGTGTATTAAATGTTATAATTAATTTTGTATTGGTCTAATTTAAATTATTAGGCTTGTTTATTTTAAATTATAATATTTTTAATTATTAATATTTGTTAATTGGAACATTATTTTTACTAAGTTTAAAGATTTTTAAATAGTTTAATGTTTTAATTTAATTAGATTTTTTTTTATAGATTTTATGTTATTGGTATAAGTATACTATATATATATATATATATATATATATATATATATATTCACTGAAAAAACCATAGGTTTCAGGCACGTTATAGTTAGAAATTAGCATTTAAAAAACCTTAGAAATTCACTGAAAAAACCATAGGTTTCAGGGGCGTTATAGTTTGTTGGACATTTCACTCGTACAAAACCATAGAAATTCCCCCGTTATAGTTAGTTCAGCTAACTATAACTCGCGCGCTCACAATGCACTGCTGATGACGTCACATATTACATCACTCATGACATGGTCAGTGACATCACTCATGACATCACTGATGACATCTCAAATGACATCATCCTTGTGATAGAGTGGCAGACCTCCTCTCACCCTAATATAACCTTTGATACACACACTCAAAAATACAAACTAACATTTTCAAAACAATGGACATACCAATACCAGTTACAACACACCTATTCAGTAATTCCAAGATCTACACACACATCCACTCATTCACCAACAGTCCCTATACAGTCACTCATACATGTACTCACTCATCATATGTACTCATACACCTATACATCCTGTTACACACCGCCACTCATCCATAGAGTTACTCACACACATAGTCACACATGCAAACAAAGTATCAAACATCCATTTACTTGCATATACAGTTATACACACACTACCACACTTACTTCTACAGAAACTTACACATACTTACTCTCTTAAACAATCACTTATAGAAACACCTACTTATTTGTACAGGAACTCTTCCAATCTCTCACTCTCACATATACTCACTTATATACACCAATACTCACATATACTAGTTTAAAACATATGTAGTTACTCATAAAGACACTATTGAGACAGTCATTCACTCACTAACACACCCATACACATACTCATCCACCTATACAGTCCTGCACACATGCTGTCTTCAACACATACAAACAGTGAGTCACTCATTCATGCATCTATGCACTAAGTAATACCACCCACCGAACCATACAGACACTCAGACACTCATACTGATACTCAAAAACCAACTAATAACCCATATAGACACTCATGTAGATACTCACCAACCCATGCAGCCACTTATACACAAAGTGAGAGACTGATACAGATATTTTCATATTTAAACATTACTCACTAACCCATGTATTCACTAAGATACACTTAGTCAGTTATACAATCAATTTTACAAAACAAAATCATCCATTTAGACACTTATTTACCCATTTATTCTTCCATCGACCTTGAGATATACATATATAAAACATATTTAATTTTCAAAAAAACACACATTCACTGGATGATGTCATCAGTGATGTCATCAGTGATGTCATTTGAGATGTCATCAGTGATGTCATGAGTGATGTCACTGACCATGTCATGAGTGATGTAATATGTGACGTCATCAGCAGTGCATTGCGAGTGCATGAGTTATAGTTAGCTGAACTAACTATAACGGGGGAATTTCTATGGTTTTGTACGAGTGAAATGTCCAACTAACTATAACGCCCCTGAAACCTATGGTTTTTTCAGTGAATTTCTAAGGTTTTTTAAATGCTTATTTCTAACTATAACGTGCCTGAAACCTATGGTTTTTTCAGTGAATTTCTAAGGTTTTTTAAATGCTAATTTCTAACTATAACGTGCCTGAAACCTATGGTTTTTTCAGTGAATATATATATATTTATTATACTATGTATACATGTGAAAATGTCTCGGTCCCCTGTTTGCCTCGGTGGCACGGAAAAAATGGGTGGAACTGACGTCAGCACGCCGACGAGGTTCTCTTATGGCTCCGATGACGTCATACGGTGTCGCGAGCGGAGCCGTGCTATTATGACGTCCTCGTTGACGTGGGAGAGCTAGGAAAGAATTTCCGTGGAATGCTGGTGCAGGGGATATTCACCTAAGTGTTCAGGCGAGTCCTTTGGGAGCAACTGTTTATGTTGCCACTCCAGAAACCGAAACCAGTGATCCGAGGGCAGAGGCCCTGCAGATGGCACACGAGGTGGGGTGCCCAGTCGTGTGCACCGGCGGGGCAGCGAAGTGACAAGCACCACAACCCACAAAAAAGGTAACGAGGGCACTGAATAACACAGGATCTTCTCTTTGTATCTGGCAGGAACAACGAAGTTAAAATGCCCTAGTACCAAAATGTAGAATTAGTGCTACAACGGTCTTCAAGAGGACCTGCGATGCCGCTTCTGCCTCCAGTACCCTGGAGGTGGCACATGGGTCACGCGGTACGGTCATACTGCGGTGGGACGCACACTCGTTGACCTCTCATGGCACTGCTCCAAACTTCAGGGAGGACGCTTTCCATTAGCTATGTTTTCTGATGACATGTCGCGCCGGCCCCGTCCAACAACAGAACTCCTTTAGATCCAAACAGACTCTTCCACTCTCTCACCGGAAGTGAAACCAGGCCACGCGGACACTTTCACAATACAACAGCCGGGAATGCACTTTTCGGTAAAAAAAACACATTCCTTCCTCCTAATTAATCAAATAAACGTCTCACTGAAGAACAGGGGCCAGCTTCGATCGGTAAACAGCCGTTACAACGACTTTTTTACTTTGCGATACCATTACAACGCATGCATTACCACGCATGCGTTGTACATCACGAAGTCATTACTACGCATTTTTTAGAATGCATGGTCATTTACCACGCATGCCTTTACAACGAATTTTGTTGTAAAGGTATGTATGGTAAATGACCATGCGTTCTAAAAAACATGTAGACGATCCATGTCGTTGTAAGGAAACAGAGGCTGTTCCGTTTCCTCACAACGACGTGCACCGCCCCTCAGAGACAACGTGAAGCAGGAACCACGAGGAGAGAGGAACCACGAGGAGTGAGAGGTAAGGGGGATTGGGCATGGGGTGGGGGTTTCTTTTCTAGGGTTTAGGGTAGTGCAGTGGTGTTTGGGTCGTGTAGGGGGTCGTGCTGGGGGTAGTGTTTTAGGGTTTAGGGTAGTGCAGTGGTGTTTGGGTAGTGTAGGGGTCGTGCTGGGGGTAGTGTTTTAGGGTTTAGGGTAGTGCAGTAGTGTAGGGGGTCATGTTTTAGGCTTTAGGGTAGTGCAGTGGTGTATGGGTAGTGTAGGGGGTCATGCTGGTGGTAGTGTTTTAGGGTTTAGGGTAGTGCAGTGGTGTTTGTGTAGTGTAGGGGGTCATGCTGGGGGTAGTGTTTTATGGTGTAGGGTAGTGCAGTGGTGTTTGGGTAGTGTATCGGGTCGTGCTGGGGGTAGATTTAGGGTTTAGGGTAGTGCAGTGGTGTTTGGATAGTGTAGGGAGTCGTGCTGGGGGTAGTGTTTTAGGGTTTAGGGTAGTGCAGTGGTGTTTGGGTAGTGTAGGGGGTCATGCTGGGGTTAGTGTTTTAGGGTTTAGGGTAGTGCAGTGGTGTTTGTGTAGTGTAGGGGGTCATGCTGGGGGTAGTGTTTTATGGTGTAGGGTAGTGCAGTGGTGTTTGGGTAGTGTAAGGGGTCGTGCTGGGGGTAGATTTAGGGTTTAGGGTAGTGCAGTGGTGTTTGGGTAGTGTAGGGAGTCGTGCTGGGGGTAGTGTTTTAGGGTTTAGGGTAGTGCAGTGGTGTTTGGGTAGTGTAGGGGTTCATGCTGGGGTTAGTGTTTTAGGGTTTATGTTAGTGCAGTGGTGTTTGGGTAGTGTAGGGGGTAGTGCTGGGGTAGTGTTTTAGGGTTTAGGGTAGTGCAGTGGTGTTTGTGTAGTGTAGGGGGTAGTGCTGGGGGTAGTGTTTTAAGGTTTAGGGTAGTGCAGTGGTGTTTGGGTAGTGTAGGGGTTCATGCTGGGGGTAGTGTTTTAGGGTTTAGGGTATGGCAGTGGTGTTTGGGTAGTGTAGGGGGTCGTCGTGGGGGTCGATTTAGGGTTTAGGGTAGTGCAGTGGTGTTTGTGTAGTGTAGGGGGTCATGCTGGGGGTAGTGTTTTATGGTGTAGGGTAGTGCAGTGGTGTTTGGGTAGTGTAGGGGGTCGTGCTGGGGGTAGATTTAGGGTTTAGGGTAGTGCAGTGGTGTTTGGGTAGTGTAGGGAGTCGTGCTGGGGGTAGTGTTTTAGGGTTTAGGGTAGTGCAGTGGTGTTTGGGTAGTGTAGGGGTTCATGCTGGGGTTAGTGTTTTAGGGTTTATGTTAGTGCAGTGGTGTTTGGGTAGTGTAGGGGGTAGTGCTGGGGTAGTGTTTTAGGGTTAAGGGTAGTGCAGTGGTGTTTGTGTAGTGTAGGGGGTCATGCTGGGGGTTGTGTTTTAGGGTTTAGGGTAGGGCAGTGGTGTTTGTGTAGTTTAGGGGGTAGTGTTTTAGGGTTTAGGGTAGTGCAGTGGTGTTTGTGTAGTGTAGGGGGTCATGCTGTGGGTAGTGTTTTAGGGTTTAGGGTAGTGCAGTTGTGTTTGTGTAGTGTACGGGGTCATGTTTTAGGGTATAGGGTAGTGCAGTGGTGTTTGGGTAGTGTAGGGGGTCATGCTGGGGTTAGTGTTTTAGGGTTTAGGGTAGTGCAGTGGTGTTTGGGTAGTGTAGGGGGTCGTGCTGGGGGTAGTGTTTTAGGGTTTAGGGTAGTGCAGTGGTGTTTGTGTAGTGTGGGAGGTCATGCTGGGGGTAGATTTAGGGTTTAGTGTAGTGCAGTGGTGTTTAGGTAGTGTAGGGAGTCGCGCTGGGGGTAGTGTTTTAGGGTTTAGGGTAGTCCAGTGGTGTTTGTGTAGTGTAGGGAGTCGTGCTGGGGGTAGTGTTTTAGGGTTTAGGGTAGTGCAGTGATGTTTGGGTAGTGTAGGGGGTCGTGCTGGGGTAGTGTTTTAGGGTTTAGGGTAGTGCAGTGGTGTTTGTGTAGTGTAGGGGGTCATGCTGGGGGTAGTGTTTTAGGGTTTAGGGTAGTGCAATGGTGTTTGTGTAGTGTAGGGGGTAGATTTAGGGTTTAGGGTAGTGCAGTGGTGTTTGGGTAGTGTAGGGGGTTGTGCTGGGGCTAGTGTTTTTGAGTTTAGGGTAGTGCAGTTGTGTTTGGGTAGTGAAGGGGGTCGTGCTGGGTGTAGTGTTTTAGGGTTTAGGGTAGTGCAGTGGTGTTTGGGTAGTGTAGGGGTCAACCAACATGAATTTGTCCTTGTGTGATGTAACCAATGCTCATGTAAAGCACTCCAATACCTGACCAGTCTGCACTATATAAAACTGCAAAAAAACAAAAAATAAAAAGTGTTTTGCACACTTCTGTCATTGGGCTAATAGTGGGCTACCTCTGGGTGATATTTGTGCTACATTTGGGCTCTTTTTTCTCTGGTGGCCATCTTGGGAGACTTATTTGTTATGAAGTTTCCTAATTTCCTCAGTTACTACAGCCTCCTCAGTAGGAAATGCTTTCAGTTTTTTACTTTGATTCCATCAAGAAGGCATTCAGATGTGTCACACATTTGCCATAAATTCAGAATGTTAGCACTCTAGTTGTTCATTAGATCACTGTAGTAAAGCTACTGCTCACCAAGGAGTTAACTGGAAGTCTACTGCTGGTATTGAAAGTGATTGTTTCAGTCTGCATGTCAGAATTTTCTAATGAAATAGAAGAGGATTTGAGATCTCACTTAAAACATGCCCTAAATTTTCTTTTTGCAGCACTAACCATAATTTCTATGGCAAAATGAACCCCCTCATTTTGTTCCTTTTTAAATTAAATGTTTTAAGTGTTACCAGTTTATTCCACACAAGATGGCTTCAGGTGTGCCATACTTTTGTCATAAGTAAGGCTGTTAGCACTCTAGTTGTTCTTTAGAACACTCTGGGAAGCTGCAGTAGAACACAAAGGCATCAACTGACAGGCTGCTCCTGTTGAAATATAACAGGAAGATATTTGAGATCTCACTTAAAACATGTCCTAATTTTTCTTTCTACAGCACTAACCATAATTTCTATGGCAAAATGAACCCCCTCATTTTGTTCCTTTTTAAATTAAATGTTTTAAGTGTTACCAGTTTATTCCAATCAAGATGGCTTCAGGTGTGCCATACTTTTGTCATAAGTAAGACTGTTAGCGCTCTAGTTGTTCTTTAGAACACTCTGGGAAGCTGCAGTAGAACACAAAGGCATCAACTGACAGGCTGCTCCTATTGAAATATAACAGGAAGATATTTGAGATCACACTTGAAACATGTCCTAATTTTTCTTTCTACAGCACTAACCATAATTTCTATGACAAAATGAACCCCATCATTTTGTTCCTTTTTAAATTAAATATTTTAAGTGTTACCAGTTTATTCCAATCAAGATGGCTTCAGGTGTGCCATACTTTTGTCATAAGTAAGGCTGTTAGCACTCTAGTTGTTCTTTAGAACACTCTGGGAAGCTGCAGTAGAACACAAAGGAATCAACTGACAGTCTCTGCCATTGTTGGATGTACATGTTTTACTGAGAATGTCAGACTTCATTCTCACATGACTGAGAAAGATAATGTGAATTTACAGAAAATATGCTCTCATTTTAGCTTCTGGAGCACCTTCCAAAACTGTATGGGACAAGCATGTGAAAATAGTTTTCTCTCAAACATGATTCATGATATCCCAGCAGAAGGTTTTTCACAGGATAAAATCACCTTAGAACACACCACAATTCCTGAAATTAGTATGGTACCATCAACAAATGAATTCTAATGTAACTAAAGTCTGTTATCACCCTTTATAGTTCTCCTTTTGGTAACCCTCAAAATCTTCGATTCACTACAATGCATTTCAATGGGGTACTATCATTTATATTGGTCCCAAGATGGCTGCCGGCAATTCCAGGATGAAGTGCTGACAGCCAATCAGATCTCACGATGACATGTGCGGTTAGGCTCCGCCCAGATATATATGTGTTTTTACTTTTGATTTTCTCAGCAACTACTGAACGGATTTACACCATTTAACAAAAGGGTTCTTTCTGAACCAAGAACTACCTCTTTGCCAAATTTGGTGTAATTCCGTTCAGCAGTTCGGGCTGTAGCCTTGCATAAAGTTTCCTATGGGAAATTGATTTTTTGACTCTTATTTTTTTAATTTCTCCGCAACTACTGAACGGATTTACACCATTTAACAAAAAGGGTTCTTTCTGAACCAAGAACTACCTCTTTGCCAAATTTTGTGTAATTCCGTTCAGCAGTTCGGGCTGTAGCCGTGGCTAAAGTTTCCTATGGGAAAATAAATGGGGAAAACATGTTTTGGGACCCCCCTTTTTTCTCGCCCCCCGCTTGACGAATCACCCCGAAACTTTCAGGGTAGGAGCGGACCGGAGCGGGCCATAAAGTTTGAAAATTTCGCGAAGATTCGTCAACCGACGCAAGAGTTATTTCAAATAGAATGTTGCCGATTTCCTATGGAAAATAGGTCCTAACTATAACTATCTACTGGCGACCGCCAGTAGATAATATATTTTTTGTGGGTTGTGGTGCTTGTCACTTCGCTGCCCCGCCGGTGCACACGACTGGGCACCCCACCTCGTGTGCCATCTGCAGGGCCTCTGCCCTCGGATCACTGGTTTCGGTTTCTGGAGTGGCAACATAAACAGTTGCTCCCAAAGGACTAGCCTGAACACTTAGGTGAATATCCCCTGCACCAGCATTCCACGGAAATTCTTTCCTAGCTCTCCCACGTCAACGAGTTCGTCATAATAGCACGGCTCCGCTCGCGACACCGTTTGACGTCATCGGAGCCATAAGAGAACCTCGTCGGCGTGCTGACGTCAGTTCCACCCATTTTTTCCGTGCCACCGAGGCAAACAGGGGACCGAGACATTTTCACATGTATACATAGTATAATAAATATATATATATTCACTGAAAAAACCATAGGTTTCAGGCACGTTATAGTTAGAAATTAGCATTTAAAAAACCTTAGAAATTCACTGAAAAAAACCATAGGTTTCAGGCACGTTATAGTTAGAAATTAGCATTTAAAAAACCTTAGAAATTCACTGAAAAAACCATAGGTTTCAGGGGCGTTATAGTTAGTTGGACATTTCACTCGTACAAAACCATAGAAATTCCCCCGTTATAGTTAGTTCAGCTAACTATAACTCGCGCGCCCGCAATGCACTGCTGATGACGTCACATATTACATCACTCATGACATGGTCAGTGACATCACTCATGACATCACTGATGACATCTCAAATGACATCACTGATGACATCATCCAGTGAATGTGTGTTTTTCTGAAAATTAAATATGTTTTATATATGTATATCTCAAGGTCGATGGAAGAATAAATGGGTATATAAGTGTCTAAATGGATGATTTTGTTTTGTAAAATTGATTGTATAACTGACTAAGTGTATCTTAGTGAATACATGGGTTAGTGAGTAATGTTTAAATATGAAAATATCTGTATCAGTCTCTCACTTTGTGTATAAGTGGCTGCATGGGTTGGTGAGTAGCTACATGAGTGTCTATATGGGTTATTAGTTGGTTTTTGAGTATCAGTATGAGTGTCTGAGTGTCTGTATGGTTCGGTGGGTGGTATTACTTAGTGCATAGATGCATGAATGAGTGACTCACTGTTTGTATGTGTTGAAGACAGCATGTGTGCAGGACTGTATAGGTGGATGAGTATGTGTATGGGTGTGTTAGTGAGTGAATGACTGTCTCAATAGTGTCTTTATGAGTAACTACATATGTTTTAAACTAGTATATGTGAGTATTGGTGTATATAAGTGAGTATATGTGAGAGTGAGATTGGAAGAGTTCCTGTACAAATAAGTAGGTGTTTCTATAAGTGATTGTTTAAGAGAGTAAGTATGTGTAAGTTTCTGTAGAAGTAAGTGTGGTAGTGTGTGTATAACTGTATATGCAAGTAAATGGATGTTTGATACTTTGTTTGCATGTGTGACTATGTGTGTGAGTAACTCTATGGATGAGTGGCGGTGTGTAACAGGATGTATAGGTGTATGAGTACATATGATGAGTGAGTACATGTATGAGTGACTGTATAGGGACTGTTGGTGAATGAGTGGATGTGTGTGTAGATCTTGGAATTACTGAAAAGGTGTGTTGTAACTGGTATTGGTATGTCCATTGTTTTGAAAATGTTAGTTTGTATTTTTGAGTGTGTGTATCAAAGGTTATATTAGGGTGAGAGGAGGTCTGCCACTCTATCACAAGGATGATGTCATTTGAGATGTCATCAGTGATGTCATGAGTGATGTCACTGACCATGTCATGAGTGATGTAATATGTGACGTCATCAGCAGTGCATTGCGGAGCGCGCGAGTTATAGTTAGCTGAACTAACTATAACGGGGGAATTTCTATGGTTTTGTACGAGTGAAATGTCCAACTAACTATAACGCCCCTGAAACCTATGGTTTTTTCAGTGAATTTCTAAGGTTTTTTAAATGTTAATTTCTAACTATAATGTGCCTGAAACCTATGGTTTTTTCAGTGAATATATATATATATATATATAAATATATATATATATATATATATATATATATATATATATATATACTGGTCAGACAATGCATTATGCATTATGCAGTCATATAATGTATATACTTGCACTAGGCACTTTACATTTTTGATTACTCTCAGTTTTGTTTGTGACCATTTTTATTATTTAATGCTATTCACGTGAATGCATTTGCACATATGTTTTAAATGTAGGTATCTTTTTAATGTATGTATCTTTTTAAATTGGAACTAAAAGATTTTTTCTATGTCCATGATTTTGACATGTATAAATGTTTTAAACAAAATGGCGCTCATGAGATTGAAGAAGGCTGCCTGGTCAGCCGAAACGCGTCTCTCTTTGTTGCCGGGTCGGAGGAGGCCCTATGAAATAAAAAGTGCCTGAAAACTTAGCACTCCTCGTGTGCGTGCTCTCTTCCTTCTGGAGCAGGGTTTTGTTTGGATATTTTTCAGTGCCGGCGGTCGGCACTGCTCACGCACCACCAGTCGTTTCTGGGCTTTTCACACAGACCGCAGTTTGGAGTAGGAGCATGGTAGTGCTAAAATGATTAGCCCTCAGAGATTCCACCGGAAAGAGGAAGAATGGATGACAGCAGTGTGGGAGGCGGTGAACCAGGCACGAGGAGGTCTGACGGCATTCAGCGCGAGGTCTTTGCTTTCCCCTGGCTCGAAATGCCTCACGCTTTAGACCGGTGGAGATCTGGTGACGGGGCACCGTTTCAGCCAACGCTGTATTGGTGAGGTTTGCTTGGCCTATGGATTTTTTGCGGATGGCCCTCCCCCGACCCTGCACAGTGACTAACTTGCATAGACTGCGTGGTGTGTCCATTACGGAGTCTGTTCGACATTTACAGGATTTGGATGTGTATTTCACTCTTTTTACATATGGAATCCATTTGGAGCCAGCATTTAGAATACAATGGTGAAATTGTGTTGGCACTGCTAATTTCACACTAGGCATTTGTTGTATTGCCTTCTGAATTATGCGGGCCACATCTGAAATCTCATTCTGGGCGTTCTTTATATCGTTGATGCCTGCATTGCAGTTAGGTGCCTGTTTATCAGCCTGTAATTGATCAGAATGGGGGATTATGGGATTAGCAGTCCCGTGTGTGGTTACATATTGGCAACGGGGTAACGTGAGAGCTCCGATACTCACACTATGGGGTCGATTCCGATTCGGGCCGGAAATTTCCCCGACCGAGCCGGACCCGGAGAGATTTCCGACCGAATCGGACCCGTGCAGTCCGACCGAACGAGTCCGATGCGTCCGTATGTTATCGGACACGAGTCGGTCGGACTCCCATTGAACTCAATGGGAGCCGGTCGTACGACGCGTACACGGGCTCCCATTGCCTCAATGGGTGCGAGGCGGACAAGGGCGCCCCTACAGCGAGTACGCCGCGAAGCGCTCGCGGCGTACACGCACAGGTAGGGGGGACCCATGGGTCCCCCCTGTGTGCGCCTCGCACGGGTACGCGTACAGGGGGTCCGACACGGACCCCAAAGTACGGCTCCGACAGCGAGTTCGAGTCGGACGGCGCGAGTCGGTCGGAGCGGTCGAGGTGCGCATCGTACTTACCCGGCCGGAAAACGTCTCCATTGCGCGGTGCGAATCGGGTCCGACCGAGTCGGTCGGAGCGGTACGGTCCGGGTACGAGTCGGTCGGAGCGGTCGGGTCGCCCGGACGAGTCGGTCGGCGAGCTCGCATCGTACTCGCTCGGCCGGACCCGCGTACGGTTCGGTCGGGTAACAGGCTTTCGCATGGCTTTTTTCCCGACCGAATGGTATTGGGTGCGCCTCCGACCGAGATCGGAATCGGCCCCTATGTGTCATATTCTGGCAGCAAGGCAGATGCGTGATTAATTGTGAGCTTCATTGTGATGATCACCGATATATAACTCAATATTAAGCTGTTTTGCTTTGCTTTGCTCTACACTTAAAATCATGAGTGAGCCCCGGTTTGATATCGCCTCGTGAGGTCGCTTTGTTAACTAAGTGACCTCTATGTCAACCAAAGAAGTAGAGGGGCGTAATCCCAGGTTTCCGGTGTAGCACACCCACGCAGCATAATTATGAGTTGCAAGTGTCACATGAAAATTGTTTGCGCTATTCCTTTAGGAAATGGAATATTTTTAAATGTTGTTCCAATTCAGGGTAAAAAGAAACATCGTTATAACTAATGTTATGTGCACACAATGTAAGTTTAGGATTAACAACTTTACTACTCCTAAATGCCCTTTGTGAATGCCGAAAGTCGTAAAGTTAGGATTTTTCTCAGTTTTGGAGTAGTAAAGTTAGGAATCCTAACTTTACTACTCCTAAATGCCTTTTGTGAATACCGAAAGTCATAAAGTTAGGATTTTGTCTCAGATTACTTTTGTGATTCGGGCCCAGCATCTCTTTCCTTCTAGTCCTTACCCTTTCCTTCTTTGCAGTTATGCGCCTGGAGGCAGGTTTCCACTTTCGATAGTGTAGACAGGATTTTCAATAATCTATTGTATCATTCATTCTTGAAAATATACATTTATCAACTGTTATTCTGTACAGAAAATCTTGAGTAACTGTTTCTCTATGTCTGATCCATCTATTAAAAGGCATTTAGAGTGGTGTGTGCCAATGTGGCATTCTCTTGAATTGATATATACACAACAGGCCTTCATGTTGTCTTGCTATAATTGCAAACCTATGTATGAATTGTTTTCAATTGGTGCCCACCCAAAAAGCAGCCTCTTGGGAGTACATCATCTGTGCCAATAGAGCCGGCAGTCTCCAAGACGCACGTCTTTCAGAACATTACTCAATCTTCCACCGCATCTACTGATCTTCCAATCCAGACTTCCTTCATCCCGAGGGTCATTTCCTAAGGTCCTCTTCACCAATGGTCAGTTGCATTTGTTGTTTCATCAAGGTCTCGTGTAGGTCCTGCTATCAGCTTCTCTTTATAATCTGGATTCCACCTACTTCAGGAAGTAAACCCCTGTCCAATGAGTTTGTGAAATATCCAGAACTCTCTCAGGGCAAACAGACGACCTCATCCTCCAATGGCGAGCTACTTTTCTGTTGCATGTGCCACATCAGGTGAAAGATTAACCTGAGTGACAATTTCTGACATTGTGTAATTAGGAAGACAGGGGAAAATTAGGGGTGAAAAGTATGAGCAAAATAGTGGGCGAATATGAGAAAGCGGAAAGATCCCACATCAGTTGCCTCCACGACCCTTCAGATGATCACAAAAGGTTTCACAGGAATTGCGGAAGTAAAACATCACAAACTCCTCAGAATTTGACAACAGAAACGTGTCCACATTTACGTGTCAAAACAAAATTGTCCAACTCCGCAGGCAGCAATAATAAAAGAGAACGACTACTGCTATATTTCTAATAAAAATTGCAAAGTAAAATCAGTGATCAGTTTAATCGCCGGTTTGGCCTCATTTCACTTACTTTTATGAATCAAATGAATTCTGATAGACTGAGAAACGCTTGCTGAGCACATGTTTTATTCATTTTTAGATTGAAACACACCAGAGTAGCGTTCACATCTGTAATACTATGGCACATCTAACACATGACACTTCGGAGAAAGACGCGGCCGCTTCTGGGTTAAAAACAAGCAGCTGCTGCTGTTCTCTTACAGAAAAGCAGACTCCTAAACGTGGAAAGCAGAAAGTCCTCGATCAGCAGGGCAGTCTGATCCTTAGCTGCTGGGGAATATGTCTCCAAGGTTCCTGAGGCCAGTGCGATCTGCAGTTGGCCTGCAGCTGGGACCCCTTTTGCAAACAAGCATTGTAAAGCCAATAGGTCTCGCCTTTGTGGCATAGTGGCTGTGTCAATACCTTTTAGCCAAGCATCAGCAATGCAATGCACAGCATCCCCGATGCTGTGCAGCATGGCTAAACAGAAAAAAATAGATTGCGCCATTTTTTAGGCCGATGCATCACGCATGCACGCACCTACAAAGGACATTGGCCTCTTTTTTTTAAAACATTTATTTGCCAATCCAATTAGGATCCGCAAATAAAACGAAAAAAACACATGATAAAGCTTTTATTTATTTTTTGGAAAGCTGGTTGGAAGAAGCGACACATCTAGGGCCACCTAAGCAACACGAGCAAAATGGGTGATGGGAAGCAACACGGATGGGTGAATGTGTAGGCGCCACGGAGCTGAGAGGCTGAAGCAACACAGTGGTCAGAAAGCAACACGGAGGGTGAAGATGGGGGGACAGCACAGAGGGCGCATGGAGGAGCAAAAGAGCAGGAGGGATAGCAACGTGTAGTGCAGAGGGAGAAAAGTGAGAGAGAGAGCAACGTGGAACTGAGAGGAGGGAAAAGAGCACAGGCAAGAAAATGACGCGGGTGGGGGAGCACATGACGGCGAGCGCATTTCGGAGATTCAAACAGGTGAGAGAGCAGCACAGCAAGGGAAAGAGAAGTACACTAGGGAGATATGCACTCTTGTAGAGTGATTAAGCAATCAAAAGTAACGTCTGAAAAAGCGAGCAGTGTAAGGACACATTACCTCCTCGTAAGTCTTCCTCGCCACCAGAGTTACGCAGTGAGCTTTAGCTCCACACCAGAACACTTCAAAGCAAATTAGCATCCCATGCCTCCCATCCCTCCCCAACATGGCCGACCATCGTCACCCCTGACCCAGTATAAGGGGAGGGTCGACCCAACCCACTTCCTGTTTTTTTTGTTCTGCGTGCAGATTCTCCAGAGCATGTTGTCGTATCAGGTAAGTGGGGGCGAGGTCCTGCTCTAGCAGGTCCCTGGGGAGGAGTCCCTGCGCGAGCGGGCTCGTGCATTGGGTGTTTCCCCCACCTTATGGCTAGCGGCCCTCGCACTACTGTCTTTATTGCAGCCCTGCACTAGCGGGCTCTGGCGGCAGCGGGCTCCTCGGGGTGTGTTCAGCCCTGCCCTAGCGGGCTCACCTGTTTTTTGGCCATTTCTGCTCCCTTGCTGGGTCGCGTGCAAACGGCTGGGTTTCGGCCCTGCTCGCCTTTCCCGGGTCTTGCGGTATTCGCGGGCGGTCTGTTGGGACCTGGGGCCCCTGCCATTTTCCCACGCGTCTCCTGGGCTTTGCTGGCACTGCGGTGGGGCGGCCGGAGGTTTTTCCGACCTCCGGTCTTCTTATCTCCAGGGGGCGGTGCCTTGCACGGCCGGCTTCCCGCTTGGCTTCTCTGCCGGGGGTGGGTTGCCTAGCGTGGTGTGCTTGCAGCCCTTCCTCCTCCCTTCCGGCACTTTGGGGTGTCCCCGACACGCGGGCGGTGCTTTGGCTGTGTCGGGGGCCCGCAGCCTCTCTGTCCCTTGTTTTGCCTCGTGAGTTGGGGCACTGGTCGGGGCTCGCCTGCGGCTTCCTGGCTGCTTGGCCTCTGCTGCAGGGCGGTTTGCGGGTCATGCCGCTGCCTCTCTCTCTCGCGCTCTTTCCAGGGCGCTCAAGTACACACTATTAAGAGAGGGGTTATTGTTATCCTCTGGCGTCCGGTGGACCGGGGGGCTCTCCTGTGCGGGGGCGCAGCAGTGGGCTGGGTGCTCTGCGCCGGATGGTGCATGGCGCTGCAGCGTTACATCCGGCTGAGTGCGGGCCTGTGCGCTTTTGTCTCGGGGGGGGTGTTTGCAGTGCTGGGTCCCACTGTGGGATTTCCTTGTGCTCCTTGTTGGCGCTCCCGGCGGTTTCGCTGTTTGCCGGTGTTTGTGTGCCGGTTGGCCTCCCTGTTTGGGGCCCGTTTTCCGGCGTTGCTGCTTGACTCCGGTCGGTGCTTCGGGGCTTCGGTCTCTTCCTCTTTCCGTTTGGGTCGGGAACTCTTCCGGTCTCTGCTTACACCTTCGTCCCCGGCCCCACACTCTCCCTTCTCTGCGGAGGGTTGGCGGCCGGTCATACCCTGCTCTGGCTCCCCTCCTCCCACCTCAGTGGCCGCTGTCTGTCCCCGGGGCGAGTGCTCTGCCCCTGGGGCGTGTAGCGTCTGGTTGCTGTGGGTTTGTCAGCCTCTCTTTTCTCTGCTTGCCTGGGAGTTGTGGTGGTTATAGCATGCACTGTGTGCGTCCGGCTGGCGGCTGTTTTCTGCCCGGTCTCGAACAGGGAACCTTTCGGTTGTGACTGCACCCGCGGTGTGGCTTCCCTGTGACGCGTGCTGGCTCATATGAGTCTGGTCGGAGTGCGTATTTTCCTTGGGGTTTGCTCCTGTTGTCTTCCCCTCTTCGACACTGTTGTCTCCTTGTGTGTGGCACCCTGAGCCTATTCCTCCATCTTTAGTGCATGCTGGGTGGGTCTGTGTGGTTCTGCCCGTGGGCACCCAGCGCGCTTTGAGTTTCTGGTGGCGGGGTGGAGGGGGTAGCCGACGGGCATTTGTGTGCCGTTGCTCATTCCAGCTCTCCCTTCCTTTCATTGGGGTCTTTGCTGGTTTTCTGCCCTTTTTGTTGCTCGGCTTTGCCGTTTTCTTTTTTGGGCTGCTCCCTCCGGTCTGGTGATGTTGCTTGCGTTCCGGCCTGGCAGCACTCACTTTTCTCCTGTGCTTTTGGCCGCGACCTGGATCATTGTAGGTCGTTCGGTGGTTTGGGTGCATTTGTTTGCTCTGCACCGTGTCCTGTCTCCTGTCCCCACGGCGTCTGTGCTTGTGCTTTTCTTTCCGTTATGGGCCTCGGTGACCGTTTGTGTTGGGCGCTGCCCTCCTCGGTCTGGGATTGGGGACTGGGTTTTGTCCTTTGTCTTTCTTTCCCGGTTGTCCCTGCAGGCTTTCCGCCCTGACAGAGCCTGTTCTTAGCCTGCCGTCATGCCGCCCTGTTGGCCCTGAACGTCTCTGGTCTCGGACGTTATGCAGGGTTGATCCTGGTTGGTACCTGATTGGGGGTCCGCCTGGGCGTGCCTTGTGCTTTTGGCTGGGTGCCCGGTGCTCCGGTGACCGGGAGGTTTGGGTTGTGCTCTTTCTTGCACGTCCTGTTTCTGTGGTGTTCCTCTGGTCAGGGGAACCATGGCCCAGTGGCGTGTCCCGCTGCATCCCGGTTGGTGTTCCCATACCTGGGATTGGCCTGGTGTGTTCTCTGCTTTTTGGGCTCCCACTGGGCCGCTGCCGGCTTGGGGGCTCTGGTTGCTGCTCCCTGCCTGACGTTTTCTGCTGTCATCTGGGGGTCACTTATTTGGGTCCCGGCGTCGCCATCTTCCGTCTTTTGCCTGTGGTGGTCATTCTCTTGTCGCCGGGGACTCCTGGTTCCTTGATCCATGATCTGCCGGTGGTACTGTCTCTGCGGCTTCGGCCCGCTTGGGGTTGATGGTTGGTGGAGTCCTCTTCCAGGGGTCTTCCTCTCTGGTGCCCCTTTCCCGGGTGGTTTCGGCTTTTGCCAGCCTGCGGCACTAGGGGGCGTCCTTGGATTCCCGTCCTGTGCTGGGTCTGCTCGCGGGTTGCGGGCTCTGCTTCCGGGTTTTGTGTGCACTTCGTTTGCCTGGTCTGGGGGTGGTCCCGGCCCTTCGAGGTCCTCCTGTTCTGGTCCGGTCGGTCTTGCGGGTGGTGGTGGCCTGCCTCATTCCCGGGCCTACGGCCGTGCCACCCTGGGGGCGCCTGGTTTCCTCTGTTCTCATGGGTTTAGCTGGGTCGGGCCTGGTTATTCCCTGGCTGGCAGACCGCCTGGGATTGTCAGTTGAAATTGTCACATTACCGGTGTTCTCGCTCTGTGTGGTTTCTCTCCCGGGGTTGGTGTGCTGTGGAGCGTTTCGCCTGCTCGGGTTTTTTCCCACCTTGGCCTCCTTTACCTGTGTGTGGCCGTGTTCCGTCTGTTGCTGGCCCGGTTTGGGTACCAGTCGGTGGTTCTGTTTGCAGCGGGGTTGGGTTCTGCCCTGCCTCGCTTCTGCGCTCTCCTCCCGTGCTCGGGGGTGTGGTTGCTGGATGCATTGTTGTCCTGTGGGCCGGTTTTCCTGCTTACGCTTTCATCCGTTTCCTTTGTTTGCACTGGTTTTGTTCGCCGGGAACTGTCATGTGTTTTGTGGTGGTTACCCGGCTGGGTTCACCGCCCTTGGTTTTCTCTGCTGGGGGTGGTGGCCGTCCGGGGGTTCTGGGTGTTCCCGGTTCTTCCTTCCCTGTTGTGGGGCCCCCTGTTTCCTGTGGGGGTTCTGGCTCGTCTTCGTCTTTTGGCTTCTTTGGTGGGCCTGCTGTTTCCGTGGTGTTCCCTGGCGGCGATGGAGTTGCTTCGGGACTTCTGTTGCCCGGCTTCTCTTCTGTCTGGTTTTCTCGCCTTTTGGGGTTTTTCTCTCGTTGGTTGAGGGGAGTGGATGTTGCCTTTCGTCTGGGGCGGTCGTCCTCGGTGCTGGTGACCCAGGTTGGTGTCTCAGCTCCGTCGCTCAGCATCCTGTGTTTTGTGCTGTTCTCTTGCTCTCCCCGTACCTCACTATGGGTGAGTGTGTCCAAATGTCGCAGCCCTGGGCTGGTGCTCCTGTATGGCGCTCTATTGCCTGTGTGTTTTTTTTCGGGCCTTGTTCGCGCTATTGTGTTTCTGGGAGTTTTTGTCTCTTTTTCGGTGTTCCCAGTGCGGGGGTTTTTGTTTCCTTTCTGTGTTTTGCCCTGGGCCTGGCCGTCTCTGCTCTTCGAGCTCTTTGGGTGGCCTTGCGGGCGTCCCGCGGCCCTCTGCTGCGGCCTGGGTCATTTTGCCTTGCGCCTTTCTGGGTTCTTCCGTTGGTGAGGCGGCCCCTTCTGGTGGGTCCGTTGGTGCCCCTGGGTTCCTTGGTCTTGGTATTCCTCGCCTTGGTGGGGTGTTCCTGAAGGTCGGTTGGGGGTGCTGTGTTCTTCTGCGCTCTCCTCCTTTCTTGTGGGTCCTGCTGTTCTGGATTGTGTTGCATCTGGTTCCTGCCTTTCCTTCCCTGGGTCCCGTCGTTTGTCGCCCTTTCCTGGGTGGGTGTGTTGCCTTCTTTCCCTCCGGCCGTTGGTCTGGGGTGGATTCTGCTCTCTCGCTGTTTGGTGTCTGTGGGGCGGGGTTGCTCCGTTCGTGGCTTCCTGCGTCTTCTTGCTGCTGGGTCAGCTTGTTGGTCTCTTTTCGTTCCTCTCTCATCCCGGTGTTGCTGGTCTCTTGCTGGCCTCGGTGCCCCAGGTTCTGTGGTGTCTTCCTGGGTACCGGGTCGGTCTCCCGGGGGTCTGTCTGTTGGGCCTCCGCCTGGTCCTCCCCTCTCCTGTTCTTGGTTCGCTGCGGAGTGGTGTGGGGTGGTCCTTCTGCTGGGATCTTTGCTGGACGGTTCTAGGTACTGGTCCTTCCGGTTCTTGTTGGTCGCTGTCTGTGCTTCCTCTTGGTTGGTGTCCGAATGTTTGTTTGGCTTGCACCTTCTTGTTTTCGCTTTGTCTCTTTGTCTGTGGTTTCTTGTGAGTTTACATAAAGCCGCTGGGCTTGGGTATTTGCTCACTGCGTAACTCTGGTGGCGAGGAAGACTTACGAGGAGGTAATGCCCCGGTTACTTACCGGTAATCTTCATTACTCCGAGTATAGTCTTCCTCGCCACATGAGTTCCCATCCCTCCCTCCCTGTTTGGCTATCGGCTTCATGTGGTTCTTGGGGCTTGGTAGTTCTACAGGAAGTGGGTTGGGTCGACCCTCCCCTTATACTGGGTCAGGGGTGACGATGTTCGGCCATGTTGGGGAGGGATGGGAGGCATGGGATGCTAATTTGCTTTGGAGTGTTCTGGTGTGGAGCTAAACCTCACTGCGTAACTCATGTGGCGAGGAAGACTATACTCAGAGTAATGAAGATTACCGGTAAGTAACCGGGGCAGTAATATGTGCATGCTCCAGGGGAGGGATAAACACAAAAAGAGGAAGGAAATCCCACACACACTAATGAATAAGAAGCAAGAAAATGAGTGGGACAATGAAGCCAATCAATGGTAAGCAATGGGCAAGCTTTAAGCCCACTGCAAACTAACAATACGTATTGCAAGAAACAGCAGGCGTGCTGTCTAGTAGGTGGGACCTAAAAAGCACAATTGATTTACTGACAGCCCCATATTACAAACGGGCAGCAAACTGCCAGAGCAGGAAGCAAGACATCGGGGGAGATGTTCTGACATTACAAAAGACCAGCATCATACTTCTGTAGGTGCAGTGATCTCTATTTTTTTTTAATGCAACAGTTTTCTTATCACCATTCACATGGTAAAATTACACTATGGTACAGAGCAGGGACCATTATAAGTGCGAAAAGAGAGTTGTCTTTCGCCATCTCACCTGCGGTAGAGACATAAAATTCAAGTATGTGGGGCCTCGTATGGGGCAGATCTATGGGACCAGTGTAATATAGCATCATTGGAAACGTCAGAAAATGCTTTCATAATGTCACTTCTGAGACTCCCTATGAGTGCCCCAACACTTCCATTGAGGCTTGATCTTAATCTTAGGTCAATTTCTGATACTGCAGCTTTGAAACCAATTCTATATGGATCAGGCTTTGGACCACCAAAGACCTGGCCCCATTTAACATAACATGTGTATTTGTAAAGTGTGACGCTGAATAACAGATGTTCATTGTTACCAAACACAATGGTACTCATTTTATCGACCTCAGAAGGATGGAAGGCTGAGTGGACCTGCCAGGATTTGAACCTGTAACCATGAGGTCGAACACAGGCCCCTACAGTGGGCGCTTCAGTCCACTAAGCCACCAGACCCAGCCTTAGAGAGTTACTGGTTGGGCAAGCAACCAGTATAATCCCCTGACTCATTCACATAAAAAGATGGTTATCGAAGCTAGGTCTGAGTGCCTACTGGTCCCATCTGGCAAGAATACCCCGAGGTGCCTGTGAAAACGTAAAATCATGTTACTGGAATTACATCCTTGGTGCCAAAGTATCTGTTGCAACCTCAGGTAGCCTTGCAGATCTTTATTCATCTTTTAAATGTACACCAGACTTTGAACCTTTTTATGAATTATGTTATCAACCCAGTTGCACGAGCACTTTATACAAAATTTAGATGAGGTATATTACTACTGGCCTCCTTTATTTGCTCCGGGCACAAGGAATCTGATCGCTCTAAATTGTGCCCACTGGGGTGCCAGGCAGTTGAAAATGAAGAACATATATTATTTTTTTGCAGTGCTTATAGGAAGCCGCGCTCATATTGGATTAGCCGTCTTTGCCATTTGCTCTGCCTCAGTAATCCCCACAGCGCTTTAGGGGTATGTAAGACCGATGCCAGAGAGGGTATTGGACACTCGATTGCAAGATATTTGCTTTCAATTTGGTTTATTAGGATGAAGGCTATCGGCGTTATGGAAACATAAAGTCAATGGCACTTATATCTACAGAGTTTATTGCTCTGCATTGCTGTTAAGGAATGGGCCTTCTGCCGCAGTCAGAAATAACTGTTTTTAACTTTTTGTCACAAAATATATGCGTTTTAGAGTTTTTAAGATTTTGTTTAATGCGATTTTCTTAGAGTAATTTGTGCAAATGTCGTAATATGCCGTAATATTTATGTTCCCCACGAAATTGCAGTGCATTTTATTTTATTTTAACTGGAGGTTTATATGTCTCTCACATATCTTGCATTGTAATGATTTATTTTTGGCGCGTTATATGAATGTGCGCCCTATTTTATGTTTTTGTTTTTATTTTCCTGATCCTTTTATGGCTTTTTGAGCCGAAATAAATGAATATTGATTGATTGATACAGTATGGGATATCACTATTATTGCTCTGCCGCATAATGCTCGGCCCTCCCCGGTGAAGTGGAATATGTTTTAGGGATGTACACATGTGCAATGGCAATCTGCTGTCACTTACAGTCAGGGCAGCCAATGGCTGAAGTTGCCTGATTCACTGCTCCATGCTCTATGCTGTAGTAGGCTGAAGCAAAATGTGAATGACAGTTGAACAGACCAATGGATAAAGAAGAATGGTTGCAAGCTCCTCTGTGCATGTATATTACATATACATGTTTTGAAAACAAAAGTCTGGCGAGATAGCTAAAATTGTCTCAAAGGCCAGACTTAAAAAAAGAGTACCCTCTAGTCTACAATGCAAGGATACAACTCATCCAGTCAGAAAAATGTGAAACCAAATACTCCTGGATGGGTCAAATGCAAAAATAGGGAAAAAGCCATTAAATCAAGATCAGACAATTGTGATAGGCAACAAAGCCATCCAATCATGACCAAGGAGCTGACCCAACGCCCACTCTTCATTTATGTGATGTATTTGGATACAATAGGTCTGCCTTCAGACAGCAAAAGCTTGCTGTAGTTAAGGCATAAAATGAGGGACTAGAATGTGGCAAGAGTAATGACAGTCGTTCAGATTAATTCAAGTATTTCCATACATGACTTTTCTGCTGATCAATTGAGACATCATAAGTGACATGAGAGTATCAAGACATGGGTCCCTTGCTCGATGTGGCACAAGCCCCTCCTCACTAAAGAGGGCCAACAAGAGCATTTCTAGGGTTCCTCGTAGCAGTTTAAGGGTAACTGTCTCTTTTTGGGGCAGGCCAAGGCTGATTTGCATATGGTTGGTCCCTATGTGTAATGGCGCCCACAGCTAAAAAATAAGAATGGAATGTGGGCAGGTTTCATTCATGTTTTCCATCTGTCTCGTTTTGTGCTTTCTAATGACTTGAAAAATAGTCACTAAGATGCCTGAGACTGACGTTGAATTGAGATCAATAGCAGCTGTTAACGTTTGATAGCGCAAGGTATCCAGTGTGGTGGGCAGTGCTAAATGTAGGTCCCTATATATTTATTGATTTATATTCAGTGGTTTATATAGCACGTGCATGTGGTCTTTGTAGTCGCTTTGGAGCACTGAGTTACATACAAACAAGTAATGGTACAAATTAACAATCGGTTACCAGGATTCTATATGTTTGTAAGATGCGTTGTGGTATAACGCACCTTCTCTATAGCTGCTGTCAAACTGGCAGAAAAGAAAGGTAGGAGGGGAGTGGTTGTGCCAATATACCAGATTTAAGAGGAGTAGATAGTTGCTGTTCAGTCTGAGACTTAATATAGTTTTCTGTCCGACTTTTTTCCTGAATAACTAGGCAGTGCATGGTCTCTTCACTGCCATTAGCCTTCTCAGCCAGTCTTGGTTTTCAGACAACAGTACTAAGCATGCTGGAACTTGTAGGAAAAGAGCCCCATCATGCATGGACATAATGTAGGGGTACCCTGACAAAGCAGCTGCTACCCCTGGTTTATCCTTTACTATCCCTGGTACTGCCCTTGCTAGCCCCAGGTATCAGGGGTCATGAATACAGAGAGCAGTAGGAACAAAAATCAAAGAGAGTTCTGCAAACCTTGTTTGCCTCTACATATCCAGTGAAGACCCTTCCACTAAGCTCTACCAGCAATTAGGATGCTGATGAATGGCAGTACAGTTGGTCAAACCTGTGATGTCACAAGGTCAAAGGGTGTGTGCTTTTTCTTCCTCAGCCCCTGCTGTTATGGTGAAAGAACCTCTATGGATATGTGGCCAAACTTGTGATATTATAGGGTAAAAAAGAGTATCTGATGACACTTACTCTATCTGGCATTTTGGTGACTCGACATCCAGGCCTGCACGCACTGTCTGAAATAACCTTGACTGGCTGACAATTGTGCTTATGACATGAGCTTAGTGGACAGCTGTCAGGTGTAACTTAGGTCGCAAAGAGATAATCTCATCAACTCACTTATTCCATTTATCGCCTTACCGTTGAATGTTGCCATATTTAGCTAGGCCAATGTGCTTGGTGTCACTGTTTCATTCCTCCAGTCCTGCCAACTTTAAAAACAAGCATTGGCAATGCAAATAGGTCTGGCTTTAAGTGAATGTTGTATGGTAATGTGTAGCATTACAAGTATATAGCATGGGAACAGATATGTATTTTGTATGAAAGCAAAGAAATATAGAATAATATTGGTGTAGGTTAAAAGGTCAGGTGACAGTTGCACTGTCAAGCCAGACCTAAAAATCTATGTAGGTTGATGATTTCCCTCCTTCCATCTGTGCTGCTGCCAGAGAACAGTGCCATAAATTGTATCGTTATCTAAGACACTTTAATAGCATTACAATGTCATGCATGTGCCCCTGAAGGTTCAAGCTCAGGCAGCTGGATAAATAAACAAAATGACCACACCTGTGTGGAGGGCAAGCACTTTTTTGTGGAAGCATGCACAAATTCTGCCCAATCAAAACATGTACTCTTGACTTCCAACTTGTGGGCGGAGCCAAAGCCCCTCTCCTGGTGATTCTCACATAATTGTCTGGCAACAGCTGCACTGTCAAGCCATGCCATAAAAATTAACCATGTGAGGAGGAGGGAGGGCCTTGGAGGGGTGGAGATTCATGCTGAGAACTGTCTCGGAGGCACTTCTGTCCACCTTCGATAAACTCCCCTCTTGAAAAAGAAACAAAAGCTTGCTGAGCATACGACCAGCGTCCTGGAGTCTTTTCACACTTCTTAATAGACATCAGCTGCTTAGAGCCTCCAAAGACGAGCTGGAAACCCTTTTCAAACCAGGGTCCTCCAGCTCGCCTTTCCAGCCACCCATGTGATATTGGCACCTCCCCAGGTGACCATATGAAGGGAGCTGATATCGAGTGACACCGTGTAAGTTGGCAAATCTATGTCACTGGTCTAGGCCTAGTCTAGCTGAACTGAGCTGACATTCAGGTACAGTGGGCACAGGAGCTGAATCACAGCTTCGCTGTGCCCCCACATGACATTTCACGCACGTCACGCACAGTAGACAGCACAGAGCAGAACATGATTGCCTGCAAAATGGAAATTAGAAGTTACAAATGAGTCTGAAACATCACGACGCGGAAAGCTTTGTTCGTCAGCGCGCAAACAATAACCCAGCTTCTTTTGTTTACAGACCCATGCATCATTTTGCTTCTCTCACAGTATTTGTCAGCTAGAAAATCTGTCTTGGAAGGACACCTCCCTTACTAAGGGCCTGATTCACTGAGGAGTCGAAGTACGCCTTACATGCGCAAAAGAAGTGCAGTTCTAAATCTCACATCCTGGTTCACAGATTCAGCACTATTGGCATTTTCAACGTACAAAGTGCTCTTATGACGGCGGAAAATTTGCCAGAACATTAATAATTAAAGATTAGTTGTGACGAGGGTATCTGCGAACACCCACAAGTGCGTATGTTTGCGCGCATTCACAAACATCCTTCAAGTAGTTTTACAGACGGGAACTAAAACTACTCCTGTCTGGTTATAGGCTCATTTAGTACCCGGTGAAAATTGAAGGTGAAAAAGCACCCCACAGCAAATAGCATTTGTGTCAGGTGCTCAGTGCCATCTTAAGGCTTTTTCAGGGTCCCCTGGCAAGACATATTTTGGGGGCCCCTTTTCAGAACAATTTTGAATTTTTTTACCCAATTCCTGCTAATCAATGCCATTCAGTACTAAATTATATGTGAAACTTTTAGAAACAGGGTCAGGGTGAAATATGTCTTGCCCAGGATTCAAAAATCCTTAAGATGGCACTTGATAGAGAAATAAAGATGTAAACGTAGGCTGAGAAAGGGAGAGACGTTTAAATAGAGAAATAGAATACATAGATGTCGAATAGAGATAAAGTTCTCCTTCTCAGGGGGCCCCTTAGAAGAAGGGGCCGTGGGCAATATCCCACTTTGCCTATGCCTTAAAATATTTGTGTCACCACTCACTTATATTTCTACCTCACCCTTATCTATTTCATCTCTCTCTCTATAACTTGTTGTAGCTCATCTCTACCTACCTCACCAATCACTAAGGCCCGCTCTTCTTTCTAGCTCACCTCTCTACCTACCCATCTCTCTTGACTACCTCTAAGCAACATCCCTATACCAACCTCTACTTCTCTTTCTCTGCCTTGCCTTTTTTGTCTCCCTTCTTCATCTCACCTCTTGTAACTAATCCCTCTCTTTCTATCTCTCTAAATGGCTCTCCATCATTATGTACCTACTCCCCATCCCTCACATCTCTCTAAGTCTATTCTCTCTGCTTTGCCTGTTTCTCTCGAAGACTCCTCTCTTTCTAAATTTGACGCAACATCACCGCTCTCTACCACCTTCTGTGCCTACCTCCACATCTCTACCTCTCTAACACTTCTACTCATCTCGCTACTTAAGACTTCTCTCTGCACGTCTCTGCTCTTTTTCTGTCTCGCCTCCCGGTCTCTCTCCTCTATTTAATTCACCTCTGGTTCTCTCTCTCAATCTCATCTCTCATTATCATACATTTCTATCTTTCCTCCTTCCGAAAAACCCACCCTCTCTCTACTTTTCTCTAACCTATCTCTCCATCTCACCATCCTCTTCATCACCTGCCACTCTACCTTATATATCTCTAACCCAGATTTGTCTATCACTACCTAACTATTCAAGTTACCTCACTGTTCGTTCACTACCTCACCTCTCTACTTGTCCTCTCTGTTTTACCTCTGTTCCCAAAACCTCACCCCCTCCTTTTTCACTCTGTCTCTCTGCCTTTTTGATATCTATCATTACCTTTCCTCTCTCATCTGTCTTTCTGACTTCTCCATTTCAGCTTACCCTCTCTGCCCCTGTATACATCTCCCTACCCAACCTCTGTCTCTAACCCACATTCTCTCTCCCTCTGTAGCAACCTCACTTTTGTATCTACCTTTCTGCTGTCTTTCTGCGTCAGCTCTTTTCTCTATGCAACTCATCTCCTACTACCCTTCTCTCATCTCATTATACTTTTCTTTCTTTCTCTCTTTCTTTCTTCTCTCTTTGCCTGACTTGTATTACTAGATCTCACTTCTCATTTTCCCTCTATATCTTACCACTATCTGGCTAACTTGCAAGTCTCTATACTTTTCCAGCTGCCTTACCACGGTACCTGTCTACTGTTACCTCTCACTGCCTCTAGCACTCTCTAGCTCACATCTCTTTCTACCTTGCCTCTCTCTCTGCCTCACTTATGTGTGTAGTGCAACTCTCTCCCTTTGTTTCCTTCTCGCTATCTCTAGCTCACTCTGCCTCACTCTGAAACAATTGCTGTTCCCTATCTGTTTTTCTCAATCTAACTCTTCCTATTTCGACCTCTCTCTCTGTAGCTTTCTTTCTGCCTACCCGACCGTTCTCTCTTCACCTTGGGTCTCTCCCTACCTCACCTATTTCCCTCTACCTTATCTCCATCTTTACATCACTTTCACCTCTACCTCATCTTTCTCCTGTCTCCTGCCTTCTCCTATCTGTCTTATTCAGCAGAGCCAGAGGTCAGTGTCTACCCAGACAAGCATGCACATAGAAGGAGGAGAGGTGGGGTAAGGCAGGGAAAGAGAATTAAATTAAATAAAATTATCAGCAATGTTTAAAACCCTCAGAGCAGTGTCGCAGCAAGAATGCCAACTGTGAAGGTGAATTTATTTGTGACCACTAATATCTGCGAATAAAGCGGTAACCTCATGCTTTATGTATATATGTTTTGTTTCTCTTGTATGCACTAATCAACTAAACATCTTCCAAGTCACCCGTACCTTTAGTTTCCAACAGTGGGAGGCACAGCCTGGTTAGACATTGGATTCCATGTCGAGTACTGTTGTTCAAAGATAAAGAATATAGATCTAAATACAAAAAGATATTTCTTTTTTAATATATGTTCAAGCGTTGTCTTTTTTTGTGTGCATCATTCCAAAAAGTTCACTATTGTTTGGCATCATGAGGATCCTAATTAGCTGAAAATGAGTAATAAATTCAAAGTTTTTCCAGAACAGGGGCCTCAAAATAGGTCTTGCTCAGGTCCTAATAATCCTTGATATGACATTGCTGCTACATCTAAAGAGCTGGTGCTGCATATTCTTATTATTGCATAGCATAGGACGTTTGCGCCTCTATCCAAGGAGGAAACCCCATTGAGAGCTCAGAGGCCCACATTGGTTGAGGAACATGAGAACCACCAGGCTATGTTTGTGGCACCACTTTCTTAAAAAGACCAAGCAACCTTTGGGGTGTGGGAACATTTACACGAGTGCCTGAGCAGGTAGGGGTTACTGGGCTCGGTTTGTATCTCCAGAGTCATTTACTACTGGCGTTCAGGAGCGTAACCCGACCAATGGACCCAAAAATGATCACCAGTACCCCAAGTGACTCTTGCCGTAGCGAAGTCAAGAAGCCCAGGTCTTATTCAGGAATGTGGTGTGTGGTTGAAGACTTAGCATTCAATAAACATCATGTAACAACCAATAAACTGCTGTCTAGTCAGTACGCAAGGTTAAGAAAACAAGAACTATTTAATACTACATACTCTGGAAAGATATACTGTACATAAGACACAGAGGGCACCAATTACAGAGTACCAATTGGAAACAGTACCCACTGTATTTTGGGGACAGTCTCTCCAGGCAATAGCATGAATTTCTTGCCCAGTGTGGAAAAATCCCAATGAGGTTTATTGGAGTGAATCTTGTGGGGTGTGCTCTCTCCCTTAGTCACAGTCTCGGTCTCCCGCCTCCTTCCCCCCAACAAGTACACTGCTCTCACCCACTGCAGCCTCACTACCGTAGTAACTCTCTGTTATGATATCATTCATGAAGTCTATGCAGGGAGCTCCTGCACGCGTCGCTGATGATTCCTTGTAGGGTGCTGTGCATGGCCTGCCATTTGAAGACAATGCAGCCCGACTCCGACCCAGCCAATAGGATCTCTACTCATGATAAGCACCAGCTTCCACAACCTCGGGTAAGTCAAGGCAGTGCCAGCATCAGTCAGTGAGAGGTGCGCTGGGGGTCGGAGAGCTTGCAGTCATGGATATGTTGTCTCTCAGGTCCATTCTCAAAATCGCCCTCCCAAACAAGCAAGTGCCCAGTCTTGGGCACAGCAGGGACACTCCACCTGTTGATCTAGACTTCTTTCGGCACTTGAAGTCTTTCCTAGAGGTTTGACTATCTATATCCAGTGGTCAAGTTCGTCCTAGCACTTTGGTACATCTTGGTCCTTATTGGCACCTGGAGGATACCCGAAAACTTTCAGCAGAAGTGTTGATTCAGCCTCTACTGGGAAGATATCTAGGCTTCATATTTTCTTGCAGTTTCTCGATGCGCGATACACCACATGCCACAGCAGTGGCATTGCTTCACCCAGACGAGTCGTCTGACAGCCTTAGCTTCTTCAGAGCAGTGTCTGCCTCATGCACAGGCTCCTTTAGTGCTCCTCCTGCACAGTCAGTAATCTCTCTATTCAAAGTGAGTTGCAGGCAGCCCATCATGGTAGGCTAGTCGACTCTTCTAACCTAGCAAGGGTGGTGGCAGTCAGCACACCAACCCTGGAGCTCAAAGGACTTTCCCGGTTGCCACTTGATGGGGTCCGAGGCTTCTAGTTAGGAAATGTTAGCACACTGACCAGAAGTTTCTGTCCCATACTTATGTTCAAGTTGCAGACAGCCCTTGTTTATTCCAGCTGTTCAATACTGTGACTAGCTCTGGTCAGTATTGCAATTTTGTGATTTCCACACAGATTGGTCCAGCCATGGTCTTTGTGACAAATGTGGGCAGGAAAGCAGGGTGGAGTTGGGGGGGTGGGGGTCTCCCTCGTTTCTTTCTCCATTCCTAATTTCAGCAACACTCCTCTGTCTGACTCACTGAAAGAGATCCCTGGTGTATTCTGGGGGAGCCCTGCAATATAATTTGCTATTTGAGCTTCCCCTCAAAGCCTCCATCTTAGCTACCACTAAAGTATGACTGAAACAAAATGGGACCCAGAGTGACTACAGCCACATTCAGTGTTTGGTCTCCAAATGCATCCTTTATATATGTACAATATGTGCCATTTCCTCCCTCTGTGTTCAGCTGACTCTCTCTGCACACCGGGACTGGTGCTACATTTACTTAAATTTACTGGAGTAGATATTGAAAACTGGATATTCCATGTTTTATGTAGGAAAGTTTGAATTTAATTAAAGACACGGAGTTGAGTATTATGCCTTCCTTTTTTGCTTTAATCTTAGCAGCCACAGAAACCACAATAGGCAAAGAACTGAACACTGAATGTCTTGTAAGATTGTTAAAATGACATTAACTAGAGAATCTGGGAACAATCACTGCTAAAATGTAAAACAGGTTTGTAATCAGTATAATAAAAGGTCTATGAAATGTCAGCCTCTCCTCTTTCTTGATGCGTTACCGATTAACCCAGATTGTGGAGAGTTGAAATAATGATGAAGAAAATGTAAATGAAGACAAGGGGGAAGACCACAAGTCGTTCTCATTCTTGCAAAGAAGGATCATGTAGATTGTGTTACTGACACTGGTATTTAAGAGAATGCATAAATGGAAATATGAAATAAAGGGGGGGCGAAAACCTGGAAGGACAGCTGATGCTTGCTATCAAGTTAGAGGGATAATATTTGCCTCAATGTCAGTAACTGGCTGCTCTTAGAATGTCCTCCAACTTCCAACTCATGTGAAAAGCCTTAGAGGCGATTTTTCCACTAGAAGAATGAGCCTCAAAAATTAAACTATCAATACCAGCCTGTGGCATGGTCCATTTGACCCACCTAGAAAGAGTAGCAGAAGAATCGGGGGCATAAATAAACTAGGAGTTGGGGATCGTACAATCCTCGTATTCTCCAAGACTATGTACAACATTAGGTTTCAGATCATTTTGGAAAGGCGGGTATTCCATGGAAGAGGTTGTTCTTCTGGATATTGAAGAATGTACTCCAGAAAGAGTAAACTGCCTAGCTGACAAGTCCAGAGCTTTGACATCAGAAACTATTTTAAAAGATATGGCCCACAAAAGCATCGATTACTTTGCTGCTAAATCTTTCAAAGAAAGTTAAACATTGAACATATTGAAAACCAAATATATGCCCCATTAAGGGATTGATGAGGTGATTGCAAGGTGGAACAAGCATTTGCAATGCAATAGGTCTCGCAACTGCGAATTTTTGAGCTATTGGCATTGTAAATGGCAATGCCTTTTAAAAAATTAAAAGCCATTGTTATTTACAATACCAAAAGCAACACCTATTGCATTGCATATTGCGTGTCCGTTACTGACCATATCTTGTAAGTAGGGATGGTGCGGTGCAGGTGAGAGCTGCAGGGTTGAAATTAAAAATTTCAGAGACCACGAAAAATCTAGGATTTAACATAATTTAAATGTTCATCCGTAAAGCACTCAATAAGATATGCAAGAAACATGTTAATGTTTAATTATGATATATTCACACTGGTTAAGTAGTTTCCAGTCCTAACAATGCCCTGGCTGCAGCATATATTCCATGAAACGTAATCACTGCATTTTTTTTAAAGAGCATGCAGCCCATGGACGGCCACCTAAGCGTTATTTGCTACCAGTAGTCCATTCTTACTGGAACATTGTGAAGAGCAACTGCCCATTCCCGCACTCCTGCTGACAAAATGTGCTCTCAAAACAGCCGAACTTTGGGGCATATTAGCAATGCCTGGCGATAATTATCGCAAAGCGCAATTAGCGCTTGGATAATTATCGCCAGGCATCGCCGGTTTCTATCGCGGAGTTAGCGTGCAATCAGCAATGCTAATCTCCAAAGCGATAGAAACCTTGGAGAACAGTGTGAATATCGCCTGAAAACAGGCGATATTCACACTGTTCCCCAGTTCTGCTTGCTGATAGTGCGAGGGGACTTAGCCATGTAATCCACCTCTCATTGGATTACATGGCTAAGTCAGGGTGGGACCAGGTGTTATCAAACCAGCGCTAAACGTGTTTAGCGCTGGTTCGCTAATCACCGCCCCTGCCTCGCTGATAGGCGTTAGCGACCTCAGCGACTGTTTCCAGTCGCTGTTAGGTGGGGAACGCCTACTTTGCATGCCATTAGCGATAAATATCGCTGGCATGCAAAGCGGCACCCAACCCGGTCGCTATCGCCTACAAGCTGTCGCTAACAGCAGTTAGCGACAGCTTGTTGATAAGGCGATAATATTATCGCCTCTTTAGCGGGAAAAAGTCCCGCTAAAGTGGCGATAATCGCCTTGCTAATATGCCCCTTTGTCACTCGAACTCTAACTTCTAGCTAATGTAACTTAAGGTTTTCCACTCTTATTTAAATTGCTTTCTTCAACAATTGTTATTGTTTCGTGGGAAAAACACAGCTTGCTTTTCATGCCAACAAAATCGCACTAAAACGTAATACATAGACTGCATGATTGGCAAGGTGTAAAATAGCGAATATATCCCACGCAGACAACGTGTGGTGAGGAATAGGTGTTCTCGTGCTCTTTTCAAATCACTCGCCTTTGGGCTTCGTATATATATACATTTTAATCATGTCACCAGGCCCCTCTGGTGCACTTATTAGGTGTTACCTCAGTTGTCTCTTGTGCATGTTGTGTTTTAATCCTGGCTTAGTTTGTAGTTGCGAGTGACCTGCAGTTGCAATGTTACAGTATGAATGATATTATAAATGGCCTTCCTTCTCACATTGCATCATTCGGACATGTTGGGGCAGTGATGCAGCACAGCTCCACATTTTCTTACAATCCTAATTGCAGGAGTATTTTAAAGGTACTGACTCATCGATTCAAAAGAATGGATCATGATGGCAAAGATGCAAAATGTGGCTCAAAAGCATTTTAAAGCCGCAGATGATTTGGAAATTGAGAAACAGGATGTCAGTTTAATATATTTTGGCAAACAGCTTTATTCTCCATCTTGTTCTGCTGTACATGTGTCAACCTTCTCCTTATTCAGAGGGTGTGTGGATCTGGGGGATATTTCTTAGCTCAGTGGCCTAATGCACCTGATGCAGAGAGAGGCCTGACACCACCCTGTAATGGGTTTGGATACACGCAGGGCTCACTCAGCAGCTCATCTTTCCAAGGTGCTTACGGTGAGTACCTGGAGGCAGCAACGATGCTTCGAGAGAGTTCTTCTAAATAGATTTTTAAATTGTTCCTTACTCCCCTTCGGTAAACTGTTTACTATAGTCATGGGATTTCGATTAAAGATGATTTCTACTTTCAGAGGTTTCTTGTCTTTCTTTCTGTTCGGCGCTCTAGGCCTGTGCTATCATGACAATTGTTTCCCAGTGCACCTAGACATTTCCTTCAAGTGCACCGTGAGTGTTTTGGATTTATGAATCTGCGGAGATAATGGTTGTATAGCTAAAGTGTGTGTTCCTAGAGTGTAGTGTGTGAAAACCTGAACTTCAGTTTCTTGCTGAGTTGTATATCGCTTGTGATTTTTTAAATTTCTTTATTTTTTTTTAAGACATGTGTACATGCCTGCATTCATACGATTGCTACGGCTGCCAGACTTGTGAAATGCTGCTGATCTATTTAAATGGGCTGATGCTGGGAGCCTTTGACGTGCTCTACAAAGAATGAAATAAAGTGCTTTTTAAAAGTTCTTCACCCTCTCCATCAGGAGAGTACTCCTCTAACGGGAGGGAGAGCCTGTGCCCTTCCTCCCAGAAGCCGTCCCTCCTCTTCTAGAATGAATGCCCCTGGCTCGCGCTGGTGTTCACGGTAGAGGGGCGCCGCGGGGGGTGATGGGTAAGAACCAGTGTACAGTGAGGCCATGGAGAACTGCTCGGGAAAGTGGCGTCGGGCTACAGTATGATCCAATTAAAAACGGAGGCAATCCTCAGGCTTGTAACAAACAATGAGCCTGCATTAGGAATGCTGAGCAGCCCCAATCGGCGCTCTTTATCTTTGCCTTGGAAGAATCTCATTCTGTGAGCCTGGATGTTGTCTTGCTTTGTGTCAGCGAGGCTTACCTCATCCTGTTGACGGCCTCCGTGAAGCGCCACACACTTTCAAGTCCTTCCAGAGCTCTCCTCTAGGAGCTCGCTTGCACCCTCCCTTCTGGTGAGAGACCGCCGGTCTTTTTATGCTCCGTGCCTGAGAGGGTGACAGCTGGAGGCAGACGTGCACACACCTCAGCGGAGACTGTATACAGTACACATGAAAAACACTCCACGCCCACAGCAGACTCGTACGAAACGAAAACACAGATGGCCTCCCTAAAGATAAGAAATTGCTTTGCGACAGCCGCAAAGCAGACGATCCTGTCCGGATGGGCCGGACGAAAAGGGAAAAGGGCGGCAACAAAAAAACCTCATTTTCAATGGCAGGCCACCATTTAGCATAAACGGTGACGCCAGCCAATGAAAAAGAGGGGCGGGGCTTCAAGTCCCCTTCAGAAATCTCCTCTCTCACTATAGGTCTCGCCGAGCGAGCAGCGCATGCGCTGCAACGCTAGGCGAGACCTAAAAAGACATCTGGAGAGGACCCATATACTATATCCTAGAGGTCCAGGGAGGAGTTATAACAACCAAGGGCCACATGCATCAAGCTTTTTTCCGGTCACAAACGGGCCGATTTGCAGAATCGGCCTGTTTGCGACCAGAAAAAGGCCTTTTCCGATGCTTCAAAGGCTTTGAATTCGCAAATTAGGTAATCGCAATTTATTGCGATTACCTAAATTGCGAATGCATTTAGGGAATCACAATTTGCAATTCCCTAATTGCGATGCATCAAGCCATTCCTAAATGCAAACTGTGCATTTAGGAAACGCTAATTACCATCAACTTGAAGTTGATGGTAATTTGCGCATGCTTAGAAAAATGCACAAAAGTGCATTTTTCAAAGTGGTGTACAGCGCACACACATGCCCTTAGGGCATGTTTGTGCTGCATATGTGCATACTTTCCTCTTTTGGGGGGTGCATCAGGGGGGCCTTAGGCCCCCTGGCACCCTTGGAATTGCATTTGCAATTTGCGATTACCAATTTGGTAATCGTAATTTGCGAATGCATTCCCATTCATTCCTATAGGTCTATAGGCCCATAGGAATGAATGGAGTGACTTTACCTAATAGCAATTTGCGAATCGCTATTAGGTAATGTTTAGGAATCGCAATTTATTTTGCGATTCCTACATGCATAAGGAATTGCAATTCCTACATAGCGATTCCTTAAAAATCGCTATTTAGGAATCGCAATTCCTTATGTTAATGCATCTGGCCCCAAATTCCTCAAATAACCCTTACTTTGAAGCGGCAAAGAGAAATCAATATGCAAGGAGAAACCTGTAAGGAAGATCCTGATTCAAAGCATGAAGGAATGCATCTATTCTCAGAGTTGCTGGATCTGGTCTCCAACTGTATAACTGACTGAGTTCGGAACTGAATCTGAATGCAAACTATTCCACTGAAAAAAAAAAACAGAGATACTGAAGACTTTGAAGAAGGGATGTAAAGTTGTCAGTCGCTGGAATCTCTCAGGTGACAAGAGCACAGATCTACCGCAGACTGTGACCAAAACGTGATGAAGTCCACAGAACTCCCAGAACTGTTTGATGTGCACAGAACACTCCTTCTGGGACCATACACCTCCAGTCGAGTAAAGGCTACAAAAATGTCTGCTGAGTTCTAATAAAAGAACCAGGATGGATTCAAAGATGGCTCTGCGATTCAAGGCGTGAAGGTGTTCCATCCAACAAGAGGTTTCTTCTTTTGTTTTTGAATCCAAAGGGGTTACTTTCTTTAGGAAACACCTTGTCTGAAATGAGAAATTTGTAATCAATGGAGAGCTCAGCAGTCGGAGCCATAAAAACCGTCAAAGAATTAAGCAAACCCATTACCCTGGCTGGGTGCCACAACGAAATCTTGGACAAAGTTTAGGAATCTGCGTCTTTGTGTGTATGCAGTATAGAAATGTCCTCCCTATTGGCCTTGTCAATGTTATTTCACTATATCAAAGAAATTCCTTGACCTCAGGTCTTTGTAACACTGAAAATAATGCCATTCATCAGATGACAAGATGAGAACTGGCACTGAAACTAAAATTTGTTTTTCAAATGAGGACCAGATTAAGGTCACTCATAAGAAAGGACATTGAAATAAAGGGCTATTGAAAATTCCCTAAAATATGTATCAGCAGCTTTTAAGAACAGACGAACTACATCTTGGCACCCTGCGGCAAGGGAGGGACAAGTGGAGGTGTTAGGAATCTTGAAGGTCAGCTTCCCATTTGTCCGATTTTCCTCTAAAGTGTCTCCTGACCAAAGGTGAAGGAACATGATATTTCTGTAGAACTTGTGCTCTGCTTGTGGCCGGGTGTGACGTGTTGGGGAGGTAGATGCCGGCAGGGGACTCGTACAAGGTGCAGGTCAGAGGGGTGAAACTTGGAATGTCGCTGGAGGAGAAGGCAAGCCTAATGTTTTTGTTTCAAATTTCCCACGCAGACAAGTTTTCAGGAAGTTTCAAAGTCTTTGAAGTTCCTGGCCTTTGTCAAAAGTTGGGTGTGGAATTATTCCACCCTCCCCTCATTGGTACAGCGCCTTTTCACTGGCCGCTTTGATCTTATGCTTGTGATAACGTAATGTCGCAATGTGGATACCGCAATGCAGATGAAGCCGCCCCAGGGAGGTGGGTACGCAACTTATTCCAATTTTTGCCTCGGCCTCTCCGGTTTAACAGCTCTCTTGCTTAGCTCCTTGAAAGCCATGTGCTAGGATTAATACATCACATTCAACAGAACAAACCCAACTCACAGAGGCCATTCCAAGGGCATACTGGAATGTTAAGGAATAGCCAAGGAAGTGTCCCTCAGATGTGTGTCTTTATTGATAAAATGTGCCATTAGTAATGAAATTGTTCAGTGCCGATCCCTGAAACAGGACTTGCCACACATCACCGTAAAGTGCTTCAACGCCTTGTCATGGATAGTAAGCGCTATATAAATACAATTTCAATTACAATCTTGGGCGAGGAGAGGGTCCTTTCTTCATTTGTGCCTTGTACCATGACCATGCCCATCAGTGATCCATGAAGTGCGGTCTGTGTCAGGAAGCAGCGTATGAGTGATGATCCATGAAGTGCGGTCTGTGCCAGGGAAGCAGTGTACAAGCAGTGATCTATGAAGTGCGGTCTGAGTCAGGGAAGCAGTGTACGAACAGTGATCCAGGAAGCGTATTCTGTGACAGGAAGCAGCGTATGAGTGATGATCCATGAAGTGCGGTCTGTGTCAGGGAAGCAGAGTACGAGCAGTGATCTATGAAGTGCAGTCTGTGTCAGGGAAGCAGTGTATGAGCAGTGATCTATGAAGTGCGGTCTGTGTCAGGGAAGCAGTGTATGAGCAGTGATCTATGAAGTGCGGTCTGTGTCAGGAAGCAGTGTACGAGCAGTGATCTATGAAGCGTTGTCTGTGTTAGGGAAGCAGTGTACCAGCAGTGATCTATGGAGTGCAGTCTGTGTCAGGGAAGCAGTGTATGAGCAGTGATCTATGAAGCGTTGTCTGGGTCAGGAAAGCAGTGTATGAGCAGTGATCTATGAAGTGCAGTCTGTGTCAGGGAAGCAGCATATGAGCAGTGATCTATGAAGTGCAGTCTGTGTCAGGGAAGCAGTGTACGAGCAGTGATCTATGAAGTGCGGTCTGTGTCAGGGAAGCAGCATATGAGCAGTGATCTATGAAGTGCAGTCTGTGTCAGGGAAGCAGTGTACAAGCAGTGATCTATGAAGTGCGGTCTGTGTCAGGGAAGTAGCGTACGAGCAGTGATCTATGAAGTGCAGTCTGTGTCAGGGAAGCAGTGTACGAGCAGTGATCTATGAAGTGCGGTCTGTATCAGGGAAGCAGTGTATGAGCAGTGATCTATGAAGTGCGGTCTGTGTCAGGAAGCAGTGTACGAGCAGTGATCTATGAAGCGTTGTCTGGGTCAGGTAAGCAGTGTACGAGCAGTGATCTATGAAGTGCGGTCTGAGTCAGGGAAGCAGTGTATGAGCAGTGATCTATGAAGTGCGGTCTGTGTCAGGGAAGCAGTGTATGAGCAGTGATCTATGAAGTGCGGTCTGTGTCAGGGAAGCAGTGTACGAGCAGTGATCTATGAAGCGTTGCCTGGGTCAGGGAAGCAGTGTATGAGCAGTGATCTATGAAGTGCGGTCTGTGTCAGGGAAGCAGCATATGAGGGGTGATCAATGAAGTGCAGTTTGTGTCGGGGAAGCAGTGTACGAGCAGTGATCGATGAAGTGCAGTTTGTGTCAGAAAGCAGTATATGAGCAGTGATCTATGGAGTGCAGTTTGTGTCAGGGAAGCAGTGTACAAGCAGTGATCTATGAAGTGCGGTCTGAGTCAGGGAAGCAGTGTATGAGCAGTGATCGATGAAGTGCGGTCTGTGTCAGGGAAGCAGTGTATGAGCAGTGATCTATGAAGTGCGGTCTGTGTCAGGGAAGCAGCATATGAGGGGTGATCAATAAAGTGCAGTCTGTGTCGGGGAAGCAGTGTACGAGCAGTGATCGATGAAGTGCGGTCTGTGTCAGGAAGCAGCGTATGAGTGATGATCCATGAAGTGCGGTCTGTGCCAGGGAAGCAGTGTACGAGCAGTGATCTATGAAGTGCGGTCTGTGTCAGGGAAGCAGTTTACGAGCAGTGATCTATGAAGTGCGGTCTGTGTCAGGGAAGCAGTGTACGAGCAGTGATCTATGAAGTGCAGTCTGTGTCAGGGAAGCAGTGTACGAGCAGTGATCTATGGAGTGCAGTTTGTGTCAGGGAAGCAGTGTATAAGCAGTGATCTATGAAGTGCGGTCTGAGTCAGGGAAGCAGTGTACGAGCAGTGATCTATGAAGTGCGGTCTGAGTCAGGCAAGCAGTGTACAAGCAGTGATCTATGAAGCGTGGTCTGAGTCAGGTAGGCACTGTACGAGCAGTGATCTATGAAGTGCGGTCTGAGTCAGGGAAGCAGTGTACGAGCAGTGATCTATGAAGTGCGGTCTGAGTCAGGGAAGCAGTGTATGAGCAGTGATCGATGGAGTGCAGTTTGTGTCAGGGAAGCAGTGTACGAGCAGTGATCTATGAAGCGCGGTCTGAGTCAGGGAAGCAGTGTACAAGCAGTGATCTATGAAGCGCGGTCTGAGTCAGGAAAGCAGTGTACGAGCAGTGATATTTGGAGTGCAGTTTGTGTCAGGGAAGCAGTGTACGAGCAGTGATCTATGAAGTGCGGTCTGAGTCAGGGAAGCAGTGTACAAGCAGGGATCTATGAAGCGTGGTCTGAGTCAGGGAAGCAGTGTACGAGCAGTGATCTATGGAGTGCAGTTTGTGTCAGGGAAGCAGTAAACGAACAGTGATCTATGAAGTGCAGTCTGGGTCAGGGAAGCAGTGTATGAGCAGTGATCTATGGAGTGCAGTTTGTGTCAGGGAAGCAGTGTATAAGCAGTGATCTATGAAGTGCGGTCTGTGTCAGGGAAGCAGCGTATGAGCAGTGATCTATGAAGTGCAGTCTGTGTCAGGGAAGCAGTGTACGAGCAGTGATCTATGAAGTGCGGTCTGTGTCAGAGAAGCAGTGTACGAGCAGTGATCTGTGAAGCGTTGTCTGGGTCAGGGAAGCAGTGTATAAGCAGTGATCTATGAAGTGCGGTCTGAGTCAGGGAAGCCGTGTACGAGCATTGATCTATGAAGTGCGGTCTGAATCAGGGAAGCAGTGTACAAGCAGTGATCTATGAAGTGCGGTCTGAGTCAGGGAAGCAGTGTACAAGCAGTGATCTATGAAGCGCGGTCTGTGTCAGGGAAGCAGTGTATAAGCAGTGATCTATGAAGCGTGGTCTGGGTCAGGGAAGCAGTGTATGAGCAGTGATCCATGAAGTGCGGTATGTGTCAGGGAAGCAGCGTACGAGCAGTGATCTATGAAGTGCGGTCTGTGTCTGGGAAGCAGTGTATGAGCAGTGATCTATGAAGTGCGGTCTGTGTCAGGGAAGCAGTGTACGAGCAGTGATCTATGAAGTGCGGTCTGTGTCAGGGAAGCAGCGTATGAGGGGTGATCAATGAAGTGCACTCTGTGTCAGGGATGCAGTGTACGAGCAGTGATCTATGATGTTCATTCTGTGTCAGGGAAGCAGTTTACGAGCAGTGATCTATGAAGTGCAGTCTGTGTCAGGGAAACAGTGTACGAGCAGTGATCTATGAAGTGCTGTCTGAGTCAGGGAAGCAGCATATGAGGGGTGATCAATGAAGTGCAGTCTGTGTTGGTGAAGCAGTGTACGAGCAGTGATCGATGATGTGCATTCTGTGTCAGGGAAGCAGTTTACGAGCAGTGATCTATGAAGTGCGGTCTGTGTCAGGGAAGCAGTGTTTAAGCAGTGATCTATGAACCGTGGTTTGGGTTAGGAAAGAAGAGTACGAGAGAGTATAAGCGGTTATCCAGGAAGTGCAGCGAGGGAAACGCAACAGGGATGCAGCGTACAAATCTGCACGCTGCACTGAATGAATCCACAGAGCTCTGTGAAAATGAAGAATACGTAATGAAGAGTCCAGCTGAAGAACTCATAATGAACAAAGATTCCATTTTAACTAGATTGGCAGTAATGAAGAATCTCTGCAGTGCAGCGTACAGATTTGTACGCTGCACTGAATGAATCCACAGAGCTCTGTGAAAATGAAGAATACGTAATGAAGAGTCCAGCTGAAGAACTCATAATGAACAAAGATTCCATTTTAACTAGATTGCCAGTAATGAAGAATCTCTAACAAAGAACCCTAGCACTAATCCTTATCCCATTTTACACAACTGTTAATGCTAACCCTAACACTAAGAATAACCATTACCCTAGCTTTAGTGTATATCAATTGGTTGGAAATACCATGGGGGGAGGCCGGCAGATATCAGGAAATGGGTAACAGAACTTAATAAGTGGGTGGAGTGCGAAGACCATATGCTAAAGCTGGACGCGAAAAGGGGAGTGCACATACCCGACTTCCTGGAAGAGTGGGATGTGATTGTAGTGGCTTGCCCCACATTGGATGTCTTAGGCTGTGCAGTGACTGCACAGATAGACGATGACTGAACCCAGTTCAATCAATCAATCAATCAGGGAATTGTAAGTGCGCTACTCACCCGTGAGGGTCTCAAGGCGCTGGAGGGGGGGTCCACATTGCAGGTCAGCCGAAGAGCCAGGTCTTGAGAGTATTCCTGAAGGTGTTCAGGGAGGGGGCGCGTCTGATGTCTGTCGGGTGCTCGTTCCAGGTCTTGGCCGCGATGTAGGAGAAGGATCTTCCTCCTGCTCTGGCTCTGTGGATGCGCAGTGTTTCGGCGAGGACGAGGTTGGCTGATCAGAGGTTTCTTCTGGGTACGTGGAGGGTGACTCTGTCGTTGAGGTATTTGGGTCCGGTGTTGTGTAGGCATTTGTAGGCGTCGGTGAGGATCTTGAAAGTGACTCTCTTCTCCACGGGGAGCCAGTGGAGCTTTCGTAGGTGTTGGCTGATTTGCTCTTGTCGGATGATGCCGAGGACAAGTCTGGCGGTGGTGTTCTGTATAGTCTGGAGTTTGCGGAGTAGGGACTTGTTTATGCCGGCCTAGAGTGCGTTTCCATAGTCCAGCCTGCTGGTGATGAGTGCGTGGGTGACTGTTTTCCTTGACTCGGGGGTATCCATTTGAACGTCTTACGGAGGATGTGGAGGGTGTTGAAGCAGCTGGATGCAACGGCGTTGACCTGTCGGTTCATGGAGAGGGATGAGTCGAGTACGATGCCGAGGTTTCTGGCATGGTCCGTGGGGGTTGGTGGGCTGCCGAGAGCGGTGGGCCACCAGGTGTCATCCCATGCTGAAGGGGTGGTTCAGAGGACGAGGACTTCTGTCTTTTCTGAGTTGAGTTTGAGGCAGCTGTTGGTCATCCAGGCTGCAACGTCCTGCATTCCCTTCTCGAAATTGAGTCTGGCAGTGGTAGGATCCTTGGTGAGTGAGAGGATGAGCTGGGTGTCATCAGCGTAGGATACAATGTTGAGGCCGTGTTGTCGGACGATGGCGGCGAGGGGGGCCATGTAGATGTTGAAGAGGGTCGGGCTGAGTGATGACCCCTGTGGGACTCCGCAGGTGATTTCCGTGGGGTCGGAGAGGAAGGGCGGCAGTCTGATCCTTTGGCTTCTGCCGGTAAGGAAAGATCGGATCCAGTCGAGGGCGGTTCCTTGTATGCCGGTGTCGCAAAAGTCTGGCTGCGAGTGTGCGATGTGAGATGGTGTCGAACGCTGCTGATAGGTTGAGTAGAATTAGGGCTGCGGTGTGGCCTTGGTCGAGGAGGGTGCGGATGTCGTCTGTGGCGGCGAGTAAGGCGGTCTCGGTGCTGTGGTTGCTTCGGAAGCCGGATTGAGACGGGTCGAGGACGGCGTTGTCTTCGATGAATCTCATCAGTTCCGCGTTGACTGTTTTCTCCGCGACTTTGGCAGCAAAGAGAAGAAGCGAGATGGGCCGGTAGTTCTTTAGGTCTGTGGGATCAGCTGAGGGCTTCTTGAGCAGGGGCATGACCTCTGCGTGTTTCCAATCATCTGGGAAGGTGCCGGTTTCAAAGGTGGTGTTGATGGTGCGCTGTAGTTGGGGGGCGATGGCGGCTCTGTGGTAGATGTGTGGAGGGCAGGGGTTGGTGGGGGCCCCTGAGTGGATGCCTTTCATGGTTGAGGCGGTCTCATCGGTCGTGATCGGTGTCGAGGAGGAGATGGGGGGCTGGAGGGCGGGCCGGTTGCGGAGTCGGGCGTATGATCGATGAAATTGTCTTAGAGGTTTTTGATCTTCAGGTGGAAGTAGGATGCGAGTTGCACCTAAGTACTGTATATCATACAAGCCCACCCAGTGACACCTGGGGCCATATTACTGAAAGGACGCACATTCCCTGTTTGCACCACTGTGCACCTTAAGCAGGTGCATCAGGTGAAAACAGGAAAGTACATTCTATTAGGAAGAATGTACTGCCCTCTGGGCAGCCGTGAACTTGCGCTGCTTCCAGTGCAGCGCATTCAAGAGAAATACGGAGCAGCTATTTAAAAGATGCTAACCCTTACCCTAACTCTAAGACTAACCATTACACTAGCAATAATGCTAACCCATACCCTGACTTTAAGACTAACCATTACACTAGCAATAATGCTAAGCCTTAACCTACTCTTTAAACTAAACATTACCCTAACTTTAATGCTAACCCTTACTCTAAGACTAACCTTAACTCCAACTGTAATGCTAACCTTGCCCTCAGACTAACCTTTGCTCTGACTTTAATGCTAACCCTTATACTAAGGCTAACCATTACCATAGTTTTAATGCTACCCTTACCATCAGACTGACCATTACCCTAGCTTTAATGCTAACCTTCACCCTTAGACTAACCATTACCTACTTTTAATGCTAACCATTAGTCTAATACTAACCATTACCCTAGCTTTAATACTAACCCTTACCTTAAGAAAAACCATTACCCTAGCTTTAATGATAATCCTTACCCTAAGCCTACCCATTACTCTACCTCTAATGCTACCCCTTAACATAAGTGCATTACCTTAGCTTTCATGCTAATCCTTACCTTAAGACTGACCATTACTGCTTTAATGCTAACCGTTACCCTGAGACTAAGCATTACCATTGATTTAATGCTAACCCTTACCCTGAGACTAAGCATTACCATTGATTTAATGCTAACAGTTACCCTGAGACTAAGCATTACCATTGATTTAATGCTAACCCTTACCCTGAGAGTAAGCATTACCATTGTTCTAATGCTAACCCTTACCCTGAGACTAACCATTACCATTGTTCTAATGCTAACCCTTACCCTGAGACTAACCATTACAATTGTTCTAATGCTAACCCTTACCCTGAGACTAACCATTACCATTGATTTAATGCTAACCCTTACCCTGAGACTAAGCATTACCATTGATTTAATGCTAACCCTTACCCTGAGACTCAGCATTACCATTGATTTAATGCTAACCCTTACCCTGAGACTAAGCATTACCATTGATCTAATGCTAACCCTTACCCTAAGACTAACCATTACCATTGATTTAATGCTAACCCTTACCCCAAGACTAACCATTTCCCTAGCTTAAATTCTAACCCTTACCCTAAGACTACCCATTATCCCAGCTTTAATGCTAACCCTTACTCAAACTTTAATGCCAATTCTTATACTAAGACTAACCATTACTATAGATTTAATACTAACCATTACCCTCAGACTGACCATTAACTTAGCTTTAATGCTAATCTTTACCCTTAGATGCTAACCTTTACCATTAGACTAACCATTACCTACCTTTAATGCTAAACCCTACCATAATACTAACCTTTACTCTAACTTTAATGTTAATTGTCACTATAACTCTAACCCAACCTATATTACCAAACATAACCTTATTTATACACCGTACCCAGCTCTGTTTTCAACACTTGCCTATTTTTAATTAATGTCCTACTGCTGTTTTTTAAAGAAATGAAAATTCACTTTGTTTCACTGTTCCTTCTTTTTTTCTTTTTTGGAACCTAGAATGGAAATGTTGAATTTTCAAATTTCTCAGTCTGGTATGTTTTATTACAGTTTCTTGATTTTGACATAATGCTGTATCCATGCCATAAAGCTTCCAAAAATTACTCAGCAATGTGATTAGCGTATGGTACCTGAATATTGTTCCTTACATATTGTCTGGCTAACATAATGGGCCTGATTCATAAAGGTAAACTTACATTTTTCTTTGGCATTCACAATCTAGGAGTTTAATTTTGATAATAGTAATTTTACGATACAATCGTAAATTTAGGCATTTGTGGCGGAGACTCCACACATAAAAAGATAGGCCTGTCCTTTATTTGTATGAGCGGAGTTATCCGCCCCGACTGCGGATTCTCCGCAGTCGTAAAGTTACAATTAGTAGAATTAAACTTGTGAATATCAAAAAAATAGTAAACTTACACAGAAGTGTATGTTGCCCTTTGTGAATCAGATTACAAAGATATCACTCCACTGCAGTTAATTATAGAAAATCTACACGAATGGAGTGATAGTTTTATAAATGATACTTAGGCCAGAACATTTAAGGCAGACAATATTTTTCACTGATGTTTGGACATATTACCCTGATTGGCATCTTGCTCAATTACCTTAGAGATCGGTAATATTATGGTCTGCATTCGTATATGGTTTATAATCTTCAGCCTACAGATTCATATTATTATACAGTCATATTCAGTGCTGCTTGCTAATGTCATGGCTTCAGTAGAAGAAACTGCACTCAATTTCACTGTGACAACATATAGATTTTTTACCCATTTTCAAAATGTCAAGTGTTTAACTACATCCCTCAAGGTGCTAAGTAGTGAGTACCACGGACCTGATATCTGAATATAATAAACTCTACGGGCCTGATTCACAGAACTAACTTACGTCAAAATCCTAAACTTACAACAATTTTGGTATTCACAGAATGAACTTACACATTTGGGTATTCACAGAATGAACTTACACATTTGGGTATTCACAGAATGAACTTACAACAATTTTGGTATTCACAGAATGAACTTACACATTTGGGTATTCACAGAATGAACTTACAACAATTTTGGTATTCACAGAATGAACTTACAACAATTTTGGTATTCACAGAATGAAGTTACTCATCCTAACTTTATGTCCGCCACCGGGCCGGAAATTCCGGCCCGAGTGCGGACATAAGATTAGGATGAGTAAACTCATTCTGTGAATACCAAAATTGTTGTAAGTTCATTCTGTGAATACCCAAATGTGTAAGTTCATTCTGTGAATACCAAAATTGTTGTAAGTTTAGGATTTTGACGTAAGTTAGTTCTGTGAATCAGGCCCTACATCTTCTACAAATTCTGTTAATTTGAACCAGTCTTAGAATACACTAACCATGTGCGTAGAACTAACAGGAGCGATGCACTCTTCCATCTCATACCACCTCCAACAATTACCACATACACAGGAATATGAGGGTGGATGATAGAAACAGAGAAAGGGGAATGGGATAAGAGTGAAAACAGAGACACTGGCCACCACTATTCTGACTTTTCACTTCTGTTGGTCAGGAATGTCAGCGGTATGTCATGGACATCTAAGGGGAAAGAGATATTATTAATAATTTGCACACATGAAAGTTTCTGCGCTTAACTGCAAGAGTGGACGGATATACTTTAGCAATATCTGTGTATAACCAACTCTCTGTACTTTGATGTTGAACTTGGAATTCCTTAAACCTAAACATACAAAGAATGATTACCTTTTACATATATGTTTACTAAGCTTTTTCCCTATAACTTCAGTAACTACCTCAAGCCTCATCACTATGCACTCACTGAGGAAGATAAGCTATAGTTTCTACTCGACTATTGTTGCACTGCAAGATAATCAACAATGTTAATATTTGAATATCGCCTAATTTATCAATCGTAAATGTACTAGAACTCTAGTACCTTATGTTTCAACATTCATACTCCGATTGAGCAACACAGTCCAGGCTAAAATCCTTCCTGTCTGTCACAAGACAGCCATAGTAAAATTTAACAAGCCTCAACGTCAGATAAGTTGGTAAAAATGTTCAATAATACCTCAAAGCTTATTTTTTTAAAATACTTTTCTGTATTCCCAGTGTTGTCCAATAAAAATCAGCAGGAAAACAAGTGGTTCTAGGTAAAGAAAATAAGAGATCCAAGTAGCTAGGTTCTGTCTGCAGTAATATAATATCATGATTGCCTAGTAAAGACACTGTGACTGAAGAGGGAAATTAAACTCAAGATGGCTGTGGTCTCTCCAGCCTATGCAAGAGTTCATCGCTTTCTGGGAAGTGTAGTTCATTGTCGGAATGCTGTTGTGTAGTGTGTCCTGTGCACACATGAAGCCGCAGTGCAAACAGTGCTGACACGCTGTGGAGACTGCCAGTCTTTCCATCTCTAAATGAAACTCAGTGCGAGCGGGTTTGGAGTATCTCTCCCATGGGCTTGTCCAGTGCCAAGCAGTAAGCAAAGTCTCCAGCCCAGCTTCCTGACATCTATTTTGCCAGACTATTGAGTCAGGAATTGTGGACTATGGCTGTGATAGTCTTGTAGTTATTCACAGACCCTTGAATTCTTTTGAACTGGCAACTGGCAGAGGATATAAACTCTTGAGTCTTAGGATATATTTGACTAGGAAGAGGTACAGTTGGGTTCTATGTTCTTTATTCATTTTATTTGTTCTTGTTTAGCTTTATCTTGATCCTCATCAGGGGGAAGAGTTTTTGGAGTAGAAATATAATGCACTTCACATGAAAGGAACAGGGCACACCTAACGCATAACAGAGAGCGGCAGGAATGATACTATTTCAGGTAATACATAGGTTCATGTTGACATAGAGGCAGTCAAGTCATGTACTTCATAACGGTCATGTGTAGAAGTTTCTACCATATGCTAAATGGAATTCTGGATAAGACTGAATTTAGAAAAGGTTCATTTGGGAGATCACATTGATGTCCTTCATCTGATCTCATTGTGGCGCTTTTTAGGAGGGAAATAAGTAGAGCTAACTATAACTTGTGCCCCTACCATGCACTGCTTATGACCTCACATATTACATCACTCATGACATGTTCTATGACATAATTTATGACATCACTCATGACATTTCAAATCACACCATTGATGACATCACTGATGGCACCATCCAAGCTTCTTTTGTACACGTTACTCTATAAACTAGTATGGTTCTTAGAGAAGTCGACAATGGAGGCTCCGGGCACTTCTCACTGTGGACATGATCCACAAGGGCCTCCGCACCTGTGGCGGAAGTACCGCAGTCAGGGCGGAATCTCCGCTATGAAAATTCTCATTGCGGGGGTTCCCTGCACCACGAGTGCGGCAGCCCTTTGTGAATCAGGCCCTGTATGTACGGAAATGGTATTGGGTGTGTGGGGACGGGGTACATGGCTGCCTAAATGGAACAGATTGTTGTTTACATGACTGTTGGAAAACTCAATTAAAATATATAAAGAAAAATTCTGGTAGCTAGGCATATGCAACTGTCAGAGGGACCGTGCTAACAATTGTGTAAAATTAGTCTCATTGCCCTTCAGCTGTAGCCAGCTGATCACATTCACTGACCAATCCCAGTGAGCCATGGGCAGGACTGTGATGACACTGCACCCAGAATTTTGTTCTTAAGGGGGAGCAGAGTTTCTTTCTCATCATCCATAGGCAATACAGCTGGAAGCCAGAATGGATTAGCGAGGCTCCAAGGCAGGGATATAAGGTAAAACTATGGCTGTCAAACGTTTTCTCTGCACCGGCAAAGTTGGGTACAGTTGGACTTTCCGACTTCTGCATTTTTCCTGATTTAACTCAAAAACTCTACCTAGCATTGGCCGAGTTCTTCCTAGACTTCGTTGCAGAGATCACCTTAAAACCACCAGTGGCATCTGGTGAGTTTGAGACTGGTGGTGCTGGGCTGAGCGCAGGGCACCTTTGGGGTTCACTTTAGGGTGACACAGCATTTTTGGGGAGGCCAGTCACCATTTCCCATGCAATCTTTTTTTTAAAAGAAGGGTCAAGGTTCTCAAACAAAATAAACACAAAATCACGACAAATTAAAAAATAAATATAAAGGAAGCCATGGAGACAGCCATAGTTACAAGTATGACACAAATGATAAATAAACGAGCAAAAACCATGTCATGAACGTATCCATGTGCATTTCCTTAAGTATAAGGCACATTGCCTTGCGGCGCTTTGCATGGATTTGGTGAAAGCAATGGCGCTTATGGTGTGTGTGGTGTGAGTGACATGCGCTTTGTGTGGGTCGGTGCATGTAAACTTTATTCTGGGGTGTGCGGATAAAGGGGCTTTGGGTGGATTTTTGTTGGCTTGAAAGACACCAGAGTACCAATATTGGTGCCCCAAACCCACCCCTGTGTAAACCAATAACACACAGCCCAAGCTAACAAGGGCCACAAATTGCTGCCTGCCGTACCCCTGGCCCTCCGGCCTGGCAGATTTCACAAGTTCTGTAGTGTGTGCCTGGTTGATAAACCTGACTGTGCCTCTCCTGGTCACTCACAGCCTGGAGGCATCTCCAGTCTGCAATGGTGTGTTACATCACAAACACCCAGTGCTTAATTTGAGCCGGTGGTTTCCGGTGCTCAGCACCGGCACTCAATCATCAACACCGGCGCTTAAGCACCAGTTAAGGACACATTCATTTTTGGTAGGATCAGGGAGATTAAGTGATTCACCCAGAATCACAGGATATTGAGCCGATGCAGAGACTCGAACCTGGTACCCCAGCTCTGGAGTCAGCAGCTATGGCCATTACGCTACACCTTCTCCCCACTTGTAGGGTTTGTTGGTTGTGTGTTAGGCAGCGCTAACAGGAGAAATGGGCTGGCCGAAGCGGCCTCCTGACGAGAGCCCCGGCACTTCTTTTTTTTACAAATTAACCACTGCAAATACCAAACCAAAGTGCATAAGCTGTATGGAGTCTGCAGCAGAATACAAATACAAATACAAAGGGAAACACAGGAAGTGCGCTAAAAGAAAGGCAAGTCATGATACCAAACTACCATGGGCCCTACGGATATTCTCTGCACTCAAGCAATACACAGAGGGCCATAATGAAATGTTAAAGCCCTCGGATACTTTCACATTTTTGACAAACAAGCACCTGCAGTTATGCACCAGGAGGCAGCACTGCTGCAGTGTGCTGCATATAGCCTCTGCAAAGCCTTACCATGAGTGATGTATAAATCACTACAAAACATTACATAGCACAAATGGTCAGTATTTTAACTCAACGATCTGTGCACATATGAAGTAATCACTGCAAATCCAACTTTTGGTCAATATTTGTATGTAGACAGTAGTATTACTCCATGTTTACCCGTGAGTGCTTCACCAGTCATCCTTCAAGCATCATTAAGCAATCTCTCTGTAAGTTTTTCACCCAAGCAATACCTGATCAGTTCCGCTTGAACCGAAAGACGTGCAACGCTCCAATTAGAAAAGCTAACTCTCGGTGAACAAATAAATACAACAAGCATTGGCATAGCCAATAGGTCTCGCTTTGGGGCCTTATAAGTGTTTAGCCAGAGCTATTGACTTTGCCAATGTCGTCAAGCTGTGCTGTAGAGAAGTGTGGCTGCTGTGCAGCATGCTGAAAAGTTATAATAAAAAAGTGTCAGAAGCATTTTTGTTACTTTATATATGACCAAGAAGGCATTATGTAAAACTGAACGACCATATTAAAAAAAGGATTTACAATAAAAAATGTCCTCAGTTTTCTTTTGTTCTTGCAATGCTGGCAACTTGTTTCTGCCTATTGCAATGGTTGTTTGTTAAAGCTTTTTTTTGAGGGGGCATAAACAATCGGAGGGTGAAGGTTGGGAACTAGTACCTGTATTATAACACTAGCAGCGGCCAGACGCTAGGGGAGAATCAACAGATGCCAGATTCCGAGAGCAGGCTGAGGTGGTGCTGAGTGATGCTGAGGTGGTAGTGGTGGTGGTGGTGTCTGTTGCGGAGACGATGCTGAGGTGATGCTGAATGATACTCAGGTCTTGCTGAGTGATACTGCTGTGGTGCTGAGTGATGATGTGGTGGTGCTGAGTGATATTGTCTTGGCGCTGAGTGATGCTGTGGTGGTGCTGAGTGATGCTGTGGTGGCCCTGAGTGATGCTGTGGTGGCCCTGAGCGATGCTGTTGTGGCCCTGAGCGATGCTGTGGTGGCGCTGAGCGATGCTGTGGTGGTGCTGAGCGATGCTGTGGTGGTGCTGAGCGATGCTGTGGTGGCCCTGAGCGATGCTGTGGCGGCGCTGAGCGATGCTGTTGCGGCGCTGAGCGATGCTGTGGCGACGCTGAGCGATGCTGTGGCGACGCTGAGTGATGCTGTGGCGGCGCTGAGTGATGCTGTGGCAGCGCTGAGTGATGCTGTGGTGGCGCTGAGTGATGCTGTTGTGGTGCTGAGTGATATTGTTGTGGCACTGAGTGATGCTGTGGTGATGCTGTGGTAGTTCTGAGTGATGCTGTGGTGGTGCTGAGTGATGCTGTGGTGACGCTGAGTGATGCTGTGGTGGCGCTGAGTGATGCTGTGGTGGCGCTGAGTGATGCTGTAGTGGCCCTGAGTGATGCTGTGGCGCTGCTGAGCGATGCAGTGGCGGTGCTGAGCGATGCTGTGGCGGTGCTGAGCGATGCTGTGGCGGTGCTGAGCGATGCTGTGGCGATGCTGAGCGATGCTGTGGCGACGCTGAGTGATGCTGTGGCGACGCTGAGTGATGCTGTTGCGGCGCTGAGTGATGCTGTGGTGGCGCTGAGTGATGGTGTGGTGGCGCTGAGTGATGCTGTGGTGGCCCTGAGTGATGCTGTGGTGGCCCTGAGTGATGCTGTGGTGGCCCTGAGTGATGCTGTGGTGGCGCTGAGTGATGCTGTGGTGGCGCTGAGTGATGCTGTGGTGACGCTGAGTGATGCTGTGGTGGCGCTGAGCGATGCTGTGGTGGTGCTGAGCGATGCTGTGGTGGTGCTGAGCGATGCTGTGGTGGTGCTGAGCGATGCTGTGGTGGTGCTGAGCGATGCTGTGGTGGTGCTGAGCGATGCTGTGGTGGTGCTGAGTGATCCTGTGGTGGTGCTGAGTCATCCTGTGGTGGTGCTGAGTCATCCTGTGGTGGTGCTGAGTGATCCTGTGGTGGTGCTGAGTGATGCAGTGTTGGCCCTGAGTGATGATGTGGTGTCGCTGAGTGAAGCTATGGTGGTGCTGAGTGATGCTGTGGTGGCGCGGAGTGATGTTGTGGTGCTGCTGAGTAATGCTGTGGTGGCGCTGAGTGATGCTGTTGTGGCGCTAAGTGATGCTGTGGTTGTGCTGAGTAATGCTGTGGTTGCACTGAGTGATGCTGTGGTTGCACTGAGTGATGCTGTGATGGCGTTGAGTGATGCTGTGATGGCGTTGAGAGATGTTGTGTTGGTGCTGAGTGATGCTGTGCTGGCTCTGATTGATGCTGTGCTGGCTCTGATTGATGATGTGGTTGCGCTGAGTGATGCTGTGGTGATGCTGAGTGATGCTGTGGTGATGCTGAGTGATGCTGTTGTGTTGCCGAGTGAGAGATAGAGTGAAGATATAATGCCCAATTAGAGAGGGTGGTGAGAGAGAAAGAGAGAGAAAGGGTGTACATAGAATAAAGAGTGGAGCGGGATAGAGAGAGAGAAAGAAGGGGAGAGAGAGTGAATGAAGGAGTTTGAAAGAGAAACAGATAAAGGGGTGAGAGAGAATGAAAGGCTAAAAAAGATAGAGAGGGGAGAGTTAATTAAGTAGAGAGAGAATTAGAGAGGGAGAGAGAGAGAAGGAGAGAGACAATAAGAGTGGGGTGTGGAGTTTAAATAGAGTGAAGAAGTGACGCGGAAAAGTAACCTTAAATATAGCTTTGTGCTTTGCGCGAATAAATATTTTTTTAAAAACAGAGTGAGACAAAAATACTGGTAATTAGGCTGTGACTCCCAATATAAAAAAAATAGCGATATAAGGTGAAATCAACCCACCAAAGCAATATTTCTAACTAGACAAAAAAAAGCTTGCATTTCAATGCTAATCGCTGTTGTTTTTCATGTGACTGTAGTCCAGGGCCGTCAGTTGGTAATGTGAGCTGCTGCTGCGATTGAAACATCAGAGTCCAGAGAGTTAATGAGCCATGACGAGGAAATGAGGAAGAGATAGGAAACCCAGATGGCAGCTGCGCGTGCACGCTATCGTGAACGCAAGCTGGTCGCCAGCCGAAAGCCAGTGGGTTTGCACTTCCAAAACCCGCTTATTAAAACTCTCGGCCAGACCAGCGCAAGCGCTGGTGCAGGCCGAGACCTAAAAACACAAGATAAAGCATTAACACACAGTTCATTTATCTCGGGTGAGAAGCATTTCAGAGACACTCGAGTTTACGATGTAATCATGCTGGTACTGGTTTAAAGCGCCCAGACTTCGCAGGGGATATTTACAATAAAATGTCAGAGCGCGGTGTTACTCCAAAATTGGTAACGCCACGCTCTGACATTTTTTAACCGCAGGGATGTGCCGTATTTACAAAAATACGGCGCACCCCAGCGTTTCTCCTAGCGCTGGCGCTAAAAAAGCTGCCTAGCACCAGCGCAGGCACCCGTGCACCATGTTGCCAGGGTGCCTGCTCTACAGGGATGATTGCTTATTTGCAGCAAGGGACACCTTCTTGCACATAAACAATCTTTAAAGGCGATTTGCTGTTTCTTCTGCAGCACACATAGAGAGAGCAAAATACGAGGAGTCGTATCGCCAGTCTAAGACCAGGCATTCCCTGGTCTCAGTTTTTGGCCCTGACCCAGTCTTGTATGGGGCAGCGTCAAAAAGCAATGGGTGCTGCGGGGGAATGCCCACTGCAACACCCATTGCACGCCCCTTTCACACTAAGTGAAGCGTGAAAAGGGGCCTTATTTACAAGGTGGCATTAAGCCACGATCAGTGGCTTAACACCGCTTTGTAAATAAGGAGAAGAGATATCGCCACCAGAACGTCACTAAAAGTGAGTTCTGGGGGCGATATCCCCTTGTAAATATGCCCTTGCATCTCTGATTTCGCCACATCTCACAAAAAACACAATCACGCCAAAAATTACATATTTTCCCAATTTGTTTAATTTCTTTTATCTTGCTATGGAAAAAGAACCACATAAAGCATGCGCTTTTAAATACAGACCGTTCAGGCACATTCCCTCTGTTAAAAAAAGCGATTCTTCCTTTTCAAACTTTCCAGTTCGGCTCTGGCAAACCCTGCCATACTAAATAAGGACAGCATGTCCCAGTAACATGCCATTCTCTTAAAAAAATTCTACCAAAGGTGTTTTGAAAAACAAACACGACATGTGCACTGAATTAACAAAACAAAAAAAGACTTCTATGGGAAAATGCACTGCCAAGCTTCCACATTGTGCTCACATTCCTTAGGGCTTGTTCTAGGCCGCCAGTGCCAGTGAAGCCTGCTGGACTAAGAAGATTCCAGGGGTGTTGCTCCTTAAGCAGGACTTCGGTCTAAGCTCTATGTACAGGTCCGAAATACCACTCAGATCTGTCTCTGAAGTTGAAGCACCGAGCTGGAGATCAAATGGCGGCGTCCACGCGGCCCTGCAGTTAACAGCAGCGCGGGAAGCAGACACCTGGAGTCTGCGCAGTATGTCCTCAGAAGTCCTGATGGCAAACTGAGCAGAATCGACTTCTCAGCTTTCCACCTGCCTACAGCCTCCACCCCACCCTTTCACAGCTTCACAGGGCAGGTCCCACCCCTTGTGACGAGTTGGGAAAGGGTGGGGTGACCATCCGCTGCACTCCCTGACTGATGTGAAGCCCCAGTGTCAAAGCTTCAGCCTGAAGCGCCCGGGGCAAACTTTACCCGTACGACATCAGGGGGTGAAGACTGGTCCTCGAGGCTATGTCTTTGCCGAGCTGATGACCTCACAGGCCTCAGGGCTGTGAGCTCGTCAGCCTGGCAAATACTGTAGACTCAGGGCCCGCCCAGAGGCAGCAGGTTTAGGGAATGTATCGGCATCGCTGACTCGCTGGCAGTAACTGCCCCGGCCCCAAGAAACGTGTGTGTACAATTTTGTTTATAACAGAGTTAAAGAGTTTGGGGCATATTTACGTTCCCTGGCGCATCCCTGCATATCAGCAGGGATGCGCCAGGGAAAATGCGTCACGCAAGTTTACCCTTGCGCCACGTCCGATGCGCCGCATTTACAATGCGGTGCATCGTGGCGCAAGGATAAGCAGATGCGTGACGCATCTAGCCGGCGGAAGGTTGGCGCAGTGCTGAAGTTGTGTCGCAAGCGCGACGCAACTCCAGCACTGTTCCAACCTTCCTATCCCTAACATGGTGCGTCAATCCTTACGCCTGCTTGAAGCAGGCGTAAGGATTTGACGCACCAGCGTCGAAAAGTGACTGTGTGAAATCTTGTAGATTTCACTGCGTCACTCTTCCGAGGCGTTCCTGCGCCGGAACGCCCCCCTGCGCCGTACGCCCACATGAAACCTGACGCAGGTTTCATGTGGCGCAGGGGTTACTACGTGACGCATCTCCCTAGATGCGTCACGTTGTAAATATAGCGCAACGCGGCGCATGAGTTATGCGTCGCCGCTGCGTCACATGCGTGACGCAACGGCGGCGCAAAAGTGGCGCAAGGGGCTTGTAAATATGCCCCTTTGTTTTTACTTTAGCAATGCCGAACCTGGGGGGGGGTGAAAGTAAAAGGGGCAGAACCCCGACACCCTTGAACAGAAACCGCTGCTGCTTAAAACATCCCGACCTCTGACTTCAAATATTTGACAAACAAAAAATGTATCAAAGTGCCTCCTTTCTTACCTGAAGTTGATTACCTTTCATGGCTGTCTCTAGACCTCTACCTACAGTGGTTATTCACATATGGTCCGGCATACACTTGATGCAATATTTGTCCCTCTTAACATTTTCAGAGTGACTGAAAAATATCCATCACTTAGACTGACCATCATACGATCAGCTTCATCTTCTCCTGTCCATTGTCACTTAAAACTACTAGGCCAATAAATCACATAATAGTGTTGGACCTCAGAAAAACGTGACCAAATATCCTTCAACTCCTAGGTATCTCCTTTCATAGTTACCAGCCTCATAATAACAGTCCAGCTGCTCTACCTCAGACTTATACTTGTCTTTGGAAGCCTCATCCCATTTAAGTCCTTTTCATTTAATAGGCCTAAAAAAAAACTAGCTACCTGAGGCTTGAAACAAATTAAAGAACCCTGGAAGACAGTAGAAGACATATTACAGCAATAAAGGCATATTTGTACTTCTACTGCCAGTGCTTAATTTGAGGTGGTGGTTGCCAGTGGGGCCTCTCCGCACTCTTATTTTGGGGACTGGCACTTATTTTTCCTCATCTGACATTTCCCGAGAGCAAGAGAGGGAAAACGAACAAAGGATAAAGAAAGAAAAAGTCAGAAAAACCTTCACAAAGGGAGAAAGCAGGAACATGCAAGAGTGCCAAAAAGGGGTAGGGAGTGTCTGGTTGTTCATTAAAGAGGAATGAGGTGGTATTCGACTGCAGGCGTCTGGGAATAGGTACTTATTCATCTACAAATTAACCTCTGCCTGCTGCATCCCTTACATTTATAAGCCCACCATCAAAAAGGGCAAATAACTCCACGATACTCATGCCATATCTCAGAAAGTTACCCATCAATGGAAACACGCAAAACTTTTAGAAACTTTTTGCAATAAATGTCTCCTAGTACATAAAGACGGGACAGTGTATGTGAGCCTTAGAAATGTTAAACAGTAATAATACCAGACTAGATGTACTTTGTGTCAATTTGCGAGCAATCTTTTTATGAACTGACCTCTGTCCTAGTCAGTCAGTTTGCAAAAACAAGGATTCGGAGTAAGTCGGAATCCATTTCACCTAACTAATATTCATTAGGGAGGTTGGAAATTGTGACTCACTCCGATGGGTCAACGTCACAGAAAAAGTGGCCTGAAAGGGTCAGTAGGCCACCATGTTTCTGATTGACTTGAAATAAAGTACTTTATCTTTTTTTAAGTTGTCCAATTTCCTTGAAAGAAACAGGGCTGCTTGTTAATGAAAAGTTTTTTTTTTAAGTTTCAGAGAGAGCTGGCAGTGGTCCCTACTCCCCCAGAAAAATGTACTTCAATTCACAAAAAGGAAGAGGTTCAGCATAAGCTCTGCGCCCATCACCAAATGAGACATTGTACTCTAGCCTGGTCCCTCTTTCAGCCACCCCTGCAGTAGCAGCCCATGCAGTTAAGCGCAGTGGGGCGGGGCGAGGGTGGGGGGGGTGAAGGTGACAAACGACGGGCGCTCGCTGCATCGCCGAGTTGGCGATGCGGCAAGCGCAAGGTACGTGGTTTTATTTATTTATTTTACATTCCCTATCCCGTCGTTTGTCACTTTCACCACCCCCAACCCCCGCCCCACCGCGCTTACCTGCACAGGCCAATGCTGCACCCCTGTCTTCAAAAAGTTGCTAACTGGCAGTTGCTCCTTCTCTATCCAGACAGGTAAGTCCTGGAACTCAATTCTACAAGAATAAGATTTGACAATCACTTGCAGCTCTGGAGAGCACTCTTGGCTTTACCTCATCCACATAACTGTATACCATGGCATATGTGCGTTAACTGCATCAATTCTCACACTCACTGCAACACCTCATGTTTATGGGCAGCAAGGTACACTGCACAACGTTCGATGCATGTCTATGGACCTCACTCAACACCTCTCATACAGGTCAAACTCCATCCCACACACACACACTTTGTACCTTACTGTCTGGAAAGGTTCCCAGGAACCCAGAACAAACCTTACCTATCTGCAGCCGCGTCAGCGGTATGAAGCTCTATAGAAATCTTACAATACAGAACGACAATGCAGTGATGGGAGAAATAGTGTGAACAAGATCAAAGTGCTTCACCCCACAATTAATTTGATTTTTGCGAAGGCACTAACAAAGCCAAAATCTCTTACGCTATCTTTGTACTTTTTTAGCATGATTTGTGTCTTTGGCTTAGGGCAGGCACCGTCGCCAGACTCCCAATCCAGGAATGGATCACTCTACTGGCAGCGAAAGCGTATACGCCCACCATTGTTTCCAACACAAAGTCTCCAAGGTTCCTGCTGGATTCCAAATTACATGTTCATCTCCACATCAGGACCACAGCAAATGGAGCACAGTTAAAAGGTTTTCTGCATAGTCATGCAGGCCCTCAACCAACCATGACTCCTCTTCTGAAACATGCTGCTTATAGAAGTCACATAGAACAGACTTCACACTTCAAAGATATCAAGTGACCCAATGTGATCTCTGAGCAAACTAACTTGTACAATACCAGTTTGGGAATCCATTCCCCTAACCTGTTTATAGACATTTCCAAGATAAATGGTATTTATTAGATGATAGATTCCAATTCAGTGAATGCCTTTGTATCTCGAAATTCTGTTCTACAAGTTTTTATCTTAACGTTTCTCATAAATTCATTTTCATTTTTCTTTTTGTACCTTTCACCCTCTCCTGCTATACTGGGGTAACCTGTATCTTACTTTCTTTCCTTGGGAGACCCTCCATAATCTTCCCTGCTTTGTCCCCTTTCATTTTGCTTCTTCCTTCCTTTTCCAGACCCTCCTCTCTATGCCTCCCTTTTCTTTTTTACCTTTGTTCAAGATGGGCTCCCAAACTCCCTCCCCTTCTTACACCCGCGCATACACCTCTGATGTTCTTGCATCTTTCCTCCCCCTTTCTGCTCTTGTGCATCCCCTTGACCCCTGTCCTTGAGTTTTTAACCAAAGAGGACATCTTCCTCCTCACCTGCATTGTTTTCCCCTCCCTTTTGACCTTCCATGGTGTCGTGTCCTGCCCTCGCCCACAGACACGCAGGACACAGGTAAGGATCCTTAGTACCTTTATTATGTTGGCTATATACATGTAATGTGGAGAGCTCGGCCCTCGCACGTCTGCCCACGATCCCCTCTTCTCTGCAGTGCCCTCCCACACCCTGACCGGATGTGGTGTCCGGTTCCCCCTTTGTCTCTAAGGTCCATCGTCCACTGCAGGGTCCTAGTGCCCTGCCCCAGGTCACTACATCTCCCCCTTTGTCACGAGAAGTGACGCGTTGGTCTGATGATACTAGTAGCTGCACGTTGGTCCTAGCGGAGGCCTGTGAGTTCCCTTTCATTCCATTTCCTCTATTAGTCTGTTTGGCCGTCTGCATGTTCTTCTCTGACCGGCCTCCGTTCGTTGTTCTTCTACTGCTCCCTCTCCATTTTCTCTTTCGTTTCTGCTGTGCTCCTGCTCTTCTTGTTCTGCTGTTTCCGTGTTTTGATCTTCTCCTTTCATTCCCTTCAACTCTCTGAAGTGTGAGCTGTTTCTTGTTATCCTCTGATGATCTGACTCAGCCGTGACCATTGGACCCTTCACCTTTGTTACTACTGACGGGTCTTTGGAGAACGTACTGTCCGACTTTCTTTGCTGTCGTTGACGCACTATTACCATGTCTCCTTCCTTCAGGTCTGACGGGCTGGCGTGTCGTTTGGCATCTGCATATCGTTTCATTTTTTCTTTCTCCTCTCTGTCTTTCTCTGCGACACTGCTGCGATCTGGCGCTGTCGTTGCCTCTATTTGTGGCAGCCTTGTTCTACTTGTCCTCCCCAGCACGAGCTCCGCTGGGCATCTTCCTGTGGAGTTGTGCGGTGTGTTTCTGTAGTCCCGCAACACCTGGCATAGAGCTTGGCCTAAAGATATCTGCGCCAGCTTCGCCCTTTGAACTGCCTTTTTGATGTTCCCCATGAATCTCTCCACCATTCCATTTGCTTGAGGCCACAGTGGAGTTATCTTCCTGTGATTTATCCCTAGATAGGTCATGAATCTACAGAACTCTTCCCCTGAGAATGGAGGACAATTGTCCGTCTTTAGAGTTTCCGGTGAGCCCCATGCAGCGAATATGTCATCTAGAATCGGTAGTGTTGCTGATGCTGATGTCGACGGGACGTGTCGCACTATTGGAAATCTTGAGTATTCATCGATGACCACCAGCAGGTAGTTTCCTGTGTCCAGTGGGCCAAAGAAATCAGCTGCAAGTGTTGTCCATACTGCTCTTGGAAGCTCTGACATTTGTAGTGGTTCGTGTCTGGCCGGTGCTCCTGTCACTTGACATAGGTGGCATGTCGTTATTGTGTCTTCTACCATGCGATCTAGTCCAGGGAACCACACTTTCTCTCTTAACAGTTTCTTTGTTGATACTACGCCTCGGTGTGACTCGTGAGCCAGGTCTATCACTTGTCTCCTGAGTGAACTTGGTATCACAATTCTCGTCCCTCTCATCAGTATTCCGCTTTCCGTCTCCGACAGTTCTTCATTTATCTTTTTTAGAGCTAGCACTTCTTCTTTGCGTATCCCTGTTTCCCAGGTGCAGGTGTTGTTGATGTGCCTCCATCTTTGTCTTCTCGTTATCTCCATTGCCAGTTGCAGCGTGCCATCCTCTCTGGTCTCCCTTTCTAACTCCGCTAGTGTTATTGGTGCTGGTGTGTTTTGCTTGAGCACAAAGTTTAGGTATTCTTCTGCTATCGATGCCGTCTCGTGAGCCTGTGGTAACGGGTGCCTTGACATGTAGTCTGCAGGATTATGTTCTTTCACTGGTTTATGCACAATTGTGAAGTCATAGTCCATTAGTCTGATGCCCCAGCGTTCAATCCTGGGTGGCATTTTGGCTGATGGGCTGCCATAGATTGTCACCAGCGCTTGGTGGTCTGTTATGATGGTGAACGGCTTCCCATATATAAACATGTGGAAATGCTCGCACGCCCACACCACAGCCAGGCTCTCCTTCTCTGGTTGCGAGTAGGCCTTTTCAATGTCCGTCAAGCTTTTGCTTGCGTATGCGACAATATTCCTTTGTGACTCTCTTCCTGGCAGATGCTGTGCTAGTATTGCACCCAGTCACACTGGGCTGGCATCGACAGTCAATTCAGTGCAGAGCAGAGGGTCGAAGTAGGCCAGATGTTCCACCGTCACCACCGCTTGTCTTATGTCCTCAAATGCCTTGTTGCATTCCTGAGACTAGATGAATTTCTGACCCTGTCTGGTCAGTTCCCTCAGTGGTGTGCTTACTGTAGCGAAGTCCTGTATGTATCTCGCACAGTAGCTGGCGAGTCCTAGGAATGATCGTACTTCCGCGACATCCGTCGGTGGCTTTGCATTTTTTAGCGTTTCAACTTTGCTGGGATCTGGCCTCATCCCTTGTTTCGAGAAGATGTGTCCAAAGAACACTAGTTCCTTTCTTCCTAGCTCGCATTTGTCTCCATTTAGTGTGAGGCCCGCTTTCTCCAGTTGTGTGCACACTTGACATAACGCCGTGTCATGCTCCTTGTCTGTTTTCCCAAACACTAAGATATCATCACTGTAGTTTAAGCTGTTCGGGACCGGCCTGATCACTTGCCGTATGGTCTCCTGAAATATTTCCGCTGCCGATGATATTCGAAACTCAGTCGCTTATATCTAAACAGGCCCAGATGAGTGGAGAATGTCGTGATGTACCTGGACTGATGGTCCAACTCTAACTGGTGATACCCTTTGCATAGGTCGAGCTTTGAGAATTGGCACGCTCCAGTGAGGCAGCTAATCCTGTCGTTCAGGTGTGGTCCCGGGTGGCGTTCCCTTGCGATTGCGGTGTTTGGGATCCTCATGTCCACGCATATGCGGATTTTGGAGGTGTTCTTCTTTGGAACCGCCACGATCGGAGACACCCACGGTGTTGGGCCTTCGGCCGCTTCTATTATATCCTGTGCCAGTAGGCTATTGATCTCCTCTGCCACCTGTGGTTGTAGGTGAATTGGCACCCGTCTGTGATGTTGTGCTACTGGCTTGATTGCTTCATTTATGTGTAATGTTATTTGTTTCCCTTTCAGCTTGCCAAGCCCTTTCAGTATGGCTGGGTATTCGTGCAGGATGTTCTCCGTTTTCGACATGTGATATGTCATTGCCAGTAGTCCCATCATTTGTGCCGTCACATTGCTTAGTAGGCACGGCGCTGGGATGTCGCCCTTGAGCACATGTATTTCCTCACGATAAGATCTGCCTTTGTACGTTAGTGTCTCTGTGAATTTTCCCATGTTTTCTACCGGGCTCTTGGAGCCCCATGTGAATACGTCCACTGTCGACGGCAGTAGCTGTGGCTTTACTCTCATCTTTTTGTATTCGGACATGCACATGATGTTCCATGTTGCTCCACTGTCAAGTACGAAACTTGCCTGGTGGTCTCCTACATCGATGTCCACAGTGGCTGTCTTCTTTATTTGTCTCTTGTCTACCAGATGAACGTGCTCTGCCCCATCGCTTTCTCTGGGCGCGTCCGACATTAGGTAGAGTCTTGCCGCACTCACGGGTGCTGCCATTTCTTCTGACTCGTCAGAAGAGCCGCGATTTGCCGTTTCCATGTGTCGGGCATACCTGTTGCTGGTCATCCGCGGTCTTGTCGCTCGGCCTCTCTCACCTCTGAATTGCCTGGTCATGCACACGCTTGAGAAGTGATTGTCCCTGTTGCATTTTCTGCACTTCTGGCCCATTGCTGGGCAGGCGCCGACGTGGGAAAACTCAAGGCCGCATCTGTAACATGTTTGTTCGCCCTTCCGTGGCGGAACCGGCGCCTGGAATTCCTTCTTGTTTACGTTCCCCGTGACACGATGTGCTAGCGCTACTCTCTTCTCCTTTCCAATTTCCATCTGCTTTGCCTGTTCCGTCGCTCGTGCTTCTGTGCGAGCCATTGTCAATATCTTTTCCAGCGTCGTTGGTTCCTTCAGGACTCGTGCTCGGAACTCCACTGATTTACAGCCCTCAATGATTCGCAGTCTTATTGCTTGCTCATTGTCAAATTTGTCGAATTCACAGTACGTGACCAGTTTTCTCAGTCTCGTTGCAAAGTCATCTAGGCTCTCTTCTCCTTGCTGGCATGCCGTGTTGAACGTGTATCTTTCGAAATCAACATTGCGTTGGGGGTCGAATTTTTGTGTGAGACACTTTATCACTCCCTTGTAACCCTGTGTTTGTTCAGCAGGAAACGTTAACAATAGATCTTCTATCTCATCCCCTGCTAGATTCAAAAGCAGGTGCAGTTGCTTGCTCTCGGGGACGTCCGTGGCGCTCATGTAGCGCTCAAATTTCCTGATCCATCTTTCCCACCGAATGCCTGCTTGCGGTTCCGACAGGCTGAATGGTAGAGGCCTGCGGAAGATTGCTTGCGTGCTTTGCTTTAGCTCTTCGTCACTCATTTTCTTTCTGGGCACTTCTCACCACGCCTTCTCTTTCCTTTGCTTTGTTTAGTTCTTTTTTTTTGTTTTGGTTTTTTTTGCTTCCTTTGCACTCCTTTATTTTTTTATTTTTATTTTTTTGTTAATCTACCTCCTTTATTCCTTTTATTGTGTCCTTTATTTGCTTCCTTTCCACTCTGTTTGTGTCCTGTTACTTCTTTTCCTCTTTATTCCCTTTATTCAGCTTTTTTTTTTTTTGGCTGCCTGACTCCAAAATGGCCGCCGCTTGCTCTTGGCCTCTTATTGGCTCGTTTTGCCTGACCTTGCAATGGCTGCTGCTCTCGCGAGACTTCGTTTCCTATGGCACCCAATGGCCGCCTGATTTCAAGATGGCCGCCGCTTGTTCTCGGCCGCTGATTGGCCCGTGTTGCCTGTCCTTGCAATGGCCGCTCTCGCGAGAGTTCGCGTTTGAACACACGCGCGTCTCTCCTTCACTTTTCTTCGCGCTCCTTCCCGCGCGGACACTTTCCCGGCAACGTCCTCCTTTATTTTGTCCTTTTTGCAGCTTGGCAGCGATCGCTCTTACCGCTCGTTCGGCAGCCGGGGTGGGCTCCCGCGTCGTCGCTGCTCCCTGCTGCTGGCTGCTTCACTCGGACCAGGGTGGTCTCCTGGCTCCGTTTCACTCGTAGCAGGGTGGGCTCCTGGCTCCATTTCCTTTCTCCCGTCCCCCGCTGCCACGATGTTTGTTGCGCTGGCGGACCGGGGTGGACTCCTGGTGGCTTCTGGTTTCGTCTTTCGTCGCGCTGTCTGCAATCCCAGACTCGTCGCCAGTTGTCGTGTCCTGCCCTCGCCCACAGACACGCAGGACACAGGTAAGGATCCTTAGTACCTTTATTATGTTGGCTATATACATGTAATGTGGAGAGCTCGGCCCTCGCACGTCTGCCCACGATCCCCTCTTTTCTGCAGTGCCCTCCCACACCCTGACCGGATGTGGTGTCCGGTTCCCCCTTTGTCTCTAAGGTCCATCGTCCACTGCAGGGTCCTAGTGCCCTGCCCCAGGTCACTACACATGGCACCCTACCTCCCTGTCCCTTTTCCTTACCTTTTGCTCTTCCCACTTTAAAGGGTATTATGGAGCTTTTAGGGTTCAGTAATGAGTAACTTTAAGGAGTAGTAATGAGTTTTAGATTCCAAGGATGGGTAGAATTAAGGGGTAGTAAGGGTTTTTTTTCGGGGTTCCAGGAAGGGTAGCGTTAAGAGATAGTAATGGGTTTTATGGTTCAGGGCAGGGTAGTGTTAAGGGGTAGCAAGGGGTTTTTAGACTTCAGGGAAGGGTTGCGTTAAGGGGTAGTATAGAGTGTTTTTATATATATATATATATATATATATATATATATATGACAGGAACTCCTCCGGCAAGCAAAGAAGCAGAGGCCACAGTGGGGAAATTGGTGGAAGTAATTTATTTGATGTAAGGCATAATGCATTTCGGCCGTAATTCGGCCTTCCTCAGATGCCATCAAGATATAATTGGAGACTCCTTCCCCGTTTTGAATGCACTCTGCCACAATTTCATTGGTTGAAATACGTCACAACCCCTCAAAGAATGGCTGCTCACTGTTCGTAGTTCATAGGGACTACCAACCCCAGAATTCATTGTCCAGGTAAGTGCTGCTCGGGGTGTGTCACTGTGGATTTTTACGATGTGTGGCAGAGTAACGGTGAGACTGCAGTCAATTTCCAAGTTTTACAATCACAAACTGCTTCCTCCAGTCCCCAAACGTTCCAGCCTCCCAACAGCCATCATCAAACAGGCAGGGAACAAGAGGACAATGCGCTCAAGTCCTCCGTGAAGTCACGGACCGCACTGCAGCCGCCCTGGAATCCAATGTGTAGAGGCGGGCACCGGGCTATTCCAATAACTTGGACCAAAAACAAACCGCCGAAGCAGAAACCAGATGAACCCGGGCCACTTGGTAGAACGGGGCCTCTGTAGCGCGTTTCTGGATACCACGCAAAATATGACAGGAACTCCTCCGGCAAGCAAAGAAGCAGAGGCCACAGTGGGGAAATTGGTGGAAGTAATTTATTTGATGTAAGGCATAATGCATTTCGGCCGTAATTCGGCCTTCCTCAGATGCCATCAAGATATAATTGGAGACTCCTTCCCCCGTTTTGAATGCACTCTGCCACAATTTCATTGGTTGAAATACGTCACAACCCCTCAAAGAATGGCTGCTCACTGTTCGTAGTTCATAGGGACTACCAACCCCAGAATTCATTGTCCAGGTAAGTGCTGCTCGGGGTGTGTCACTGTGGATTTTTACGATGTGTGGCAGAGTAACGGTGAGACTGCAGTCAATTTCCAAGTTTTACAATCACAAACTGCTTCCTCCAGTCCCCAAACGTTCCAGCCTCCCAACAGCCATCATCAAACAGGCAGGGAACAAGAGGACAATGCGCTCAAGTCCTCCGTGAAGTCACGGACCGCACTGCAGCCGCCCTGGAATCCAATGTGTAGAGAGGCGGGCACCGGGCTATTCCAATAACTTGGACCAAAAAACAAACCGCCGAAGCAGAAACCAGATGAGCCCGGGCCACTTGGTAGAACGGGGCCTCTGTAGCGCGTTTCTGGATACCACGCAAAATATGACAGGAACTCCTCCGGCAAGCAAAGAAGCAGAGGCCACAGTGGGGAAATTGGTGGAAGTAATTTATTTGATGTAAGGCATAATGCATTTCGGCCGTAATTCGGCCTTCCTCAGATGCCATCAAGATATAATTGGAGACTCCTTCCCCCGTTTTGAATGCACTCTGCCACAATTTCATTGGTTGAAATACGTCACAACCCCTCAAAGAATGGCTGCTCACTGTTCGTAGTTCATAGGGACTACCAACCCCAGAATTCATTGTCCAGGTAAGTGCTGCTCGGGGTGTGTCACTGTGGATTTTTACGATGTGTGGCAGAGTAACGGTGAGACTGCAGTCAATTTCCAAGTTTTACAATCACAAACTGCTTCCTCCAGTCCCCAAACGTTCCAGCCTCCCAACAGCCATCATCAAACAGGCAGGGAACAAGAGGACAATGCGCTCAAGTCCTCCGTGAAGTCACGGACCGCACTGCAGCCGCCCTGGAATCCAATGTGTAGAGAGGCGGGCACCGGGCTATTCCAATAACTTGGACCAAAAACAAACCGCCGAAGCAGAAACCAGATGAGCCCGGGCCACTTGGTAGAACGGGGCCTCTGTAGCGCGTTTCTGGATACCACGCAAAATATGACAGGAACTCCTCCGGCAAGCAAAGAAGCAGAGGCCACAGTGGGGAAATTGGTGGAAGTAATTTATTTGATGTAAGGCATAATGCATTTCGGCCGTAATTCGGCCTTCCTCAGATGCCATCAAGATATAATTGGAGACTCCTTCCCCCGTTTTGAATGCACTCTGCCACAATTTCATTGGTTGAAATACGTCACAACCCCTCAATATATATATCCAAGCTCCAAACTACCCAACGTACAAGGAGCACTCGAACGGCAACATGCTCATGAAGAGCCTTTACGGTATACAATCAGCTGGCACAACAATAACTTTAAGCAGTCCAATTTGCCATGGATGCCTGACGCGTTTCTAAGTGTCCCCACTTCTCTTCAGAGGCTTTGGCAATTGAAGGCACATAGGACACCGCCCTCATCATTTGAATGCTCCAATGCATGCTACAAGGCCCATAATGCTCTGCTAGTCGCGGCAGAGCGTCCCATTCAGGGCATGCATTGGAGCATTTAAATAATGAGGGCGGTGTCCTATGCGCCTTCAATTGCCAAAGCCTCTGAAGAGAAGTGGGGACACTTCGAAACGCGTCAGGCATCCATGGCACATTGAACTGCTTAAAGTTATCGTTGTACGAGTGGACTTTATACCATAAAGGCTCTTTAGGAGCATGTTGCTGCTCGAGTGCTCCTTGTACGTTGGGTACTTGGAGCTTGGATATATATATGTATATATATATATTATCTACTGGCGGTCGCCAGTAGATAGTTATAGTTAGGACCTATTTTCCATAGGAAATCCGCAACATTCTATTTGAAATAACTCTTGCATCGGTTGACGAATCTTCGCGAAATTTTCAAACTTTATGGCCCGCTCCGGTCCGCTCCTACCCTGAAAGTTTCGGGGTGATTCGTCAAGCGGGGGCCGAGAAAAAGGGGGTCCCAAAACGTGTTTTCCCCATTCATTTTCCCATAGGAAACTTTAGCCACGGCTACAGCCCGAACTGCTGAACGGAATTACACAAAATTTGGCAAAGAGGTAGTTCTTGGTTCAGAAAGAACCCTTTTTGTTAAATGGTGTAAATCTGTTCAGTAGTTGTGGAGAAATTAAAAAATAAGAGTCAAAAATCAATTTCCCATAGGAAACTTTATGCAAGGCTACAGCCCGAACTGCTGAACCGAATTACACCAAATTTGGCAAAGAGGTAGTTCTTGGTTCAGAAAGAACCCTTTTGTTAAATGGTGTAAATCCGTTCAGTAGTTGCTGAGAAAATCAAAAGTAAAAACACATATATATCTGGGTGGAGCCTAACCACACATGTCATCGTGAGATCTGATTGGCTGTCAGCACTTCATCCTGGAATTGCTGGCAGCCATCTTGGGACCAATATAAATGATAGTACCCCATTGAAATGCATTGTAGTGAATCGAAGATTTTGAGGGTTACCAAAAGGAGAACTATAAAGGGTGATAACAGACTTTAGTTACATTAGAATTCATTTGTTGATGGTACCATACTAATTTCAGGAATTGTGGTGTGTTCTAAGGTGATTTTACCCTGTGAAAAACCTTCTGCTGGGATATCATGAATCATGTTTGAGAGAAAACTATTTTCACATGCTTGTCCCATACAGTTTTGGAAGGTGCTCCAGAAGCTAAAATGAGAGCATATTTTCTGTAAATTCACATTATCTTTCTCAGTCATGTGAGAATGAAGTCTGACATTCTCAGTAAAACATGTACATCCAACAAGGGCAGAGACTGTCAGTTGATTCCTTTGTGTTCTACTGCAGCTTCCCAGAGTGTTCTAAAGAACAACTAGAGTGCTAACAGCCTTACTTATGACAAAAGTATGGCACACCTGAAGCCATCTTGATTGGAATAAACTGGTAACACTTAAAACATTTAATTTAAAAAGGAACAAAATGATGGGGTTCATCTTGTCATAGAAATTATGGTTAGTGCTCTGGAAAGAAAAATTAGGACATGTTTCAAGTGTGATCTCAAATATCTTCCTGTTATATTTCAACAGGAGCAGCCTGTCAGTTGATGCCTTTGTGTTCTACTGCAGCTTCCCAGAGTGTTCTAAAGAACAACTAGAGCGATAACAGTCTTACTTATGACAAAAGTATGGCACACCTGAAGCCATCTTGATTGGAATAAACTGGTAACACTTAAAACAATTAATTTAAAAAGGAACAAAATGATGGGGTTCATTTTGTCATAGAAATTATGGTTAGTGCTGTAGAAAGAAAAATTAGGACATGTTTCAAGTGTGATCTCAAATATCTTCCTGTTATATTTCAACAGGAGCAGCCTGTCAGTTGATGCCTTTGTGTTCTACTGCAGCTTCCCAGAGTGTTCTAAAGAACAACTAGAGTGCTAACAGCCTTACTTATGACAAAAGTATGGCACACCTGAAGCCATCTTGATTGGAATAAACTGGTAACACTTAAAACATTTAATTTAAAAAGGAACAAAATGAGGGGGTTCATTTTGCCATAGAAATTATGGTTAGTGCTGCAAAAAGAAAATTTAGTGCATGTTTTAAGTGAGATCTCAAATCCTCTTCTATTTCATTAGAAAATTCTGACATGCAGACTGAAACAATCACTTTCAATACCAGCAGTAGACTTCCAGTTAACTCCTTGGTGAGCAGTAGCTTTACTACAGTGATCTAATGAACAACTAGAGTGCTAACATTCTGAATTTATAGCAAATGTGTGACACATCTGAATGCCTTCTTGATGGAATCAAAGTAAAAACTGAAAGCATTTCCTACTGAGGAGACTGTAGTAAATGAGGAAATTAGGAAACTTCATAACAAATAAGTCTCCCAAGATGGCCACCAGAGAAAAAAGAGCCCAAATGTAGCACAAATATCACCCAGAGGTAGCCCACGTATAGCCCAATGACAGAAGTGTGCAAAACACTTTTTGTTTTTTGTTTTTTTGCAGTTTTATATAGTGCAGACTGGTCAGGTATTGGAGTGCTTTACATGAGCATTGGTTACATCACACAAGGACAAATTCATGTTGGTTGACCCCTACACTACCCAAACACCACTGCACTACCCTAAACCCTAAAACACTACCCCCAGCACGACCCCCTTCACTACCCAAACACAACTGCACTACCCTAAACTCAAAAACACTACCCCCAGCACGACCCCTACACTACCCAAACACCACTGCACTACCCTAAACCCTAAATCTACCCCCTACACTACACAAATACCACTGCACTACCCTAAACCCTAAAACACTAGAACCCAGCACGACCCCTACAGTACACAAACACCACTGCACTACCCTAAACCCTAAAACACTACCCCCTACACTACACAAACACCATTGCACTACCCTAAACCCTAAAACACTACCCCCAGCATGACCCCTACACTACACAAACACCACTGCACTACCCTAAACCCTAAAACACTACCCCAGCACGACCCCCTACACTACCCAAACACCACTGCACTACCCTAAACCCTAAAACACTACCCCCAGCACGACTCCCTACACTACACAAACACCACTGGACTACCCTAAACCCTAAAACACTACCCCCAGCACGACTCCCTACACTACCTAAACACCACTGCACTACACTAAACCCTAAATCTACCCCCAGCATGACCTCCCACACTACACAAACACCACTGCACTACCCTAAACCCTAAAACACTACCCCCAGCACGACCCCCTACACTACCCAAACACCACTGCACTACCCTAAACCCTAAAACACTAACCCCAGCATGACCCCCTACACTACCCAAACACCACTGCACTACCCTATACCCTAAAACATGACCCCGTACACTACACAAACACAACTGCACTACCCTAAACCTAAAACACTACCCACAGCATGACCCCCTACACTACACAAACACCACTGCACTACCCTAAACCCTAAAACACTACCCCCTACACTACACAAACACCACTGCCCTACCCTAAACCCTAAAACACAACCCCCAGCATGACCCCCTACACTACACAAACACCACTGCACTACCCTAAACCCCTACACTATACAAACACCACTGCATTACTCTAAACCCTAAAACACTACCCCCAGCACGACCCCCTCACAACACAAACACCACTGCACTACCCTAAACCCTAAATCGACCCCCAGCACGACCCCCTACACTACCCAAACACCACTGCCATACCCTAAACCCTAAAACACTACCCCCAGCATGAACCCCTACACTACCCAAACACCACTGCACTACCCTAAACCTTAAAACACTACCCCCAGCACTACCCCCTACACTACACAAACACCACTGCACTACCCTAAACCCTAAAACACTACCCCAGCACTACCCCCTACACTACCCAAACACCACTGCACTAACATAAACCCTAAAACACTACCCCCAGCACAATCCCCTACACTACACAAACACCACTGCACTACCCTAAACCCTAAAACACTACCCCCAGCACGACTCCCTACACTACCCAAACACCACTGCACTACCCTAAACCCTAAATCTACCCCCAGCACGACCCCCTACACTACCCAAACACCACTGCACTACCCTAAACCATAAAACACTACCCCCAGCATGACCCCCTACACTACACAAACACCACTGCACTACCCTAAACCCTAAAACACTACCACCAGCATGACCCCTTACACTACTCAAACACCACTGCACTACCCTAAACCCTAAAACACTAACCCAGCACGAGCCCCTACACTACCCATACACCACTGCACTACCCTAAAGCCTAAAACACTACCCCCAGCACGACCCCGTACACTACTGCACTACCCTAAACCCTAAAACACTACCCCAGCACGACCCCCTACACTACCCAAACACCACTGCACTACCCTAAACCCTAAAACGCTATCCCCAGCATGACCCTCTACACCACCCAAACACCACTGCACTACCCTAAACCCTAGAAAAGAAACCCCCACCCCATGCCCAATCCCCCTTACCTCTCACTCCTCGTGGTTCCTCTCTCCACGTGGTTCCTGCTTCACGTCGTCTCTGAGGGGCGGTGCACGTCGTTGTGAGGAAACGGAACAGCCTCTGTTTCCTTACAACGACATGGATCGTCTACATGTTTTTTAGAACGCATGGTCATTTACCATACATACCTTTACAACAAAATTCGTAGTAAAGGCATGCGTGGTAAATGACCATGCGTTCTAAAAATGCGTAGTAATGACTTTCGTGATGTACAACGGATGCGTGGTAATGCATGCGTTGTAATGGTATCGCAAAGTAAAAAGTCGTTGTAACGGCTGTTTACCGATCGAAGCTGGCCCCTGTTCTTCAGTGAGACGTTTATTTGATTAATTAGGAGGAAGGAATGTGTTTTTTTACCGAAAAGTGCGTTCCCGGCTGTTGTATTGTGAAAGTGTCCGCGTGGCCTGGTTTCACTTCCGGTGAGAGAGTGGAAGAGTCTGTTTGGATCTAAAGGAGTTCTGTTGTTGGACGGGGCCGGCGCGACATGTCATCAGAAAACATAGCTAATGGAAAGCGTCCTCCCTGAAGTGTGGAGCAGTGCCATGAGAGGTCAACGAGTGTGCGTCCCACCGCAGTATGACCGTACCGCGTGACCCATGTGCCACCTCCAGGGTACGGGAGGCAGAAGTGGCATCGCAGGTCCTCTTGAAGACCGTTGTAGCACTAATTCTACATTTTGGTACTAGGGCATTTTAACTTCGTTGTTCCTGCCAGATACAAAGAGAAGATCCTGTGTTATTCAGTGCCCTCGTTACCTTTTTTGTGGGTTGTGGTGCTTGTCACTTCGCTGCCCCGCCGGTGCACACGACTGGGCACCCCACCTCGTGTGCCATCTGCAGGGCCTCTGCCCTCGGATCACTGGTTTCGGTTTCTGGAGTGGCAACATAAACAGTTGCTCCCAAAGGACTAGCCTGAACACTTAGGTGAATATCCCCTGCACCAGCATTCCACGGAAATTCTTTCCTAGCTCTCCCACGTCAACGAGGACGTCATAATAGCACGGCTCCGCTCGCGACACCGTATGACGTCATCGGAGCCATAAGAGAACCTCGTCGGCGTGCTGACGTCAGTTCCACCCATTTTTTCCGTGCCACCGAGGCAAACAGGGGACCGAGACATTTTCACATGTATACATAGTATAATAAATATATATATATTCACTGAAAAAACCATAGGTTTCAGGCACGTTATAGTTAGAAATTAGCATTTCAAAAACCTTAGAAATTCACTGAAAAAACCATAGGTTTCAGGGGCGTTATAGTTAGTTGGACATTTCACTCGTACAAAACCATAGAAATTCCCCGTTATAGTTAGTTCAGCTAACTATAACTCGCGCGCCCGCAATGCACTGCTGATGACGTCACATATTACATCACTCATGACATGGTCAGTGACATCACTCATGACATCACTGATGACATCTCAAATGGTATCACTGATGACATCACTGATGACATCATCCAGTGAATGTGTGTTTTTCTGAAAATTAAATATGTTTTATATATGTATATCTCAAGGTCGATGGAAGAATAAATGGGTATATAAGTGTCTAAATGGATGATTTTGTTTTGTAAAATTGATTGTATAACTGACTAAGTGTATCTTAGTGAATACATGGGTTAGTGAGTAATGTTTAAATATGAAAATATCTGTATCAGTCTCTCACTTTGTGTATAAGTGGCTGCATGGGTTGGTGAGTAGCTACATGAGTGTCTATATGGGTTATTAGTTGGTTTTTGAGTATCAGTATGAGTGTCTGAGTGTCTGTATGGTTCGGTGGGGGTATTACTTAGTGCATAGATGCATGAATGAGTGACTCACTGTTTGTATGTGTTGAAGACAGCATGTGTGCAGGACTGTATAGGTGGATGAGTATGTGTATGGGTGTGTTAGTGAGTGAATGACTGTCTCAATAGTGTCTTTATGAGTAACTACATATGTTTTAAACTAGTATATGTGAGTATTGGTGTATATAAGTGAGTATATGTGAGAGTGAGAGATTGGAAGAGTTCCTGTACAAATAAGTAGGTGTTTCTATAAGTGATTGTTTAAGAGAGTAAGTATGTGTAAGTTTCTGTAGAAGTAAGTGTGGTAGTGTGTGTATAACTGTATATGCAAGTAAATGGATGTTTGATACTTTGTTTGCATGTGTGACTATGTGTGTGAGTAACTCTATGGATGAGTGGCGGTGTGTAACAGGATGTATAGGTGTATGAGTACATATGATGAGTGAGTACATGTATGAGTGACTGTATAGGGACTGTTGGTGAATGAGTGGATGTGTGTGTAGATCTTGGAATTACTGAATAGGTGTGTTGTAACTGGTATTGGTATGTCCATTGTTTTGAAAATGTTAGTTTGTATTTTTGAGTGTGTGTATCAAAGGTTATATTAGGGTGAGAGGAGGTCTGCCACTCTATCACAAGGATGATGTCGTCAGTGATGTCATCAGTGATGTCATTTGAGATGTCATCAGTGATGTCATGAGTGATGTCACTGACCATGTCATGAGTGATGTAATATGTGACGTCATCAGCAGTGCATTGCGGGCGCATGAAGTTATAGTTAGCTGAACTAACTATAACGGGGGAATTTCTATGGTTTTGTACGAGTGAAATGTCCAACTAACTATCACGCCCCTGAAACCTATGGTTTTTTCAGTGAATATATATATATATATGGAGAGGAGACAATACAACCTTCGTCCAAGCTGCTTGGCTATTCAGTCCCCGCCCTCTCGGGCATGTGGTTTGCACAGCCCATCTACCTCTCAGAATAAAAGAAATGGAAGGAGGAATCAGCAAGCCATTAATCAGCATGCGTCAATGAATATCAGCATCTCTGGACCAATCATCGTAGGCCAAAACATGCTCCAGGACAGAAACGTTTTTGAGTACCATTTGTTTTATTGCCCCCCACCCCCTGAAGAGGACCCCCAAAATAGCATCCTGTGTATCTTTCATGCACCTAAAGATTGTCCTGTACCTCATTGTCTCCATTGTGGCTACCCGTGTTATTTGCAGGGAGACTCATTTAGTGGGTGACAGCATAGTGCTGCATTCCCTTGGCACAGAGCCCCTATCCTTTTCCTGGTGTCCCAGGGTGGGGTCACAAGGGTTACTTCTAGGGTGGGGGACAAAAGGGTATTTAAGACCCAGCTTTAGTGCTTAAGACATTACTCATTCTCCTTTTTCAGGGTCGTGACTGCTGCATCAGCCTTCAGGGCTGGTCTCCCCTGATAGACGTAAGACCCTAGTTGTCCAATCATGTCACTTGTTTGTAAAAATCACACACTGTTGCTTCTCTGTGTAATGCCCTCTATGGTGATCATTCCTGTTGTACTATTGTATTTAACAAACGTTGCTCCTAGGGCTGGGAGTATTCTGTTATATTGCACATCTAACCGGACCCAACTGTCGGTTCTTCTTATTTAGAGGTTGCCATAGTGAAATGTTGGTATTACACAAAATGTTTGCAATTATTTATAACTCACCATTAATGTTTGTTTGGACTTTATGGGTGCAATGATAGCTTGATGTTGAGTGAAACCAATAAACTGTACTAAACCCATCATTGTACATCATTTCTTGATTGGGTGGAGAGTATGGGTCATCGGCCACTCCTTCATCTCGAGGGCAACTTAGCAGGCTGAGCCCAGGAGCTGACAACCAAGTATTACAAATACAGCTGTGGCTTGACTCGGGTTCCCTGGCACGCACTGGGCTAACTTGCTCATCAAACAACCAACCGCGGCCCGTGCAGGTAAGAGCAGTGGGGGGGGGGCTATGGGGCAAATTATTTATTTAATTTTCCCTCGTGGTCATCAATTGAACTCAGAACCCGGCCCCACCGCCCCATCGCTCTTACCTGCACGGGCCACGACTACAAACGACTTCATATTCTCATAAAAGCCTCCTGATGTTTTGGTCAGACACTTTGGGCGTAATGACATAAGTGAGCGGTCCGCAGCTCCAGCCATGGAGGATACCATTGATCACATCAACAAGTGTTTTGAGTCCTGTGAGATATTACGATCTGAAATTATACCCTACAGACATTGGCCTGGAGCCAGATCTAATGTGGCCATCGAGCTTTCACACAGGTGTGTTCACAACACCATGCAGACGTTCACAGGCAACAGGGGCTTGGGTTTTATGCGACACAACCTTATCAACGTACAGCTATGTGCTACTGTTCGGATAGTGGGGTCAAGCTATCGGACACTAGGTCCGATCTTTCCTAGTAGATTTACAAGAGGCCCTGGAACTGATGGGTTGTGTCTAACAGGTATTTGTTGGTGGCAGGTAATAGGGGGGCCAGGGTCAGCAGCCGCCGCACCATTAGCCTTGTATTGTACCCTTAGTTCAATCCAGTGGTTTTAGTACTAAAAAAACAACCAAGAAACAGTGGGCAAGAGAGAGGAGAGATCATAATGCCTCTGAAAGCATTTGTTTGGAGTCCCGGTTGAAAGCAATGGTGCCCCTGTATCCCTTAGCATCTGGGTGCCTGGTCTGTACTCGGTCCACCCCAGTCGGAGCTACGTTCCTCTGGACTTTGGCCACTAGATACAGGGTAACCTCTCGTAAAACAGTTCTACTGCTAGATCAGTTGAGATGTCACAATGTACCTCTAATCCTTGCTAATGAATCAGGCAGGCAGCCAGCTTAAGATGTGTTTTTCATCACTGGCTGCCCTTTCTATGACTTATTAACCAATTAATTGATCTAAATAAACAACAAATGTATGCTGCCTCTTATTTTATTGGGTCCTTGATTGGCACTTTCTGTTTGAAACTGGATTGGTTATTTGGCTATTCAATTTCAGTGTTCGGTAGCTTCCTATGTCTCGTATAGGGAGACTCAATTGACAAGTAGAAGCAGCATAGCTCTGCATTCCCTTGCCCCGGCACCCCACACCTTCCTTGGTTGTCCAGACGGGGGCTCAGGGGTCACTTCCAGGGAAAGGAACTTTGAGGAAGTGGGTGCTAACCCGCTTTAACAGCCCTAGAATTTTTGTTTTTGGACCACCCAGTTCTTGGATCCCTGCTGTGAGTGAGTCTTACTGAGTCTAACTCACTGTAAGCTCTTGTAAAATGGCTTTGAGTGCTAATCGCCAGTGCCTGCCTTTTAAAATAAGGTCCGCTGCTGAGCAGCTGGGTAAGAAGCTTTGCTCTGGTTACACGTGACCATTTGTGCATGTGTGTATGCACCCTTGTATGGACTGAGAAATTTGACTACTGTTTAAGTCAGCCTGGTATCAGCCCACATTTAGCCTGTCTTAGATAGGACCATTAATGAATTTTGTGGCCTGTGCAGCCGTTATAACTTAATTCGGCATCCCAAATTAAAAATCCCCATTTCATTTTGACTCTACAAATGTGTGCTTTCTCTTACTTTATTGGGTGCTTCATTGTCATTTTCTATTTTAAACTGGATTGGTTATTTTGCTAAGCAATATCAGTGCTATGTGGCTTCCTATGCCTGGGAGCGTGGCTAGCCGCCGAAGATGATGGCTGGACTTCACTAGAGCTACACGGGACGCTCCAGGAACCTCCATTATCCACTGCCATCCTCACCCTGTGCAGCCCCAATAAGCTGTAGGGATGTGGGGGAATACCCTTCCTACCCACGACGGCTGCCTTTATTATCGACGGAGGAATCAATACTTAGCGGAGCACCATGCCGCAGAGACTACACTGCGGCTGATGGCACAGCCTGTCCTCGTGAGACTTGTGGCTCTCCACTTTCCTTCTATCTTGGACGCTGAAGCAACTCCCCCCCACACACCTCCTGGCACAGGCATCTAAGAAACCCCTCGGTGATGATTTCCTATGGCATTGCGGGCCTCCTGCCCCACGTTGTGAGCGCCCCGCCGGGAGCAGCTGCATTCAGCCGTGGGCCTGCTCTGCTGGAGGAACAAGGCCCTGCAGACTCCTTTCCGGAGGCTGACGGCGCCCCCAGCAGCTCTTGGGCCCAGAGGTAGGTGCACCCCACGGCCTCAGGGGATGCGTCTTCGGCTCCCAAGGCCGCGGATTACTGTTGGTTCTCCCCAGGGTGCCGTCGGCAGGAGCTTGTCCCATATGGGCCAGCGCTGGGGGACTCTCTGCTCTCATCTGTTGTCGCAGGAGCTGGCCCTCCCATGACTGCCTGACAGACTGAGTGCACCCACATGCAATAGCCTGGGGCAAGGGGAGGGCGGATTCCCAGAATAAGCCATCCTGACTTTGGGGCCTGTGAGGCCTGGAACTGGTGACACTGTACTGGGGGCTTTTTCGGCGGGACTGGCCACTGCCTACAGTCAGGCATTTGAGAGCATACCCCCGGCAGCCTCTTCACCTAGCAGTCATGGAACCCCGCTGAGCCGGCCTCGGGGGATTCTTGATCTGCCACTTCCCCACCCTTCTCCTGCATGGGGCTGCCCAAATAGACTTGATGGGGACATAAGTGGCTTAACGCTGCCTTGTAAATTAAGCGAAGCCTGTATCGCCACCACAGCATCCATAAAAGCGACGTTATGGTGGTGATAGGGGCTTGTAAATATGCCCCATTGTACTTTGACTCCCCCGAGTCTGTCTGGGACTGGTTGGAGATGCAATATCCAAATGCCCGTCGGCCTCCCCCCCAGGAGCTATTGCATATACCTGCTCGGGGGCCCCTCGGCACGGAACACCTCGGGTGCCCCCATCTGGAGCCGTCCCTTCTCCTAAGCAGGCGCTGGAGGAGCAGCGTGCGGTGCTGGCCACAATGACTTCACCCAGACAGCAACAAGCCTGTTGGCCCCTGACCAGCTCGTCCTCCGGCGCAGCCTCAGACTCTGACTCTAATACGAGCATGGCCCTCTTTCCTAAAGTTACACCACAAACGGCGGACATGGTGATCTGACCTCCCTCTCTTCTTGCCTCTGGCCATGAAGAATTATCCTCTCGTCCTCGGACATGCAGCTGGCGGGTGTGGCCCTTCACATCACCCCAGAATTAAGTATTATATTGTATTTAATAGGTTATGCTGTACCACTATGTGGGGTTCTTTCTGGGGTGCCCTGTGGCTAAGATGTGTTTATTATGCTATTGCTGGGGGTTGTCCTACTCTGCACACTCGAATGGCCGTCCCCCACAGCGATTGCTCCAGTTCATGCTATGTTGAATTATGTTCACAATTTCGGTCTAATGTGTGCTCCTTGCTGGACTGAGTACTGGGGTATGAATGTTGTATTTTTATCTTCTGCCACATACTTTATACTCCTGATTTATATTTACTGGGTGGTCTGTGGGGGGGCTGTGTTCGTAATGTTTTCTATTCCTTTGCAGTGGCGGTGCGTCCATTGGGCCGCTGGGGCATTGCCCCACTAATGCCACATGGCCCCAAATTCGTTCTACTACTGTCTAAGTTGTTGTCTATAAAACTCGCTAGTCGCTCACCACTGACACTGACACTAACGCGGTGCCCGAGGCAATCAGGACGCTGAAGGGGGTGGGGCTGCGGCAGCACTCTGGGTTGACTGGCAGACAGTCAGTGACAGCGCACTAAGCGCAGCAGCAATAGTGTGCATGTTCGGTTTTGGGCTGGTCATTTTTACGACCAGCCCGAACATGTGCACTAGCCTTCCCCTTAGGAGAGCGAGGGTTGCTTCATGCCGCAGCCCCCGGTCTCCTAATGGGCGGGGAGTATCCCTGCTCAAACCAATCCTGGCGCTGCTGGAGCAGCGTCTGGATTGGCTGAGAGGCACCGCTCACCGCGCAGCACGACACGCGACACACGCACCTCGTGTTCAGTGCCTACTACTCGGGTCACCTCAGGCTCTCCTTGGTTGGTTGGATTTTCGTCACCAAAAGAAAAGATCCTGATCATCGTCGTTGAGATTTAGACCAAAGTGTGCATTTTCCGTCGGTCAGCATGAAAAAATGATTGGCAGGGTGTTTGAATTCAGGTGCCCGTGATGCAGTGTTATAATGACTGGTTATTATTTTTTAATATCTTAGCATGGATGTATTCACAGAGGCATCACGTCCCTCGCAGCACAAGGTAGCAGGAAGCAGCGGCCACGTGTTTATGGTTGGGATAAGTGAAACTTTAAGCACCTGGGCTGCGACGCTTCATCGAGGCTCCAGATATACAGTACAGACACCTATGAAAAATAAAATTACACATTGCGTCAATCACCTCCCCTGCCCCTTCCCGCCATACTCTCGCGACCATTCTCCCGCCCTGCCTCGTGCGTGCCCTTGACCCTTCTCCTATTGCTCTCCCTCGCGTCCCCGGCCTGTGTCAATGGTGCACCAGGAGCCGGCCGTGTGGGCCCGTTGGTCCCACAGCTATGGGTGTGCTTTTTTACACTCTCAGCAAGTGAATATGGGACTTGCCTTATGGCCCACCATGGTTAGCCAGCGTGTCATGTGCCGTAGTGCAAATAAGGAAATATAATGGGCTCCTATGTCCGCTGGTTTAACTGCGGAATACAGCAATTATCCGGAATCTGTGGGGCCTTCAGGCTGTAGTGTAGCTCCTATTTCCCTTATAGGCTCTGCGCATTGGAATAATATATCCTATAGGTTTGACATAGGACTGAGGTCGGTATGTCCCTATCGAGTATATTAAACTTAATTACTTGTGCAAGCTAGCTCAGAGGCCACTAGAAACTTCTTGACGACAAGAAGGGATTAGTTTCTGGCTGCCGCAAAACATGACCACTGTGTTTCCCTTACAGAATCAGGATGTGTCCCAGAGTCGTAGAAACAATAGATAACTATTTCACTCAGCTCAGTCGTGCATGTTTCAGTTATTCTCAGAGTTACACAGAAATAACAGACGGGCGTTTCAATAAAGGATTTATTGAACAGTCTTGTTTCTGTTGTAAAGTAGATGTGCTGTTATGATCACAAGACAGTATGCGAGATAAATGATGTATAAGGTGAGCAGTAAAAATAAATAATACTGCGTTAGCATTATCTTTTCAGCATATATGCATTTACATAAAATGACACAGCCTAAAAATGCGAGTACTCATACGATGCGTTTCTACCCTAGTTCTACCCCAGTATACCTAACCTATCCTAGGTGTAGGGAGAAGTAGGTGCTGTATCCCTGACTAGAGTATACCAAGAGTCTAGTATGCCAAGAGTCTAGTATGCCAAGAGTCTAGTATGCCAAGAGTCTCTCTAGGTTCTAGTCTGCTCCATACCTGAAGAATGAGAGAGGTAGGAATCTCTTTTCCGGACTTGAACTCCAACACCCCGCAAGGGAAGTTAGATCACTGGAAGCTGGACTCTCTGCGAGCAGGAAGGGCAGCGTCTTCTCAGTGCGTCTGGCCGGGAATCGGGATCCTCTGAAGTCGAGGTCTCCTCTGATTTACAGGGGTTTGGGAAGGTATATTTATACCTGAAAATGGTAGCATTGACGTGAGTTGGGTAGCGAAAGACGTCATGAATGAATCCCTTAGGGAATAAGAGGTTCATGCATAATGTATGAGTCCTTGAAGAAATCAATAGTCCTGGGCAAGGGAAACTCCCGCAGCCTGAGGGTCTGTTTTTCATGGACTCGTTGAGACGCTAGGGTGGACGGATGTCGGAAGCTATGCCTGTATTTGGTATGCATAGTTTATGCCTAAATAAGGCCTGGGATTCTATGCCTATATAAGGGCAGGTTGGGTTATGTCTATATAAGGACATGATTCTAGAAAGCCCGTTTAAGGACACCCTATGAAGTATACAACACCCACTCCTCTTTCGTGTAGACAACAATACTAAAATGCCTAAACATTTAGAATGCTATACAATAAAAACCGGAGTACCGCATATTTAAAACATATCCTAAAAGCTTTAAAAGACACATTTAAAATGCAAAGGTTTCTGTACATCAAGAAGCAGTGTTTTTCATTTCCTGCATAAAGTCTGAAATAAATGCATTTGGAACGAAATATAAAAGCAATATTTACATATGACGAAAATGATCGATAAGGTTGTTCAAATTCAAAGTCATTTCCTGTCATGAAATTTAAATGAACTAATTTAGACACACAAGATGACTAAGTGTCCCTGGAAGTACTGCCAAGTCTGTATTATAAGGCTAGTTTTACTTTAAGCAGATCGGAGTGCCATTTTCATTCGGAAAATGGGAAAAAGTTCAAATTTGGTATTGTTCCAAGTCTCTGAAAAATGAAGGCCAAATTGTTGCTGTTTGCACTGGAACACAGTATGCCGAATCAGAGTCATTTCACGAGTCTGGTGTAAACATTAGGTCATCTATGTCAATAGACAAAACATCATCCACTGTCGCTGGTGTAAGTTCGAACACCTCATGATTGACCGCACAAAGATGGGAAGCATTGCCCTCAGCATAGGTCGCTGCAGCAATGTTCGCGTCCATTGTTACCTGTGTGCCTGGAGTTGTTTCTCGTACCTCAGCAGCAGCAGGAGGTGTCTGTGAGATCTCAATGAATGCTGACATCAGTATCGGGAGCCTCTGGGGACAACACGAAGCATGGACCGTTATCGGGACCAGCAAAGTATCGACGTCCTTTGGCGCAGCTGATGGGTATGTTAGACAAGCGTCCAACACGCATTCTTCACCGCATAACAGGCAGCGTAGAACAGGTAAGATGCAAACTTGCCAGATTGGTCGGAATGACAGGAACCATGTGGTATTAAGGTCCCGTAGACGAGTCATGCCTAATAGCTGTACTATTCGCTCACGGCACTTTCTTTCAAGGAGCGCTTTCTCCATTTCGCTCAGAGATATTTCTGCGAAGAGGCTGGCCATAGCGCAATAGCAGACAGATGAAGAGAATTCCCGCAACAAGTGCTAGAATTAATGGTATGCCACCAAACACCGAATGTGCAAAGTTCGGAATGATTCCAAGTATTGCCTGTAACGGTGCTAAGAGACCGGTGCAAATGCTCTTAAATACATGTACAATTCCTGTTGTATCTGACATATTGAAGATACGTGATAACATTTCTACGAAATGTATGGGGCAGTTTGTACGTATTAAAGTCTGTATCTCAGCCGAAGTCCTTGCAACTTGTAGATCATAGGTTTCTCTGGCCGAGGTCAAAGGCACTGTTTGCTGTAAAAGCATGGCTTTCATTCTGCTTAAAGTATCAAATCTTATAAAAGAGACATTCAGTGAAGGCCATAAAGCCGACTCCCTGACTGTGTCTATTGGGGGAAACAATACTTGCATACAGCAAGTGACCCTGGAGTTGACCGTTACTAGATATGGGATGCCGGGCAACATTCCACAGCAGCTCTGATCATTCAACATGAGAACTCCCATTCGAAAGTTGTCCAAACGTTGGATTAATCACAGCAGCTGGTGAACTGTGCTGATGACAAGACAAGTTTGCCACAGAACCATTACAAGCACTGTGTAAAATAATGTCCTGACATATGAGTGAACCGGTCAGCGCATGTTTACAGTTAATACCGCTAAGAAACACTTCACGATCCCCACTCCAACATGTATGTGTATACGGTAAATTCCAAGATGTCTTAATGTATTCCTTACCCAACCTTTCATATTTGCCTGCTTGCATCTGTCTGAGGCAATACTGAAACTGAAAAGTTGTCACAGGTAATGTTATTTTGCCATGAATAAGCCATTCTGTAGCTGGTTTTTCTGCCACTGTGAATGGTAATTTGTCAAATTTTTCAATGCTCAGCACTGTATACCTCGCTCCTCTTTGTGCCAGTTCGATCTGTTTATCAGTTAGATTGTATTCTGCAAACAGAGACGACGTGTTGATGAAACGCCAAGGCACATAGCCCGCACGCAAAGATTGCAGCGTCCAGCTTAATAACATAATAGAATGTAATTGAGACTGACCTTGTTGTAACATAGCCAAATCTTGTTCTAGAATGTTGATAGCAGAGGATACAATGCCATCCAACGAATAAATTCTGGAGGACAAAGTTGTTAACCCATTGTCGACTACAGAGAGTGTTTTCTCTAAATTAATACGATCAAGTTCACGTATTCGTTCTGCAGCCTCTATCTGTGACACTTTCCATGCTTCGTTATAAGCAGCGTAGATGCCGGCATATATGAAACGTTTTTGACGCGGTTTTCTTGGTCCAAGCAAGAATTCCCTAAGATCTGCGTCGTGTGCAAGTAAGGTTAAGTGTTGCTTCACATCCTGTAGTGTAGATCTATGCAGCCAATCGAGGCATAATTTTCCTACACTATATGTTGTTACTACCCCCGGATGTTGTCTTTGGACATATCTTGGGTCTGGCCTATGAATAGTAAAGCCCTGAGTTTTGTTCAAGAACTTTTCCTGACAGTTATTTGTGTCTGTGGGCCAGATCAACCATTTTTTCCAATTAGGATGAGTTCTGTTGAGTTGTAGTATATTGTCAACTGTCACCACTGCCTTTGTAATATTATCACTGGCAGGAGTTGGCACAGAAGGTGTTTTCATCTCTTTGATCTTGGCTAATCCAAGACAAGATGTCTGTTGGACGGTGTCATTCAAAAACAGTATTTGTTCAGGGATAATACAGGCTCTAAATAAAGCTTCTATACCCTGTACTTGCCAATCTTTACTACCCCAGACAGTTTTTGTCTCAATTGTGTCTTTCCATAAGTCGAAACCCTGTGTAGACAGTCGGGCAATAAATGCTTCAGAGTAAATCTGTTTTGTATTTGTTAACATAATTTTCAGTCCTGTTTTGTTTACATTTTTATAGTAAAACGTTTCTGGATTAGATGTATTATAACCTGAAAAATATGGAAATTTACTAGCAAAAGTTTTCGAACTACCTTGTGGTGGTGTAGGACAATGTTCCCATTGATTAAACATAAACACATTTCTTGGATATGCAGTTTTGTGCAAATAATGATGACCATAGTGGTTATAACAATACAGTGTTTCGTAATCAGATGAACCTTCTAAATATTCATTTTTAGAAAATGCAGCAGATTTTTCTAGATCAAACATTATATCTTGAACAGTCTCTAAGTCCCAATCATCTGAATAGGTACTGGACGTTATCAAATCACTTAGTGAAATTTTAAACAAATGTGGAATGTTCAATTGTTCACTGGGGCCGAAGATTTCATAGTCTGTTTTGTCCCACACTATACCATCCTGTATAGGAACAGCTGTGATATTCACTGATGACAAGTCTCTTGCTTCACGATGGGAAGATTTATGTGGTTTCAAAAGCACGTTTACGTCTTTTCCTTCACTGTTCACATGGATGTATCTGCCATTTATAAGCACGCTTACAGTTGTTACCAAAGCTAGCCAGAGCAGGAAAACAAAAAGTCCAGATGTAATCCAGAGTTCAATCCATGGAGAAACCAGATAAGTCTTTTTCAGAAAGTGAATAAAGTCTTGTACTTGCTGCTTGATTTTTGATGATGCTGGCGTAGTTTCAGGTTCGCTGGGATCTTCTGAAAACGTATCAAAGTCAATGAAATAGCCAGAAGCAGTTCTGTCAATTGTTGGAATTGCATCAGGATTCGATGAAATCACAGGAACCAGTTCTTCACGTGTCACATTGGTGTAGACAGGTGTATTTGGACGAACTGTTATTTGGTTGTCAAGAGGGATGGGTTCCATTGCTTGGTTACTTAGTCCTTCATTTATTACAGCTGAATTCTCGATCGTGATCAGTCTTTCAGTCTGAACCTCTTGAATAGTAGCGAGAGGAGTGCGTCTGCTACTAGGTCGGAGTCCACGAGGCCTACTGTTTAGTATTGGCCACATGTTGTGGTTTGATGAGGTCGATTGACACAAATCTTTTCTCCTTTCTTCCAGCAAGGGGCGGCAGAAGTACTGTCCTTGTTCCTTGAACAGCTAGAACAGGTACCGGTTGTCTGTAAGAAGGTCCAAATTCCTTCTTGTCCGCGACTTTTTCTCTGACTAGATCCCCAACTTTTGGAATCCAGACAGGCCTTGCTGGGACCGCCGATTTTTCCCCAGTGGTGGTTGGCCGTAAGGATACGTTGTTTTGTTTCGTTCTTAATTTGTTAAGTTCCTGTAAAACAGCCAAACGATCTTTGATATCAAATTCTTTTTGTCCACCACTGTGCCTACGTGTTCTAAGTCTGGAACCCACATTCTTGTCCCAAACAGGACCTCATATGGAGTGACCCCCCCTAGAGAACTTCTTGGCAAATTATTGAGAGAGCGCTGGACGCTATTTAGGTGTCTGACCCACCCATCACCCGAGCCTAATACCCTAGCTGTTATAGACTGCTTTATGTCCCGGTTTTTCCTTTCCACAACAGAATTTCCCTCAGGATGGAACGGAGAGGAGTACCGCAATGCAACGCCCAGACTGGCCATGGCCTCCTTGTAAGCCCTAGAGCTAAACGCAGGACCCTGGTCAGAATGAAACGTGCCTATTGCGTATGTGCCGATAAAGACTCGCAAATCTTTTATAACAGTTCGAGCGTCAGCCGAGCGCTGAGGCCATAACCATAGGAACCTAGAGCATGAATCCACTGCAACCATGATGTATTTATAATTACCGTCCCTTTGCAAGGGACCGCAGTGGTCCAGGTAAACACAAGCTAATGGTTTATCTGAAATTAATAGGGGCGTCTGCGCAGGACGTTTCACTGTTGAGACTTTCATCTGTTGGCAAATATCACATTCTAAAACATAGTTCTTAGTTTGTTTCCGAATGCCAGGCCACCAATATCTCTGCTTTAGTAAAGATACTGTTGCCGAAACACCTGCATGGGCAGAAGCCATCCCTTCGTGTGCTGCTAGGATAAGTCCTAATCTGCGTTCCTTGTTTGGAATTACCCTATCCCCCACTCCAGGGATTCGAGCAAAAGGAACGTTATTCGCATCAATTACATAAGAGTACTTGAGTGGAAACTTTTTCAGTAACGCTGCACTGCTGCCTTTGCTCGAAGCATTGACAGCTAACATTATCTCACCGTCTATTTTTGTTTGTGAACGAGTGATCGCAGCTACGGAAGCCGTCTGAACAGCCCCTTCGCGGCTTCGTCAGCCAATGAATTCCCTGCAACGTGAACGCCATCACGATGATGACTCAGTGTGTGAATCACGTGAGCCTTTGGTAGTTCGTTTTTCAACAGAACTACCTGTTCCCAAAGCAGTTTGTGCTTTATTGTGCCACCCTTTGCATCCTTAAAACCATTTTCAAGCCAGGTTCGTATATAGTCATTATACGACTGAACACAGTAAAGGAATCGCACACTATCAGTGTGAGGAATTCTCGATCCGTACTTTCAAGTGCCAGTTTGAATGCCTGTAGTTCAGCTCGCTGAGCTGTACAATCACCTAGTGACTAAGTTTTTGTGACCATAGGTCTGAAGATGCCATTTCGCATGCGACCTTTAACGATTGCACACGCTGCACTGTAAGCTTGCTTACTCCCTGTTGCAGGCTGTGCGGATCCGTCAGTGTAAATTACGAATTCATACTGATCGAGAGGCAGAATCTCAGTGGGCAGAGGACATTCTTGTTCATATTGGAGAAATGCCTGAGTTTTTAAATCTGCATCAAATACATATTCAACATCAGTTGCAGCAAGAGAATTAACCCATTGTATCCATCTTGGATGTAAAGCTTTAGCATTTGGAATGCTTGCTTTTGTGACCGCTTCTAAAGCCGGTACTGGGGTAACGACAATTATGCGTTTCCCTTGGGCTAAGGCTCTTTCTTTTGCTACAGCTGTTTGAACTGCTGTCAGAATTTTTCAGTTGAACTGAAACGCATTTCCGCTTGTGTGTACAAATGTGATTTGTATGCAATTGGTACTTTCTCACCCTCATTAAAGGTTAAGTAAGTGAATCCACATTGACCCGAAATTATTCGAATCACCAAATTTCTTTGACTTACGCGTGTTTGTAAGTGATTTGTTGCTAACATGTTAGCTTGGAGTGAATGCAAAATTTCTGTGTGTTCCTGTGTCCAGTTTTTTATTGAAAAATCAGGTTTTATTAATGCGTAGAGAGGTTTAACCCTTTCTGCGTAGTTTAGAATGTATGTTCTTCCAAAATTTAGGAATCCCAGGATTGATTGTAAATGTTTTAGCGTCTTAGGAGGTTGGATCAGCGCACATTTCTCTAGAAAGTTAGCTGCCAAGCTCTTACCTTCACTTGAAAGCTCATATCCCAAAAATAGGACATTGAGATGGGTAATTCGGGACTTTTTGAAGTTGAACTTGTAGCCCTCAGAGGCGAATCCCAGTATAATGGTGCTCACCCTGTTCAAGTGTCGTTCTAAGTCATCGTCTGTCAGATAAATATCATCGACATAGGACAATGCCTCGTTGTCATAAATTTGTAGTAACTCCGTTACTCTTGCTGAGAATAAACCTGGGCTGTTCTTGAACCCTTGTGGGAGTCGACAAAAGTGACGCTGGGTCCCCATTATGGAGAATGCCGTTAAGTACCTACTTTCCGGTGCTATATTTTGACAAAAGAAACCGTTTGAGATGTCTAATGTTGTTTTGTATTTTTTACGCACAATGTTATTCATTAATGCTGTGCTGTGTGCATTTTGCACTGCAAAAGTTTTAGAACAAGTGTTTAAATGTCTGTAGTCCAAAACTAGACGATATGTATTGTCTGGTTTGGAGACAGGAAACAAAGGATTGTTCATAGATGAGGTGCAAGTTTCAATCACCCCTTGGTATTCAAGTTGATTTAAAGTCTCCCTGACCTGTTTTTAGCTTCTTGCTTAATAGGATACTGCCTTTGTGCAGTTGGTTCATGTTTCAGATGTATTTTATGGTGAGGTGAGTCCTCATCCCATCCTACATGATTTTTATATAATGCTGGAGCCTGGGCCACTGCCCATTTTCTGGCATATGTATATTTTAAGTGAATTGGTATATGATTGGAGAAGGCAGGCATAATTATGTCCTCGCCGTGTGGGCACTCCTGACAAACTGTGGTGGCCAGTCTTTTTCTGCTAGAAGTATGTCATAACCCTTTGATAGTTTTTCCCAGAAAAGTGCTTTAACCTGTCTAGGTTTGTCTCCCTCCATCCGGATTGTTATTTCATATAACCTTTGTGGAGTACTAACCCTGGTGTCTACAGTCTCTACTGTAATGTACTCATTCAAGTCCACTATCTACAGAAGTTCCATCAGGTTCTGGCGAGCTATTGTGACTTCTGCTGCACTGTCCAGCATTGTCTGAGCCCATTCTCCGTTCTTGAGTTGCGATCTCAGTATTCTCGGCATGTCTTACTTTAAGACCTGCTACTTTCTTTTTGGAGAATTGAGGTTTTGCTTTAGTTTTTTGAGCGTGTTTGTCGTCTTTCGATTTCACGCGTTCTTCTCTATGTTCTGTACGTCCTCTTCTTTCCGTAGTCTGTGATGAGACCTGAAAGGGACGAGAGGAACGTGTATCAGTATCTTGATACCTATCAGATTTTCTCAAATTATCCCTATTCCTGAGGTTATACCTCCTTTCAGAGGGCTCCTTTTGAGGAGACGTACCTCGGGATTGAGAACCTTTCTCGTTTGAATTTTGTTTATTAGTCTCCCACTTCTTTTTAGAAGATGTAGGAGTTTGTTTAATTGAGTCCTTCTCAGGACTTTCAGATAGTTTTGGTTTAACTGGTCTCCCACCCAAACTATCTCTGCCTAATTCTGCATATGATTGCTCTATAATTCTGGGTAGCTCTGTTTGATGTTCTGTAACATCGAATTCCCTTAGTTTTTGTCGGATCGCCACTGCTGCTGCCTCCCCTTTAATATTAGATAATATTATTTAGACCTGTTCAAAATTTTTCAGTAATTTCATACCTAAATTTAAAGCAGGCTCTGCCCCATATTCGTTTTGAATCTGTTTTAGGACATCTGGTATTACCGCAATTGACGGAATGCCGTGTGTTTTAGTGTAGATGGCAGCAAAGACTGAGCCCCAAGTGGTGCAGTCTTCCAGTTGTAGTGTGATCCCCATTGGTAAACTAATGGTTAGGATTCTGTGTTTCTCATGCGGGCTAGTATTTGTAAATACTGCTTCGATTTGAGTAATTTTTTGAGCTATCCAAAACGGAATTTACTCCCGCTTAGTGGGCATTTTACCCATGACTGCGTATAGAGTCTGTGGTGTAATTTTCAGTGTACTCCCCTGTGGAGGAGCTTGATTTGGAAGTGTTAATGGCTGTTGGACTGTGAAAGTCCGCATGACATATTGAACCAATTGTCTGTAGATTTTTATTAACTCTGTGAGTTGATTAAGTAGTTCCTCGTCTGACATTATTTCGATGTCCGGATGAGGTGTGTAGCCGGCTAGAATCGGCCATGTTGCTCCTGGTCTGCCTAGCGGACCGAGCCTGGTTATATTTCTGTGATGTTTTAGGGCGCTTTTAAACCAGAGCTGGTGCTCCTGGTATGTTAATGGAATTTCAATATCCTCGAAAGGAATGTATTCCTCTGGTTGTTCATCTTCTTTGTAGAAGTTAAACAAGTGAGTTACTGGATTGGATTCAGGAAATATTACCCATGAATAGAATACCTCTGTCTGAAAGGATTCGGTGCCTCTATCACGAAAACTGCTCTACCTCCTCTCGGAGATAGGCCATGTTTTATAAGTTTTAGAGTAATGGCTCTTCTTAAGTTAGGAGGAATGTCTTTGACACCCTCTTCGGCTTCATTTAAACCTGTGTTGTTAAACAACGCTGCTTGGGCTGGTTCAGCCGCAGCTACACCGTTTCCGGCGTCTACATTCATTTTGTTTTTCGAAGAGAAAAAAAAAATGTAGAACTAGTTTCAAGGAAACAAAGATAAGATGCACAATATTGTGGAACAGTCTATCCTTCAACGTTAAGCAAACCAAACAGCTAATGTATAGGGTACTGCCCTATATAGCCGTGGCGGATATTAACCCTGCCCACTCCAGACGTCTTTTGGAGTATAAGGGTAGGGGTCTCTGAGAGAAAAATAAAAGTGCACAGCTGAGTTACTCAGTATCTAACGTTGAATTACTGCCTTACCAAACGTTGGGCGCCATGTAGTGTAGCTCCTATTTCCCTTATAGGCTCTGCGCATTGGAATAATATATCCTATAGGTTTGACATAGGACTGAGGTCGGTATGTCCCTATCGAGTATATTAAACTTAATTACTTGTGCCAGCTAGCTCAGAGGCCACTAGAAACTTCTTGACGACAAGAAGGGATTAGTTTCTGGCTGCCGCAAAACATGACCACTGTGTTTCCCTTACAGAATCAGGATGTGTCCCAGAGTCGTAGAAACAATAGATAACTATTTCACTCAGCTCAGTCGTGCATGTTTCAGTTATTCTCAGAGTTACCCAGAAATAACAGACGGGCGTTTCAATAAAGGATTTATTGAACAGTCTTGTTTCTGTTGTAAAGTAGATGTGCTGTTATGATCACAAGACAGTATGCGAGATAAATGATGTACAAGGTGAGCAGTAAAAATAAATAATACTGCGTTAGCATTATCTTTTCAGCATATATGCATTTACATAAAATGACACAGCCTAAAAATGAGAGTACTCATACGATGCGTTTCTACCCTAGTTCTACCCCAGTATACCTAACCTATCCTAGGTGTAGGGAGAAGTAGGTGCTGTATCCCTGACTAGAGTATACCAAGAGTCTAGTATGCCAAGAGTCTAGTATGCCAAGAGTCTCTCTAGGTTCTAGTCTGCTCCATACCTGAAGAATGAGAGAGGTAGGAATCTCTTTTCCGGACTTGAACTCCAACACCCCGCAAGGGAAGTTAGATCACTGGAAGCTGGACTCTCTGCGAGCAGGAAGGGCAGCGTCTTCTCAGTGCGTCTGGCCGGGAATCGGGATCCTCTGAAGTCGAGGTCTCCTCTGATTTACAGGGGTTTGGGAAGGTATATTTATACCTGAAAATGGTAGCATTGACGTGAGTTGGGTAGCGAAAGACGTCATGAATGAATCCCTTAGGGAATAAGAGGTTCATGCATAATGTATGAGTCCTTGAAGAAATCAATAGTCCTGGGCAAGGGAAACTCCCGCAGCCTGAGGGTCTGTTTTTTCATGGACTCGTTGAGACGCTAGGGTGGACGGATGTCGGAAGCTATGCCTGTATTTGGTATGCATAGTTTATGCCTAAATAAGGCCTGGGATTCTATGCCTATATAAGGGCAGGTTGGGTTATGTCTATATAAGGACATGATTCTAGAAAGCCGGTTTAAGGACACCCTATGAAGCATACAACAAGGCCTCTGTATCCCAGTGCCACTGCACCTGCTGCATCGGTGGAAACTGCGGCCCTGCAGCCTGCTACGCAACTGGGCAGGGCTCTTTAGACTCTCCGCGTCTGTCCTCGCCCCCTCTCTTTTGCCCTCGCCCTCTAGCGCCCCCTCGGTTGTTCGGCTGTATGTCGGTGGACGGGGAACGGCGGCTCTGCCTCGGTAAAGGAGGGCCTGGTGCTCAGAGGGCACCTCGAGGCCTTCCCAGCAGAACCAACCTTTAATTGACATATAAGTCTCTGAGTAATTTATGTCTTGCTTTGGAAAAGGTCACGAGGGTTTTGAGTATAGAATAGATGAGAAATCAGGGTTGGTGTGTGCGTATTGGGGGGGTGCGGGAGGGGGATACACGTGAATCATGCCCCTCTCAGCAGCATCCATTACAGGGCGAGTCGCACCCGTAGCACGCTCAGCACAGTGCGCACAGTGGAGTACACAATTGTGTAGACTAGTGTGCGTCATTGTACTCCATTGTATAGGCTATGCTCCCCGTGCTTCTAGGAGCATTTATGATGTATTTCCTGCTGCCTCTGTGATAGATAGGTTTGCGATATCAGTGAATCACATAAAGTGCTCTGTCACGTCATTCTTGATAGCTCAAGTGGTGTCATCTGGTGGTCATTCACGTGATGCATTGGGTTGTGATGTGAATCTTATCACACACTGTCAGCTGTGAAGTAATTATTCATATCACGCGTTGTATGTAATATAATTTCACATGCTTTACTTTGCTTTTTCCAGGATGTTGGTACTTTTTATTTAGGCAGCATATTGCTCTCTTGTCTAGTGCGTAATTTGAATGGAGTTGCAAGTATATTATGGTTCTAAAAGCACTCGCTACCACCTTCCTGGCCTCTAGCAATTTTCAGAAACAATAAAAATGTCATGATAACGCTGATGGTTAATGTTTTTCCTAGAGAGAGATCAGAGTTTTGTCTAGTGGAAGTTTTGACTTATGGAAAGGTAGCGCAGAAGGTTAATGTGCCTGCTGCAAAGAACATGTACCTGATGCAGATCACAAAATGCACATGATGTAAATAGGTCAGTGAGTCACTGCTTTTGTCAGAGAGATCCTTTTGTTACTTGCAGTTTGTAAGGTAATATCCTAACATAAAACAGTGAGCTATTGAATGCTGCTAGTTTGCGACCTGTTTAGTTGTTTGTTAAATAAAAAACATCTGTGAGGTACTCAGAAATGCATTGTATCTCGAAGTCTGTTATGAAGCTCTGTGGTTATACTGAATAAGCAGCTACCTATGTTATATGACATCTCTTTATTAATGTAATAACTGCACTTTCACAATTGCTTTATTAACCTTCCTGCTTTCTCAAATTTGCTTGAAAATGCACCATTTGTCCACTCTTTTTCAAAATGTTCTCGGGGAGTATGAAAATCATTTTACGGCGCACCACTTTCAAATGTCACCAGCCGCCACTGTTCCTTCGCTTTATGAAAACAGTAGCAAATGCCTTTAAAGTCCTGACGTGGAATGTTAAGGGGATGGGCTTAGCGCATAAACGCCACCGAAGCCACTCTCAGCTCAGCCGCTGTAAGGCCCATATAGTTTACTTACCAGAAACCCACCTCTCTGCAGTTGAATCTCTTAAACTGCAAACGAAATGGAGGGAACAACTGTTTGCCACTACCTATTCTGGGTGTACCGTTTAAGGCTGTGGAGACTAGAATGGATATCGGCAGCTGCTATGTGCTTGTCAGTGGGAGGATGGATGGTAGATAGTTGATATTGGGTAGCGTTTATGCTCCTAATTCAAGCCACGATGCATTCCTCTAACATCTGTCCTTCATATTGGCTGACTGGTCTCACCTCCCCTCGATGATTGGAGGGGACTTCAACGTGGTCCTAGACATACACCTGGATTGCTCTTGTCCTCCTCTGCCTAGTACCGCAGTACTCAAATAGGCATGGGTGCTCCGTGAATGGGTATCAGGATGGGCCTTGAGTGATGCATGGAGGGAACTTAATGCAGGTATGAGAGAATATTCTTTTTACTACCCCCGACATAAATTACACTCCTGCCAAGACCACATATTATGCCCTGTATACATGCTGGCGGACATCACTGATTCCACCTACTGGGGTAAAACCCTGTAATCACAACCCCCTGGAGCTTGTCGTGTGGTGGGGCAATATCCCTTCCCCAGTCACCACGTGGCGATTAGAGCCCCAACATTTTGAGAACATAGTATTCAAAGATACTTTGGCATCAACAATTACAAATTACTTTGCAGAAAACACAGGCACTGCCTCCTCCCCACTGGTTGAGTGGGAGGCCTGTAAGGTGATTATATGTGGAACATCCGTATCTACTGTAGTGGGGGCACAACACTCAGTGCTGGGCGACATCAAGTGCACTGAAACACGGCTTGCGGCCCTCGAACGTGAGGCAACTCATGACGACTCCCGTGAGGGCGAACTTTAGGAGTGTCGCATTCAATATGCGGAGTTCCTGGAGTGCTTTTGGAGTATAGATTATAGTTCACACACTCAGAGATTACACACTGAAGGTGGCAAGGCTGGAGTGCTCCTGGCGTGCATGATTTGTCTGCAATTGTCCCCCACCCCCATCCTGTCACTGCGCACGCCCACGCAAACCCACTACACCACTAAAGTGGATATCAATGAAACATTTAGGGACTATTACGCTTGTCTATATTGCCCCCGCACTTCCCCATTGCCATTACAACATTTCTAGGCGGCCTGCAGCTGCCCCAGGTCTGACTGTCCCACCAAGCGGCGCTACGGACCCCCTGATGCAGGAGGAAATCTGCAATGCGATATCTGAACTCCCATGCAAAGAAGACCCTGGTCTGGACGGCTTACCAGTTGAATTTTACATCACTTTTGCCTCCTGATTGCTGACATATCTAGCAAGATTATCCAAAACTTTGCTTGAGACTGGCTCCCTTCTGCCCACAGCTCGCCAAGCACTAGTTACGTCCTTGCTCAATTCAGGCCACAATTCGGAGGACATGTCCTCTTACAGGTCCCTATCTTTGCTAACAACCGAATATAAGATAGTGAGCAAGGTGCTGGCGAGGCGGCTGCTCCCTATTCTGCCGGACTTAATACACTCTGGTCAAAACCAGTTTGTCCCACGCCGGAGCACCTCCTTAAATATTCAACGTATGTACCAGGTCATGGAGTTGGCGAAGGCACATTACCCCGCTGCAGGATGCCTCTCCCTCGGCCTCCAGCAGGCGTGTGATACCGTGGGATGGGAGTACATGTTCTCCACACTGATGAGGTTTGGAATCTCCCAGACCTATATTAGTTGGGTCAAACTCCTATACACAGATCCCAGTGCAAGAGCACGGATGGGCTCACACATATCTACCCCTTATGCAGTACATTAAGGCACTAGGCAGGGATGCCCCCTGTCTCCACTTCTCTTTGTAATTGCTATGGAGCCACTAGCACAGAGTATCAGACTGGTGGTGAGAGACTGGTGTTTAATCACAGGGCCCGCGGCAACATGCTGTCTCCTTGTATGCAGAAGATATGATCATATACATGGGTGACCTAACCATGGATCTATCGCCCCTTGCCATCCTGCACTATACATTTGGTGAACTCTCCGGCTTTGCGTTAACCATGCCAAATCACATGCTTTCTTCTTCCGGGAGTGTACACTGGGGGATACAGTATGCATAGGTACACATAATATTCCTATAGCCCCGCACACCTTCCGTTACCTCTGCATACAGATTCATAGGTCCACGGCTGACCTATTGGATGGAAACTTGAGCAAGGCCATCACTTCACTCCACTCACAAATAAGGTTTTGGATCACATTGCCACTTGCGGTGGCGGGAGGCTTGACACTTTCCAAAATGGTAATGCTGCCCCACTTTCTATATATTTTTGTCAAATTTCCAGTGGTGGTCCCCAAGGTATACTTTAGGCTGCTCGATTCTTTACTCATTAATTTAGTGTGGGGCACAGGCAGACGCAGAGTAGGCCTATCCAAGCTGCAGCTCCCGCCAGTGGAGGGTGGGATGGGCGCCCCTGAGGTCTGGGATTACTGTTACGTGGGCCAGTTACAGTGGTTACCTTATTGGCTAGCTGCATTTCCCCTAAAAAGAGACTGATTACACGCCACAAATGTTATAAATGGGTAAGCTGCATACACTACTGCTGCCGGGAACACAGCGCCCCCGCCTACCATTACTGACTAACGCACTTATATATTAGAAACCGGCCCTTAAATAAATGACTGCCCCCACACGTAATGCTCCCAACATACCAATTCGCAGACTTCCTACTCCAGGGGGTCCTCCTGCAGCATGCCGGTTAGAACCTTGGGCATCTGCTGTAGTACATACATTGGGTGATTTATTCATGGATGGAGAACTTATGCCGCATCACAACTTTATTATGACACACAGACTGTCTGACTCCCTGGGTGCTCACGCACACACTGGGCGCTAACGGGATCAGAACCTGAGACACACTCCTTCATCCAGTTGGTGCATGAAATGGGCACGGGTAGACACCTCCTAGTGAAACGGCTATATAAAGGCATAGGCACACATTTGCACGTGTCATTGACACCTCTACGTGCCCGGTGGGAGGAAGATCTTGGCCGTGTCCTACATGACAAGGAGTGGTGCTGGCTCCTGGAGTATCCCCGTTTGATGCCCTGCAACTCCCGGTTCAAATTCATCCAGTTTTCACTGCTGCACAGAGCATACCTCACACCCCAGAAACTGCATAAGTTGTTTCCTGCGGTGCCTCATGCAGACCCTGAAGACTTAGGGGCAGATTTACAAGAACTGGCGCATCTCTGCATATCAGCAGAGATGTGTCAGTTCATTTGCGTCCCGTAAAAATACCCTTGCGCCACCATGGATGCGTCACATTTACAATGCGGCGCACCGTGGCGCAAGGATAGACAGTTGCCTGACGCATCTTTTGGCGTACAGGCAGCGCATTGCTGGAGTCGTGTCGCAAGCACGACGCAACTCCAGCAATGGTTAGGAATGCCTATTCCTAACATGCTGTGTCACTCCTTACGCCTGCTTCAAGCAGGCATAAGGTTTTGACGCAGTGGTGTCGTAAAAGTGACTCAGTGAAATCTTGTAGATTTCACTGCCTCACTTTTACGAGGCTTTCTCACGTCAGAACGCCCACCCTGCATACATTATATCTGATGCAGGTATAATGTAGCGCAGGGCTTTACAACGTGACGCATCTCCCTAGATGCGTCACGTTGTAAATATGTTGCAACGTGGCGCATTGTTTACGACGCCGCTGCGTCACAGAAGTGACGCAACGGCGGAGTAAAGTTGTCGCAAGGGGCTTCTAAATCTGCCCCTTATTGCCTATGCTTTGGGACTGCCCCTCCTTGCGGTCATACTGGGCGGATGTTCACTCCTCCCTGACGGAACTGACAGGCGTCCCTCACTGGAACACCACGGAGCACTGCCTTTTAGGTCTGTTCCCATGCCCCAAGACCTCCAAAACCATGTCAAGTTTGTAGACCTCACGTTCCTGCTTGCCAAGCGACAGTTTACCAGGCACTGGACGTCCCCCAGAACCCCCCTTGCGGCCATCTGGCTTGAGGAGGTCATACTCTAGGGTACAGCAGAGGGATGCGCACCTCGCAGAGAGAAATATTGGGGACTCCGCAAACAGCGCACAGCTTCCGTGTGGGATGGCTTACTCCAAACATTTAAGTCTCACAGGCCAGGGACTGCAGTTAATGATCAATCGGTGAGCCGGGGGGCTAGCCTGGTGTCTGTTGATGCCTCCGGGGCCCTTACAGAGCTACATTCACAGGTTAGGATAACTGTGTCGCCCAGATGCTCCGGTGTACGGTAGGTTGACCCCGTATACTGCAAATTGTTCACTGAGTCTCACTTATTGCAAGCTCTTGTAAAATGACTTTGAGTGTCAACAGCTAGTGCCTCCCTTTTAAAATAAGATCCTCTGCTAATCAGATGGGTAAGAAGCTTTGCGGTGGTTACATGTGACCACGTGTGCACGTGTGTGTGCACCCTTGTATGGACTGAAGAATTTGACTATTGTCTAAGTCAGCCTGGTATCTGCGCACGTGTCTAAGTCAGCCTGGTATCTGTGCACGTGTCTAAGTTAGCCTGGTATCTGCCCACATGTATCTAAGTCAGCCTGATATCTGCGCAGATGTAGCCCGTCATTGATAGGATGTTTAATGAATTGTTTGTAGCCACTTTTGGCCTTACTGCTATGAAAGAAGCGCGTTGGTTGTGTGGCTATGGGATATCAGTGCTATGGGGGAGACAAAAGTTAAGGATTAGTGGCCAAGTTATCGACAGAGGAGCATGCAGACCTGAGCTCAAATCCCAAGTTCTCCACTTGATCAAACTGTGTCATCCTGGGCAACTCAATCATTTCTTCTTCAACTGTCTTATCTGCGAGATTTGTGTTGATTCAGAATCTAATTAATTCTCAGAATTGATGGCTGCATTAAAAGAAACCCACTCCTCACTCTGTGAGCTGAAAGTCCCTGCAAAACACAATGGCTGCAGTGCGTTTCGTTAGGGGTTACAACTTGAAATGTTGTCGCCTATTTGTGCCCGGCAGACTAAGATCCTGGTAAAAGCCTGGAATGGACTATAGAGGTAATATAAGTGGTGCCCCAGACACTGTTGCTGGCTGTGACCAGATGGCCATGGCAGAACCATCGTAGGGCCGGACTGGCCATAGCGGGCACCGGGCGTTTCCCCGGTAGGCCGCTAGGGTGGGGGCCGGTTTTGGGCCCCTGGGGGCCGTTTTTGTTACCGGGGGTCGGCAATATCGGCCCCCTGTAACAAAAACGGCCGAAACCGGCCCTCGCAAACTGCTCGGCTGCACTCCCCCTCACCCCAGGGGGGGCCGGCTGAGCAGTTTGCCAGGGCCGGTTTCTGTTCCCAGTCCGGCCTGGTGATCAAGCAATGTTGAGAATCGCAATGGAGGGGGAGGATCGGGGGGGGGGGTAATGGGTTTTGAAGTGCCCATGTATATGATGCCTAGGCTTTTAACGGTGCTCTATGTTGTATTATTCTTTTTACTGAAAATGTCAATAAAAAGAATTTGGAAAAAAACCTAGAATGAACCACCATTGTGAAGGACAGCCTATTTCCAGTATGAGAAGATGGTGACCGCCATCTGACCAGTGCTTTAGAATCTAAAAAATAATATCTTTTATAACTGTAGAAAAACCCTTTTCCTTACAAAACTGTGCTTTTCTGCAGACATTTATGCGCCCGGCTGTTCCAGGTGGGTTGGATAAAAGCTCTTTAGCATTTAATCAAAAACTGCATTAAGAATCCTCCTGATGGGCGGATACCACTCACCAGAACTAGCCTGAAATGTGCATCCTTCCAGGGCCCCAGTCGGTTCAGTGCTGCATACGTAATCCCCCTGAGAAGAACATTATAGCTGCAGGCAACCAAGTCCTCTCAGCTCAGCAGGGGCCTTGACTGAGCAAGGAAGAAAATGTACACTCCCACAAGGCGGGAGCTGCAAAAATGCTCCTGTCGGGTGGGAGTACACATTGTTTCCCTGCCCCCGACCTTGTCGCAGGGAAATAGAGATTGCTCCCGCCCAGCGGGAGCAGAAAGAATTACCTGCTCCCGCCTTGCGGGAGCAAAGCTGCCTACCATAGCACCCAGGATGGGCACATGCGGTGGAGCCATCGGGGCGATGGAATATGGTCCCCAAGGACCATTAAGGCTAGTTGAGGGGCGTGCACCCCTCTCCACTTGAAAAAAAAACTATGGCCCAGGGGTATTAGGTCCCAGGGGCCTGTAAAAGTTCAGGGTCGAATGTCCCCGTCCCCTTAAAAAAAGGCTATAGCCCTGGGAGATGGGGTCCAATGGGCCGGTAAAGACTTAGGGGCTGATTAGGATGGCGGGCGGATGTCCAACGCCGGGCCGGCGGTGGCGGCCGCCGGGCCGGCGGTGGACATCCACCCGCGATCGCAACCCAGAAAACCGCCGGTCAGATTAGGATGGCGGTGGTGGCCGCGGCGGTGGGAAATTCCGACCGCCGCTTTTCCGCCGGTTGCCATCCGCACTCCTGCCTGGCGGATGGAGCAGGACCGGGAAAATGGTGGCCGTGCCGAGCAGGCTCCGCCGGCACGATTATGATGCCGGCGGTTGCCAGCCTTTACGCAGCGGTCAAAGCGCCATGGAAAGGCTGGCGGAGATTGTCTTCCGGGGCCCGTAGCAGGCCCCCAATGTGTTGGGGGGATGTGGGTGCACTGGGGGGTACCCATGGTCCCCCCGTACATTTCCCTGTACCAGGTGGCAGGCACTGTGCAGTGCCTGCCACGCAGTGCAGGGAAATGCAGGACATGCTCCTTTCGACATCGCGGCGGTGCTGCGGGCAGCAGCAACCGCCGCAATGTTAAAGCCCACGATCGTACGGCCGCAGTCGGATTTCGACCGCGGGCCATCGTAATTCGGCCGGCGGTTATGTCGCGGTCCATGCGGGCGGTCTTTTCCCGCTACCATGGCGGTCGGGGAGGTTTTCCGACCGCCATCCTAATCAGCCCCTAAGGGAGGGGGCCGCGCACACCTCTCCCATAAAAATGGATATCCCTTGGGAGAACAGGGTCACTCAGTCCTGTAAAGGCTCGGGGAGGGGGGGTCACACATCACCCTCCCCAATATTAGGAGAAAAAAAAGAATTGCCAGCTCCCCCTGGCACCCAGGATGGGTGCTAGCAGGGGGGTCGGCGGGCCGTGGGGGAGCTGGAGCTACCCCACCACCTCCAACAAAACGTAATCATCTGGGTGTCCGTGTTGGGCATCGGAACACCCAAAATAAAAAAATAATGAATAATAAATGGGACGCAAGAGCCGCTCATTCATTATTCACTGCAAAGAGCACCCCATAATGCTCTAGGGCATATTAACATAACATATTTTAATGCATGTGGTGCCCTTAGAAGAGGAAGGGGCACCATCAAACATTTTTTTAATGAGGTGGGGGGGGCCTCAATAGCTCTGCCTTACTTAAAATGACACCCCTTATATTAAGGCATGTGTGTCCGCCGGAGTTTGGGCACCAGCGGGGATTGGGAGCACAGCCTGGCTCACGACCTACCGCAATCCAAGGGTGGCATAAAGTTGGTTGCCTACGGGGAGATGGACGTAACTACGCTGCTCACGGTGAAAGGCTGTGCGCAGCGTGGGTTTGGCCTTCCGTACGGTGATAAAATATTACTTTATGTTAAAAAAATACCTGATATTTACTGAAAAACACAAAGGTAAAGTAACGTTATAGTTAGGTATAGTAATAATATCTTACTTTCCATTTTTAAAAAAACCTTGGAAATTCACTGGGAAAAAACAAAGATAAAAGGGACGTTATAGTTTGGTGAAAATGTTAGTTAAAACATGCACTTATAACCCCCCTTTAACCTTTGTTTTTTTTCAGTGAATTTCTGAGGTGTTTTTAAAAATGGAAAGTAAGATATTATTACTATACCTAACTATAACGTTACTTTAACCTTTGTTTTTTCTGTGAATATATAAATAAATATATATGTATATATATATGTCAATCAATCAATCAATTTGGTCTTTATTTCGATTGTCAAATCATTAAAGACATTATACATTGATAAAAATCTAAAAATTCATATTATAAACCATTAAAATCCAACATATAATAAAGCTTATAACAAACTGAATCACAGATATAAAACATTTAACAATAAGAATAATAAAAACAGAATAAAAATAATTTACATAAAACCATTAATATGCCATCTTAGAAAACATTCAGTTGTGGGAAGAAAATCTATGTACGTAATCAGTAAGGGATAAAAGCAGCTGTAGGGTCGTAAGTGCTAAAGACAGTAAAAAAATAAATATATATTCACTACTACATTGTCCTTGTAAGTTTTGCACGAATGGCCCACATCCATCCCAGAAATTTAGCGAGGCCAATCACTGTAGACTCACATATATCTGACTTTAAAATCCTTAGTGCCTCCGCACCCGACCTAGTTCCAAGATTTAAACAGACTGGTTTGAGCCATCTGTTTCGAGGGGCTTTGTAGGCAGGGCAAACAAACAGAATATGTGCTAGCGTTTCCTTCTGTGATGGGCATACAATACAAATGTCTTCATTCTGAGGGTGCCATTTACATGTAAAGGACTTGATGGGAAGTGAACCCACTCTAAACTGGTGGTACAATTTCCTATCTTTTGGTACAGTGATAAAATCCCAATAACGTTCGTACAAATACTCATGTTTGTTCTCCAGAAAATCCCTCGGCAGGGTAGGATTCGTTATGGATGAGAATCGTTTCGTCATAGTCATGTTCCAATAGGCTGCCTTAAACTCTTTCTTTGAAGGGAAAGAGTTACCTGCGGGTTTATCCCATAAGCTGCTCATCCCCATGTCACCCAGGGTATCTTTTATCCTTCTCAACCAGGAGATCTTACATGAGCTATCAGCCCGCCTGGTTTCAAGAAGAGCTGGGGCGTACAGGGCCAGTTCGGGGGTAACCCATAGCCTTCTCCAATAAGCCACAGGTCTAAATCGGGCTAAGTCCTCAATTAGATTGCAGCCCAAATCAAGATAAAGAGGCATCAGTGGAGTCGATGATGGGAGACATAATAAGGCTCTCACAAACTTGTTTTGGGCTGCAGTCAGGGATGTTAGATCTTCAAAGCCCCACAGCTCCGCCCCATAAAGAACCGAGGTACTGATTTTAGTTTTATAAATCTTTATGACAGGAGCTCCTGGTTTTGTGTGGGATAGTCTCTGCTCCCTCATAAGGATTCCTGTTAATTGGGCATGTTTGAGAGCCAACTTATCGATCTGGGGTTTCCAGTTTAATTTCCTTCCTAAGGTGATTCCCAGATACGTAAAAACATCGGTCTGCTCTAGCTGGACTTTGTTCATAAAGACACTCCCTTTAATGGCCTTGCGATTATGGAGAACCATAAACTTGGTCTTCTCCACGTTAACCTCTAGGTCATGATCGCGGCAGAACTCCTCGAACCTGGTAAGGGCTGTCTGGAGCCCTCTCTGGGTCTTAGATAATAACAGAGTATCGTCCGCGAACATTAACAGGGGTATCTTCAGACCTGCAAGAGTAGGGGCATCTGTGGGATAGTTTGAGTAGTATTCCACGACCCTGTTGATGAAGAGGGAAAACAGGGTCGGGGCAAGAACACACCCCTGACGAACCCCCTTAGATATTGGGAACTTGTTTGTAACTTCCCCATTTATACCCCAACGTACCTGGGCAAAGTTAGAATTATGCAAGGTAGTTAAAATGGTCAATATTTCTGGTGGCATCCCCATATCTATGAAGGCTCTCCACATTTTAGCGCGGGGCACCAGGTCAAAAGCCGATTTAAGATCAATGAAGGCTGCAAATAGTGTACCCCCTCCTATAATTACCACCCTCCAATAGATAGTCACAAACCTGAGAACCTGGTCAAAGGTGCCGGTGTGCGGCCGAAACCCTGCCTGCATTGGTGACAAAATATCAGAATCATATATATATGTAATGATTGTCATATATATATATATATATATATATATATTATCTACTGGCGGTCGCCAGTAGATAGTTATAGTTAAAACCTATTATCCATAGGAAATCCGCGACATTCTATTTGAAATAACGTTGGCGCCGGTTGACGAATCTTCGCGAATGTTTCCAACTTGTTGGGGCGCTCCGGTCCGCTCCTATCCTGAAAGTCTCGGGGTGTTACGTTAAGCGGGGGCCGAGAAAAAAGGGGGGTCCCAAAACGCGTTTTCCCCATTCATTTTTCCATAGGAACCTTTAGTCGCAGCTACAGCCCGAACTGCTGAACGGAATTACACCAAATTTGGCAAAGAGGTAGCCCTTGGTTCAGTGTCGTGCCTTTTGCTTAAATGGTGTAAATCCGTTCAGTAGTTCCTGAGAAAATCAAAAGTAAAGTCACATATATATCTGGGCGGAGCCTAACCACACATGTCATCGTGAGATCTGATTGGCTGTCAGCACTTCATCCTGGAATTGCTGGCAGCCATCTTGGGACCAATATAAATGATAGTACCTCATTGAAATGCATTGTAGTGAATAGAAGATTTTGAGGGTCACCTAAAGGAGAACTATAAAGGGTGATAACAGGCTTTAGTTACATTAGAATTTATTTGTTGATGGTACCATACTAATTTTAGGAATTGTGGTGTATTCTAAGGTGATTTTACCATGTGAAAAACCTTCTGCTGGGATATCATGAATCATGTTTGAGAGAACACTATTTTCTCATGCTTGTCCCATGGAGGTTTGGAAGGTGCTCCAGAAGCTAAAATGAGAGCATATTTTCTGTAAATTCACATTATCTTTCTCACTCATGTGAGAATGAAGTCTGACATTCTCAGTAAAACATGTACATCCAACAAGGGCAGAGACTGTCAGTTGATTCCTTTGTGTTCTACTGCAGCTTCCCAGAGTGTTCTAAAGAACAACTAGAGTGCTAACAGCCTTACTTATGACAAAAGTATGGCACACCTGAAGCCATCTTGATTGGAATAAACTGGTAACACTTAAACAATTTAATTTAAAAAGGAACAAAATGATGGGGTTCATTTTGTCATAGAAATTATGGTTAGTGCTGTAGAAAGAAAAATTAGGACATGTTTCAAGTGTGATCTCAAATATCTTCCTGTTATATTTCAACAGGAGCAGCCTGCCAGTTGATGCCTTTGTGTTCTACTGCAGCTTCCCAGAGTGTTCTAAAGAACAACTAGAGCGCTAACAGCCTTACTTATGACAAAAGTATGGCACACCTGAAGCCATCTTGATTGGAATAAACTGGTAACACTTAAAACATTTAATTTAAAAAGGAACAAAATGATGGGGTTCATTTTGTCATAGAAATTATGGTTAGTGCTGTAGAAAGAAAATTAGGACATATTTCAAGTGTGATCTCAAATATCTTCCTGTTATATTTCAACAGGAGCAGCCTGCCAGTTGATGCCTTTGTGTTCTACTGTAGCTTCCCAGAGTGTTCTAAAGAACAACTAGAGCGCTAACAGCCTTACTTATGACAAAAGTATGGCACACCTGAAGCCATCTTGATTGGAATAAACCAGTAACACTTAAAACATTTAATTTAAAAAGGAACAAAATGAGGGGTTCTTTTTGAAATAGAAATTATGGTTAGTGCTGCAGAAAGAAAAATTAGGGCATGTTTTAAGTGAGATCTCAAATCCTCTTCTATTTCATTAGAAAATTCTGACATGCAGACTGAAACAATCACTTTCAATACCAGCAGCAGACTACCAGTTAACTCCCTGGTGAGCAGTAGCTTTACTCCAGTGATCTAATGAGCAACTAGAGTGCTAACATTCTGAATTTATGGCAGATGTGAGACATCTGAATGCCTTCTTGATGGAATCAAAGTAAAAACTGAAAGCATTTCCTACTGAGGAGACTGCAGTAAATGAAGAAATTAGGAAACTTCATAACAAAGAAGTCTTCCAAGATGGCCACCAGTGAAAAAAGAGCCCAAATGTAGAACAAATATTACCCAGATGTAGCCCACATATAGCCCAATGACAAAAGTGTGCAAAACACTTTTTATTTTTAGTTTTTTTGCAGTTTTATGTAGTGCAGACTGGTCAGGTATTGGAGCATTGCATCTTAAAACATGTCCCCCTACACTACAAAAACACCACTGCACTACCTTAAACCCTAAAACACTACCCCCAGCACGACCCCCTACACTACCCAAACACCACTGCACTAACCTAAATCCTAAAACACTACCACCAGCACGACCCCCTACACTACCCAAACACTACTGCACTACCCTAAAACATGACCCCTACACTACACAAACACCACTGCACTACCCTAAACCCTAAAACACTACCCCCAGCACGACCTCCTACACTACACAAGCACCACTGCACTACCCTAAACCCTAAAACACTACCCCCAGCACGACCCCCTACACTACACAAACACCACTGCACTACCCTAAACCTTAAAACACTACCCCCAGCACGACCCCTACACTACCCAAACACCACTGCACTAACCTAAATCCTAAAACACTACCCCCAGCACGACCCCCTACACTACCCAAACACCACTGCACTACCCTAAAACATGACCCCTACACTACACAAACACCACTGCACTACCCTAAACCCTAAAACACTACCCCCAGCACGACCCCCTACACTACACAAGCACCACTGCACTACCCTAAACCCTAAAACACTACCCCCAGCACGACCCCCTACACTGCCCGAACACCACTGCACTGCCCTAAACCCTGAAACACCAGCCCCTGCATGACCCCCGACACTGCCCGAACACCACTGCACTGCCCTAAACCCTGAAACACCACCCCTAGCACGACCCCCTACACTGCCCGAACACCACTGCACTGCCCTAAACCCTGAAACACCACCCCTTCACGACCCCCTACACTGCCCGAACACCACTGCACTGCCCTAAACCCTGAAACACCACCCCCAGCATGACCCCCTACACTGCCCAAACACCACTGCACTGCCCTAAACCCTGAAACACTACCCCCAGCAAGACCCCCTACACTGCCCGAACACCACTGCTCTGCCCTAAACCCTGAAACATCACCCCCAGCAAGACCCCCTACACTGCCCGAACACCACTGACCTAAACCCTGAAACACCACCCCCAGCACGACCCCCTACACTGCCCGAACACCACTGCACTGCCCTAAACCCTGAAACACTACCCCCAGCATGACCCCCTACACTGCCTGAACACCACTGCTCTGCCCAAAACCCTGAAACACCAGCCCCAGCACGACCCCCTACACTGCCCGAACACCACTGCACTGCCCTAAACCTTGAAACACCAGCCCCTGCACGACCCCCTACACTGCCCGAACACCACTGCACTACCCTAAACCCTGAAACATCACCCCCAGCACGACCCCCTACACTGCCCGAGCACCACTGCACTGCCCTAAACCCTGAAACACCAGCCCCAGCATGACCCCCTACACTGCCCGAACACCACTGCACTGCCCTAAACCCTGAAACACCAGCCCCAGCACGACCGCCTACACTGCCCGAACACCACTGCACTGCACTAAACCCTGAAACACCAGCCCCAGCACGACCCCCTACACTGCCCGAACACCACAGCACTGCCCTAAATCGTGAAACACCAGCCTCAGCACGACCCCCTACACTGCCTGAACACCACTGCACTGCCCTGAACCCTGAAACACCAGCCCCAGCACAACATCCTACACTGCCCGAACACCACTGCACTGCCCTAAACCCTGAAACACCACCCCGTGCATGACCCCCTACACTGCCCGAACACCACTGCACTGCCCTAAACCCTGAAACACCACCCCCAGCGCGACCCCTACACTGCCCGAACACCACTGCACTAAACCCTGAAACACCACCCCTGCACAACCCCTACACTGCTCGAACACTACTGCACTGCCCTAAACCCAGAAACACCATCCCCAGCACGACCCCCTATACTGCACGAACACCACTGCACTGCCCTAAACCCTGAAACACTACCCCCAGCAAGACCCCCTACACTGCCCGAAAACCACTACACTGCCCTAAACCCTGAAACATCACCCCCAGCAAGCCCCCTACACTGCCCGAACACCACTGCCCTAAACCCTGAAACACCACCCCCAGCAAGACCCCCTACACTGCCCGAACACCACTGCACTGCCCTAAACCCTGAAATACCAGCCCCAGCACGACCCCCTACACTGCCCGAACACCACTGCACTGCCCTAAACCCTGAAACACCACCCCCAGCACGACCCCCTACACTGCCCGAACACCACTGCACTGCCCTAAACCCTGAAACCCCACCCCCAGCATGACCCCGTACACTGCCAGAACACCACTGCACTGCCCTAAACCCTGAAACACCACACCCCTGCATGACCCCCTACACTGCCCGAACACTACTGCACTGCCCTAAACCCTGAAACACCACCCCCAGCACGACCCCCTACACTGCACGAACACCACTGCACCGCCCTAAACCCTGACACACTACCCCCAGCAAGACCCCCTACACTGCCCGAACACCACTCACTGCCCTAAACCCTGAAACATCACCCCCAGCAAGACCCCCTACACTGCCCGAACACCACTGTCCTAAACCCTGAAACACCACCCCCAGCAAGACCCCTACACTGCCCGAACACCACTGCACTGCCCTAAACCCTGAAACACCACCCCCAGCAAGACCCCCTACACTGACCGAACACCACTGCACTGCCCTAAACCCTGAAACACCACCCCCAGCACGACCCCCTACACTGCCCGAACACCACTGCTCTGCCCAAAACCCTGAAACACCAGCCCCAGCACGACCCCCTACACTGCCCGAACGCCACTGCACTGCCCTAAACCCTGAAGCACCAGCCCCAGCACGACCCCCTACACTGCACTGCCCTAAACCCTGAAACACCACCCTCAGCATGACCCCCTACACTGCCCGAACACCACTGCACTGCCCTAAACCCTGAAACACCAGCCCCAGCACGACCCCGTACACTGCCCGCACACCACTGCACTGCCCTAAACCCTGAAACACCAGCCCCAGCACAACCCTGTACACTGCCCGAACACCACTGCACTGCCCTAAACCCTGAAACACCAGCCCCAGCACGACCGCCTACACTGCCCGAAAACTACTGCACTGCCCTAAACCCTGAAACACCACCCCCAGCAAGACTACCTACACTGGCCGAACACCAATGCACTGCTCTAAACCCTGAAACACCACCCCTGCACGACCCCCTACATTGCCCAAACACTACTGCACTGCCCTAAACCCTGAAACACCACCCCTCAGCACGACACCCTACACTGCCCGAACACCACTGCACTGCCCTAAACCCTGAAACACCACCCCAGCACGACCCCCTACACTGCCCGAACACCACTGCACTAAACCCTGAAACACCACCCCTGCACGACCCCCTACACTGCCGGAACACCACTGCACTGCCCTAAACCCTGAAACACCACCCCCAGCATGACCCCCTACACTGCCCTAACACCACTGCACTGCCCTAAACCCTGAAACATCACCCCCAGCACAACCCCCTACACTGCCTGAGCACCATTGCTCTGCCCTAAACCCTGAAACACTAGCCCCAGCACGACCCCCTACACTGCCCGAACACCACTGCACTGCCCTAAACCCTGAAACACCACCCCCAGCACGACCCCTACACTGCCCGAACACCACTGCACTGCCCTAAACCCTGAAACACCAGCCCCAGCCAGACCACCTACACTGCCCGAACACCACTGCATTGCCCTAGACTCTGAAACACCAGCCCCAGCAAGACCCCCTACACTGCCCGAAGACCACTGCATTGCCCTAAACCCTGAAACACCAGCCCCAGCATGACCCCCTACACTGCCCGAACACCACTGCACTGCCCTAAACCCTGAAACACCAGCCCCAGCACGACCCCCTACACTGCCCGAACACCACTGCACTGCCCTAAACCCTGAAACACCAGCCCCAGCACGACCCCCTACACTGCCCGAACACCACTGCACTGCCCTAAACCCTGAAACACCAACCCCAGCACCGCCCCCTACAATGCCCGAACACCACTGTACTGCCCTAAAGCCTGAAACACCACCCCCTGCACCACCCCCTACACTGCCTGAACACCACTGCACTGCCCTAAACCCTGAAACACCACCCCCTGCACGGCCCCCTACACTGCCCGAACACCACTCCACTGCCCTAAACCCTGAAACACCACCCCCTGCACCGCCCCCTACACTGCCCGAACACCACTGCACTGCCCTAAACCCTGAAACACCACCCCCAGCATGACCCCCTTTACTGCTCGAACACCACTGCACTGCCCCAAACCCTGAAACACCACCCCCAGCATGACCCCCTACACTGCCCGAACACCACTGCCCTAAACCCTGAAAACCACCCCTGCACGACCCCCTACACTGCCCGAACACCACTGCACTGCCCTAAACCCTGAAACACCACCCCCTGCACGACCCCCTACACTGCCCGAACACCACTGCACTGCCCTAAACCTTGAAACACCACCCCCAGCAAGACCCCCTACACTGCCCGAACACCACTGCACTGCCCTAAACCCTAAAACACTCCCCCAGCACGACCCCTACTCTACCTAAACACCACTGCACTGCCCTAAACCCTAAAACACTACTCCCCGCATGACCCCTACACTACCCAAATACCAATGCACTACCCTAATCCCTAAAACACTACCCCTGCACAACCCCCTACACTACCCAAAGACCACTGCACTACCCTAAACTCTAAAACAATACCCCCCGCACGACTCCCCACACTACCCAAAGACCACTGCACTACCCTAAACCCTAAAACACGACCTCCTACACTACACAAACACCACTGCACTGCCCTAAACACTAAAAAACTACCCCCAGCACGAACACCTACACTACCCAAACACCACTGCACTACCCTAAACCATAAAACACTACCCCCAGCAGTAGCCCCTACACTACCCAAACACAACTGCACTACCCTAAACCCTAAAACACCACCCCCAGCAGTACCCCCTACACTACCCAAACACCATTGCACTACCCAAAACCCTAAAACACTACCCCCAGCAGTATCCCCTACACTACCAAAACACCACTGCACTACCCTAAACCCTAAAACCCTAAAACACTAACCCCAGCACGACCCCTACACTACCCAAACACCACTGTACTACCCTAAACCCTAAAACACTCCCCCAGCACAACTCCCTACACTACCCAAACACCACTGCACTACCCTAAACCCCATATCTACCCCCAGCATGACCCCCTACACTACACAAACACCACTGCACTACCCTAAACCCTAAAACACTACCCCCAGCACGACCCTCTTCACTACCTAAACACAACTGCACAATTTGTTTCAGGCATTGCAACGCAGGCCTGTGGTGCTTACTGGAAGTACCTGGTGGGCTGGTTGGGCCCCAGGGACTCTCAGGATTCAAGGTGACCTAATCCCCCAACTTAAAACGCGCCACGGGGCGCGTTTGCACAGTGGTGAAGGGAGGGGCGGGGCCTCAGGTGACATATGCGCAAACACGCCCTGTGGTGCGTTTTAAGTTGGGGAGTTAATTCCCTTTGAATCCTGGGGGCCAACTAGCCCACCAGGTACCTTCAGTAAGCACAACAGAGGTGCGTTGCAGAGAGGTGAAAAAGGTGCGTGGCCTCGGAACGCCTCTCTGCAACTCAGCTCTGTGGTCCTAACTGTAGGTACCTGGGGGGCTAGTTGGACCCCAGGGACCCTCAGGATTCAAGGGGATTTAATCCCGCAACTTAAAACGCACCACGGGGCGCGTTTGCACACATGTCACCTCAGGCCCCCTTCCCTTCACCACTGTGCAAACGTGCACTGGCTCTGGTTAGTCAGAGTCAGTTAACACCAGTACCCGTCTGAAAAAGTTGTGGGCACTAACCCTGGGCATAATACTTTGATACGCTCACGAAGCATGCAAAGTTTGTGCTACTACGCACATTGCACGTAGCAGAGTGAATAACTGTGCTAATCAATGTAGCATAGCAGTAATATAATAAACTCCTTCAAATGCTTTGATAAAGCAATTTTCTATGCTAAAAAGCATATAACCAATTCACGAAAATGAATTTTGACAATAAAATATCAAGCAATGAGAGAGGTGATGATTTTGGAGTCCCCCTAACCTAGGGGAGGACCAAGCAGATGCCTTGAACACAAAAAGCATATCATGTGAACGATTCAATGGTGGTCCCTTCCTCCTAGGACCACCCCAAGCACAGTTATGGGCAAAAATACAATCCCAACCAAAGGCCCTGCAAAGCATTATGGGACGAGATAAGCAGTGGGCAGTGAATATTATAGTGTTCAATATCAAAATAATTCTACAAAAAGCTGCAGTTCAACTAGTCGTTACTAGGTGTCCCTCACGAGTCAAATGCAAAAGCATTGAAATTATTAATACATCAAGCTGCAGTTCCACTAGTCGTTACAAGATGTCCCTCACGAGTCAAATGCAAAAGTATTGAAAACCTTTCATGAAGCTTTTGCATTTGATAAAAATACAAATGAAATACGTCCATATATTTTAAATCTGTATTAAATGTATTACATTTGTCACATTGGATGGAAAAGCTAGTTGCAGGTGTCAAAAAGATGGATGTATTTTACTCAATGTTAACTGATTGTTTCCAGATGAGTGCATGATAAAAATTCAAGTTCTGTCTCATAAAGGTGAGAGATCCTGTTGAGGTAATGAAGAGCGGGATCATTCAAAATATAAAATTACACAAGAGAAAACTGTGGCATTCTCACCCCTTTTGACCCCCTGTTTCAATGCAAAGTGTCTGTGGATGCTAGTCTAGACGGTCTAGGGGGGATGATTTCTCAAGTAAAGGAAGGGAAAGAGTACACTGTGGGGTTTGCGTCAAGAGCCTTACGGCCGAGTGAAAATAATTATTCGGTTATTGAAAGAGAATTGCTGGCGTGTTGTTGGGCTGTCGAACGTTTCAAGTGTTTTTTGTGGGGAAAGACTTTTGAACTATTTACAGATCATAAGCCTCTTATTCCCATACTGGAAGGTCGGATTGTCAGAGACCATACCCCCAGGATCGCCAGGTTGAGTTCTAAGTTGTTACAGTATAATTTTGTTGTGGCACATATCCCTGGTGGGCGCAACACACGAGCTGATTATCTTTCAAGGTCCCCTCTGCCTCTTACTAAGAATGATTTTGATCATGATGCGGATGACGATTGTCTCATAGCTGCAGTTGACGTTTGTTGCGTGGGGTCGTTCAATGAACATGACTGGTTTTCTGCGATGGAGTCTGACCTGGTACTTAAGAGAGTGAAACACTTTATTGTAGCTGGTTGGCCAAAGGAAAAACACTTGGATAGTGATCTACATCCGTTTGCCAAAGTTGCGGATGAACTTACATTGGAAGGGGGAGAGATGATCATTAGTGGGGATAAATTTGTCCCTTCAGAGTCTCTCAGGAGTCGCATCATTGATGCTGGTCATGAGGGACATCTGGGGCAAACAAATACCAAAAGAAGAATTCGGGGTGTGTATTGGTGGCCATCCATGGACCGACAAATCAATGATGTGGTGGAAGGATGTATAACTTGTAGTACCAGCGATAAAGTTATTAAAATTGTCTCACCCCCAGTACAACAAGTGGAAGTACCGAATAGTCCGTGGTTGAAGCTGGCCATTGATTTTGTAGGACCTTTCAATGTGCTTCCCAACAAGTGCAAGTTCGCGTTGGTTGTGGCTGACTATTTCAGCAAGTGGTGGGAGGTCCACTTCATGACAGATCCTAATTCCCATGAAGTCATTAAGTTCCTCCAGAGTCTGTTTGCCAGGGAGGGTTTTCTGAAGGAAATTGTATCCGACAATGGGGTACAGTTTACCTCAAAGGAAATGTCTGAGTTTCTTGTTCAGTGTGGTATCACCCACCGGCGTGTGGCCTTATATCACCCACAGGCCAATGGTTTCATTGAGCGGACGAACCGTATTCTGGTTGAGTGCATTCAGTGGGCTGTTTCATCCAGAGTGGACATTAAAGAAGCTGTCCAAAGTATGTTGTGGGCGCATCGCACCACACCTAGTGCAGTTACGGGATCAAGTCCCTTTGCTCTTCTCAGAGGAAGAGAAGCTTCATTTCACATGTGTCCTGCTTGGATGAAAAGATGGGGATTATGGTTAAAATGCCAAGAGAGACGAGACAATGGTGACTCCTTGTTGTCACTATCTGTTCCCAAACAAGGGGGTCTTGATTCCTCCTCTCAACCCCTTGCCTCAGAAGTTAGTGATTTTAAGTCCTCTGTTTCGGTTGGGGATTGGGTGAGGATTAAGTCTCCTCTCAAGGTTCCTAAGGGGCTGTCAAAATGTGGTCCTCCCGTTAAAGTGGATGCTACGTCACGCTTTGCTGTGAGGGTCAATGGGAAAAATTGGTGGAATCTGTCCAGAATCTATAAGATTCCCATGAAGGTTGTAATGCACCTGGGTTTAGACTCAGGAAACACTGCTCGCTCTGTTTCTCCTCAAAGGGAGACCACTGTCAATAAAAGTACTTCTTTGAGATATGTACCTCCACGGAGGAGTGGGAGGACAACTGTCCCACCGAATATGTTAAAACTGTAAATTATTTCCTATTTCTTTGAAAAGCATTTTTTTGTTTTAATTTCTCCTTCCTTTAATTTTCTTTTGCCTCGCTCTTCTTTCTATTCTCTTGTGATAGTAATGGAAAGAGAGGAGATGTTGTAGTAGTTTCCCTCTAAGCTTGTTCCACGTGCTCTCTATCCCTATGATGTCATTCTCATGTCAATGGAATGCTGTTGTTTGAATCCCAGGAGAGGCAGTTCCTGGAAGCTGTGGAGATGAACAGTCAATAAAGTATGTGCTCTTACCCCTACCGTGTGTGGCGTAATCACTACAAAAACCTCTCACACCATGGATATAATCGCAAATTTCAAAAGGCTCCCTTATCATTCTGTGCCATTATTGTGTCACCTTCGGATGACATTAATACTTAGTAATTTGTTTTAACATAAATCTTCTCACCAGTATCCCACACTCACATGCTAAGAGTCGTAGGATAATCTTTTTTGACTGTGGGCTCTTTACTCGCCAGAATTATGTTAAGTGCAAAAACACAACACATATAATACAAAATTACAAGACACCATTGCAAACAAAGATTCTACATAAATAAAAAAGACCTAGAACAACCGAGACCACTGTTATATCATACATTGACTTGAAGGTATGCTGCAGATTCAAGGGGTTTTCAAATCAACATTTTTGATTTGGTGTTAGAACTGTAGGAAGTGGAAGTGGCCGGCTTTAGCACTGGTGGAGCCCTGTGCGGCAATGTTTGTTGGTGCCCCCAATGACTCCCTCTGCCAAGGATTCCCTCACTACCACCCTTTAACAGTGCCCCTCGAGTCTCCATAACCACATTCTCGCTCAGATGCATTTAATTTGATTTACAGAGCCACTGATACCAGTGTAGGGTGTCAGAGAACTTTATATCACACACATTACACAGAGACAATCAATCATGCGTGTGTAAATCACTGTATAGGAAATGTTACATAAGACAATGGACTACAAGGTGTAGGAGTCACATGACAATCATACTAGTAGACAGTATAGTTTAATAATGATTGGTCTGGAGAAACACAAACTCTGAATTTAGAACGTAATACCATGGTTGGGGGTTCTCTTTAATATAACAAACACAAGGAGATGATGGACGGAGCGCTGAAACTTTTCAGACACTCACTCCCAGTCACAGATCTGGGTTGAATCCATCATCGTTCTTTAGCTCACTTTGCCACCCCAGTTCAGACACAGCTATATGCAAATCAGTCTTGACCCTGTGCCTCATGAGAACAGTCCAGCTCGAACTGCCAAGCCATGTCTTCCCTGGCCAGGAAACAAGCATCCTGGGACCGGTTTCGGGGTAACACCCCTCATCAGCCAGGCTAGCTTGAATCCAGTGGCAAAGTGAGCAAGGGTCCCACGTCTGGGCATACCCTGCCAACTTAGGGCAAATAAAGCAAACACAAGTTGCTCACTTTGCCACTGGATTCAAGCTAGCCTGGCTGATGAGGGGGTTACCCCGAAACCGGTCCCAGGATGCTTGTTTCCGGTTCAGGGAAGACCTGGCTTGGCAGTTCGGGCTGGACTGTTCCCATGAGCCACAGGATAAAGACTGATTTGCATATAGCTGGGTCTGAACTGAGGTGGTGAAGTGAGCTAAAGAACGATGATGGATTCAACCCAGATCTGTGACTGGGGGTGAGTGTCTGAAAAGTTTCAGCGCTCCATCCATCATCTCCTTGTGTTTGCCTTGTTCGCCCTAAGTTGGCAGGGTATGCCGAGACGTGGGTCCCTTGCTCACTTTGCCACTGATTCAAGCTAGCCTAGCTGATGAGGGGTGTTATCCCGGAACCGGTCCCAGGATGCTTGTTTCCGGTTCAGGGAAGACCTGGCTTGGCAGTTCGGGCTGGACTGTTCCCATGAGTCACAGGGTCAAGACTGATTTGCAAATAGCTGGGTCTGAACTGAGGTGGCAAAGTGAGCTAAAGAACGATGATGGATTCAACCAAGATCTGTGACTAGGGGTGAGTGTCTGAAAAGTTTTAGTGCTCCGTCCATCATCTCCTTGTGTTTGCTTGGTTCTCTTTAATAACCAGAATTGATTTCTACCCAAACAAACCCCTTTTGCAACATTAGGATGATCAAAGACTGGGGAAAAAACCATGATGCTCTAATTTATACCTTGCAATTTGCATGCAGCGCTTAGATGACAGTTAGTAGGTCATTGTTAGGATTTTGACATATAAACTGCAAGTAACAAAAGGATCGCAATGACAAAAGCAGCAACCCACTGGCCTATTTACATTATGTGCACTTTGTGATCTGCATGGTACATGTTCTTTGCAGCAGGCATATTAACACTCTGCGCTACCTTTCCATGAGAAAAAACTTCCACTTGACAAAACTCCATCTCTCTCTAGGAAGAACATTAATCACCGGAGTTATCATGACATTTTTATTGTTGCCAAAAATTGCTGGAGGCCAGGAAGGAGGCAGCAAGCGCTTTTAAAAACATAATATACTTGCAAACATGACGCTCCCACCCGAAGTGAGCGCTCAGTGCGATATCACCGGTCGCACCGCCCAAGAGCCTCCTTGCTCAAGGGTCCTGTGACCTCAGTGACAGAGTCACTGTTGCTCTAGGGTGTGCTGCTTCATAGGCCTGCCCAAAAAGACTTGAGGTGAGCTTCAGTAGGGGTTGTGGTGGACAGGCCTTCAAGGTTAACCCACACTTGCCACCGCTAGGGTCCACCTGCTGGTGCTAAGACACCAGGGCTTCTAAGGTCTAGCAGCGCCTTCTAAGGTCATATCGCCGTCCATCACGGGAAAATAACTCCGTGTTAACGTCTAATTCTCAACACGGCTGTAACATGCGATAGTGTCCCGATAACGCGTCAAATGTCCGCAATAAAATTACCGGGACGGCAATAAAAATCTAAAGCCCAACGTGAAAAAAGTTGCGATGGGCCCAACTGCGATAAAAAATACAGCAATAAGCAGCGCCAGGCCTGCAAGTCCCACAAGTCAGGCGGGGAAAAACCACTATAAAAGCGGCAACAAAAAACACAAACAAAACACAAACAACTGCGAAGCACCATGGAGGTAGCCGGAGCGAGTACAGAGGACAACCAGAACCCCACAAGCCCCACGGAGGACCAGCCTGGGACCTCGGGGTCAGGGAAGGGCAAGGAGAAGAAGAAGAGGAACCCGCCTTTCAGTACGCAGGAAAACCAGATCCTCATTACGGAGGTGATAGAACACCACCACCAACTGTTCATCACCTCCACTGTGTCATTGGCAACTAAAAATACAATATGGCAGTCCATCTTGGCCAAGGTGAATACAGTCGGAGTGAAGAGAAGGGAAGTGGACGACTGCAAGAAGTGCTGGACTGATGTGAAGCGCAAAACCAAGCTGAAACTCGCAGCCAACCTGAAAGCAGCAATGCAGACTGGAGGTGGGAGTCCAGCGACACACCAGGAGCTGGATGAGATGGAGGAAATGGTGACCTGAGTCATCATTGGGGAGACGGTAGCAGGAGCTGGGTGACCGGACACTGCACAACATGACCTGAGCCAACAGCAACAGGGTGAGTAACGACCAGGGACTGGGGGACGGGGGAGATGGGCACAATGGCACACATGCACAATTAAGTATAGCACATCTGCGGACAAACCATGCCCAAGAGTCACAACTCCGACCAAGAGCCCAATTTACCCAAGTCTGCAACATCTCAGCACTGTATAAGCACAGAAGTGAAAGGCACACCGCCTGAAAGGGAGAAGGGCCAGCAAAATCAGAGCTGAAGGGGCAACACACCCACAATGCAGCACACACACATAAGAATCAGAGCATCTCAACATTGACAACAATGTGGTACAAACTGCAACACTTTCACAACAGATCAGAGGACACAACTGCCGCCGCTTGTGTGTAGAAAATGGCCATTCGCATTTGGCATAGCAGGAAACTGTGAGATGACAATGTACAAGTACAACCTCACATCCCTGATGGTGTAGAAATGTCAACTGTCCCGCATCACATAGGCATCTCCTCACAAACAGTCACAATGTACATTGTCAGGCAGTCTGTAAGTAAACTTGTACAATGCGTCAACATACATGTGAACACAATGTCAATCTGCATCTCCCCTTCACATTGCAGAGGGAGAATTAACACCTCCTGCAGAGCAGACCCAACAACTCAGCACTGATGATGAAGAGGACCTCCCCAACATCGACACAGATGCCCTCCAACAGCTCATGGACGGCTTCGGCACCCCACCTCCAGGAGCAGGGCAGCCCAGCTGCATCGAGGAGACCCCATCCCCTGCACAGACCACACAGCAGGAAGCACCCACCACCACAGCTGTCTCCCAGGACCCCCACGACCAACACATGGCATTCCAACGCCGTGTGTCAGGGTGCCAGGAGAAGATGGCTGATCAGCTGCGGTGGGGTTCGACCTCATGGCAGCCAAACCAGATGCCATACGTGGGTGTCTAAGTCCCATCAGGGACCACTTACAGTCCCTAACGGACACCGACTGTCTGCTCCATGCTCTCCAACAATCCATGGCTGACATCGCTGGAGTCATGACTCTGAGCCAAGAACAACTGTCTAGTCAGAGTGGCTCCAGCGATGTCAGCCGGGAGTTGGGACACATGCGGAGGATCATGGAGAACATGGAGCGGATGCAGGCGGAAAGAATGTTTGCCACGGCTGCACACCAGCAAGATGTAGCTGTGATCTTCCATGCCCTGCAGATCCTCGTCATGGCATTGCCGCCACAAGGCCTGGCGCGGATGAATGCTGCTGCTACTACTCCATCCACATCTCCGCCCCCTGAAGTGTCAGTGCCACACAGTGCGGCAGACATTCCACCACCCGCCCCTGATGTGTCTGTGCCACACAGTGATGCAGACTAAACACCACCACCCACATGTGAGGCACCTGACACATCAGAGGACGAAGATGATGATGATGAATCTGGCTTTGTGGTAAGAATGAAGTGGTAGCATTCATCTCCGCCATATGGCCTGTTTCAGCTTGGTTCTGCCCTCTGCATCATGCCCTGGAATAACACCTTCCACTGTCCCCCGATACACTCAGCGACACTCACCTTTGACCTCGACATGGACTGCCATATTTTGATTGGTTACCAATGACACAGCAATCACACTGCGGACTGAAGTCTCCCTCGTCCGATGAACTTGTCAATCCCTAAAGGACTCTGGCTGGCCCTCCACGGGGAAACAATGTAAAGTGGGGTTTACATGGCCCTGTACTGCTCCAGCTTCAACACTCCACTGAATGTGAATAAAACATTCTAATTCACACAGATGTGTCGTGGCTATGAGCAATCAAGTATGAAAGTATACTCCATGGGTAATGCTATCAATGCGCATGTATGGCAGTGACCCAGATAGGCAGTGAGAGACACATTTTCATTCAAATCAACACTCATCACAGTTGAATACAAGTGAAGGTGCGTAGACTTTATTAGCATATGCGTGTCAGTACGGGCAAGATAAGTGCCACAACATGCAGACCAATGCAGCAGTATGTCAGAATGAGGAACGTTGCCAAGCGCTGCTGTCCACTCCGGGGGAGTGCCTCACCTTTCACAGGTGTGTGTTAACCCGCGTTGTTGTCCGCTCATGTATTCGGAGTCCAGGCGAATGCAGCCATGTCCACTGTTGTCGTGGGATATATGACCAGATCTCCAAGATGCAACAAGGTGTTGGGACATGTGCAATGGGTTCCAATCTGTTGTGGCTGCAGGTACATAGTTACTCGTCCATGAAAGCGATTGTAGCTTCGTATGCTAACATTTCCAACATGAGGTTGTTCTCGACTTCATCAAACAGGACGGCGAGGCAATCCATTAACAGGTCCGGACAGATGTGCTGCGCCCACCCCCTTTCACCAATTAGCACTACAGCCCAATAGGGGAGCGGTTCAATGTGGTCACTGCACACGAGGAGTTGTGCAATCTCCCAGGTCCAGCTGCCAGCATGTATGCCAAGTATCAAGGCATCCCATAAACGGGTATCACGGTGACACTCCTGGTCGTGGGCCAACAGGGGGTGCACACACATGTCAAAATCCAGTTCAGCTACCGTCCTGTTGGATAGGCAGACATCCATGGACCACTCGAATATGCACGATCGACAATGCAACACAGGCTGAACGCAGGTGACGTTGGCAAGGCGGAAGCTTAGCCGGTAAATGATCTGCAGCACTGTCAATGGCAGTGCCCCCAGTAAACGCAGCATACGTGCACGGTACAGTTCCACCTGACAGGGGTTGTACATGTGTCCGGGATGTTCTGCCATTGCGTTAGTGGCTCTGGTTGAAGCTGCACTTTTCTGACCTGCGCCAGTTCTGTGGATGAAATGCCACAGCTCGGATCAATGAGTTGTTTTAGTGTGCAAAGGTTGTATGCCTGGGATGGTGTGGGAGTAAGTGTGAAGGCCATTCCATGCAAGATAACTTCGAGCAAGGACTTCTGTGTGTGGGGTGTGTATACGTTGGTCTTTCATCGTGCTGTGCATAGTGTGGAAGTCGTTATCAGCTGCTATAGCATCTGTCAGGGGGTGCCGGGCACATGCAATTCTGAGGTCGGAGGTGCAGATGTGCTTCCGCCTGATAGTTCAGACATAGGAGCTTTCATCCCTAATGTCAGTTTGTCATCTGCTTGCATTCAGGAAATGTGATGTGGCTTGTTGGGGGTGGTGTGGGATGTGTGCGACTTTGGGATTCATGTTTGACATGTCTTGCATGTGGCAAATGAGCGGCATCACTGTGTGTTACGTTGCCTCACAGCTGCTCCTCCCTCCCCCCGAGCCTATTTACTTGTGTGCGCTGCGCGGTTGCATCACTTGCACTCCTACGGCACACCATTGTCATGCCTGTCTGCGCATGTCCACAAGCCTGACAACGACACTGTGATGTTGGCCGTTGAAGGTGGGCGGCCACGTGAGTGTAGGCCTATGGTAAGGATAGGGCGGACACAGTTGTAGAGTTCATGCCTGGCTGAACTCGCACTGCGATTAAGGCTAGGCATTTGGCTCACGCTGCGGCAATACAGATACACACAACACTTGGCATGTATGAGCCAAGAACCCCAGCGGGCTTGCGCTCCTTCATTTCTCCATTCGTGCGAGCCCGCCCTCCGGGTGCATGCTACATTGCAACATTGTCGATTGCGGGCTGGGTGGCGCCGACACTACAACAGTGACACACGCATTAGTTACTTCCTTGTCCAGGCCAGAACTGAACCACGACCAGAGCATCGGGCAAATTCTTCACACCCCTACGCTGGACTGGCGTATGCCGGCCCAGCCCACCCCGCTTACAGGGGGGGGGACAAAGCTACGTGTCCAAGGTCTTACCCACTGCCTGAGGTGACATGGTTGCGTCCGCTGTCCACAGCACAATGCAATGTGGTAGGGCCCGGGGCCATCATGCATACATAATGACCACTCGGACACACTTAGATAGATAGTGGAACTGGCTACGGGCACGTGCGCCCGGCCCCTTTTTATTACCAGGGTCACATGTCCAGTGACGCCTGTGCTGGATGGGTGTGGGGTGAGTGTAAGCCAGCCCTCAGGGATTGGTTGGTGCTGGCAACAACTGGAACAGTGATCACGGATCACACACACAAGACTCAATCATCAAGGGTCCATGACTTGCAGTGCACTGAGGTAGGGGCACCAGATCTGGAATCACACACACAAGACTCAATCATCAACGGTCCATGACTTGCAGTGCACTGAGGTAGGGGCACCAGATCTGGAATCACACACACAAGATTCAACCATAAAGGGTCCATGACTTGTGGTGCACTGAGTTAGTGGCACCTGAAGCGCTCAGCGGGTGTGCAGCCAGCGATGCGTCGTCCGGGCAGGTCGCACTGGAAGCAATGTCTGTTGCCTACTGGACGGCGCCATAAATTAATCAAGACTCAATTTGACTTGGGGGACCTGCTGACCGCAGTGTAGGAAGAAGGCAGTAGTCAGCACACACATGTGTCGCGGAAGCCAGCGATCGGCTGAGGAGGCTGGCGGTCACGGCGGCGGACTCGTGGCAGGGTGAGGGGCGCCGCCCTGGCAGACGCGTTGGCCATCCTGGAATTGAACCACGCCCAGGGGCCCGGCCTATTTATTCACACTCCTACGCTGGACAGGCGTACGCTGGACGAGCCCACTCCACTTACGCTTACAGGGGGGACGACACAGCTACATGACCGAGGTCTTCCCCACTGCCTGAGGTAACATGGTTGCATCCACTGTCCACAACACTACAAACACCAGCAGTATATGTCCACATGGACATGTCTGTGCTCTGCATACTGAAGTCTGTCCAGCACATCACCGCCACAATTGGCATTGTGTACATTCTTATTCATGGGTGTCTTGCCTCCTTCACACATACTTGGTTCCCACCTCTCCCCACATTCTGCAATTGTGTGGCTGAGGGGCCATGCCGTTTTCAGAAGGTCAGCTGACTTGTTCTGCGCTGCCTCGGTGGTAGTCCTGGTTGGGGGGGGAGGGTGACGGGGGGATCTGGGGGTGGTGGCGGTGGGTGTTGTGGACCTCTTGGGTCTCCGAGCTGCATGGTCAGTAGCTCCATGACATGTGTTGGTCTTCAGATGTGGCTGTGGGCTGGGCTCCCTTTCATACTGCAGGTTGTCGTCCTGCTTAACACCAGTAAAAGGCAGGTGTTAAATCCCTGCTGCTAACGCGCCTTATCGCCTTTTTTTGGATCGCATCGCAGATCTGGCTGGTCGTTGAGAATATCGCGAAGTGGTGTTTTCGTGTGTTTTTGCACAGGTACGCCTACTCTGCATATCATTAGTGTTAGTTGTCGCTCTCATCCGTGGCGATGTTTTTTGCGGGAAGCTATCGCTGGAAAACTGGTGATATAGGCAGTTTGCACCAGCTTGAGAATTGGGCGATAAATCTATCGCCACTTTTGCGGCGCTAAAGTGCCGATAAATCGGCGATAAGTCCTTGAGAATCGGAAGTGAAAAATGTCAGAAAAAGACGACCTTTCCAGCAAAAGTGTTTTTTTTTGGGGGGGAACAAATAAAGGAAAGAGGGAGTAATGGCTACAAGGCCCAGGAAAGGGGGCCCCCACACCTGGACCTTGCAGCTTGCTCTAGTGCTTAGAGGCCCAGGGAAAGGGGGCCCCCTCACTGGGCCTCGAAGCAGTAACCATTTCATAAAACACTGCCCTACCATGGCAGTTCAACATACATTTTAAATGCACATTCCCATCAAAAAAACGGGTGATGCAAAAGTTAACAAAAGCCAGTTGATCTGGCTGCTCCCTCCTCCCCTCACCCACCTCTCCTTACCTGTGTCTGGCTGGTCCTGGAAACAAAAGGGCCTTCTGTCGCCTAGAAACAAAATGCAGAAAGGGAATGGCCGGTACTTAACAGAGGTGTTGCCTCGCCTCTGACACTGTGAGCCAAGATAATTGCTGGCCCGGCTGCTGTGCCTTCCCCAATCTGTTTGTCTCTTCCCCCCCCCACCCCTGCACCCCCAGGAATGCCACCACGCCCTGACAAACAAGGTTGAGACATCTCGCATTTGTAGTGGGGTTGTGTGGGGCAGGGGGCCCTGGAGGAGCAGGTGGGCTTACTGTGAAAGTGTGGCATAGCACAGTGAAGTGGGCCCCCTGTTTTTTATCTGAGCGCGAGGCCCTGGGCAGCTGCCCATGCCTAGCACCTGCCCTGCAAAAGATGAAACCTTTTTCTCTCCCTACTAGACCCAAAACTCTAAAACTCCTTAGAGTGAGTATCCTTGAAGCCTGCAGCTAGGACCCCGCCCGCCCCCTCCCTCTCCCCCCTCTCAGATGCCAGACTCCTACACACGAAGAGCAGAGAGCGGAAATCAATAGATCGTTGTCTCTGCCTCGGCGCCGGTTTAGCTCTCTTGGGCTACAGACCTTACATATTAGATTGACTCCAAGACACATTTTTATTAAATGTCACTCTCGTCAGAAGGAAATCGGCGGTGTATTTTGATTACACTTCAAATCTCGGCCCCTTCCAGCCGGAGACGCGGAATTTCTTACTCGTTTTGAAGTTCTTTGCAGAAGAACTTTGAACCCAGCGCCAATACATTCTGGCAAACGCTGGAAAAGTCTAATTGAGCGCAGAGGCCAGCGGTTCAAATATTTTGCATTTTCTGGAACATCGTGTTTTTTGACTGCGTCGTGGGTCAAGTCTTTTCAAAAGAGGGTGTTGGGCATTGTACACACATTCCAGCATCAAGCCTTTCACAGAACGCCAAATGTATGTCTTTACAATGCAATGCATGCAGTTACCACGCATGTCCTTTCCACGTAGATGCCTTTACCACGCAAGCCTTTACCACGCAGATGCCTTTACCACGCATGGTAAGTATATATAATATAAGTATATATAATTTTTATATAACTTAATTTATAATTTTGAGGGTGGAGAGCCCCCAAACCATATATATATATGTATATGTATATATATATCACAGCTCCATAGATCTCGCACCTACTTCGCGCACTCACGAACGGGTGCTTTCTCGCGGGTGGTGCCCCCGCTAACATCAAAGCTCCAAACTTGTAAAATCTCCACAACAAGAAAGAAAAGCACTCACGGGAGCGAGTCCAGATCTTTTATTCACGGACTCACAGCAACCAGACGCATTTCGGCAGTCGCCTTTTTCGATGGTAATCAGGCGCGCCGGAAACGGCCATTATTTATTTCATTTTCAACCACAACTCGGATCGACACAAAGAAGGGACCAATTCATGTCAAACAAGGCGCCATCTTACAATGTGCATAAATTCAAATATACAATGAAAACTCATCATATTTTACATAGATAAATATAAATATCCATTTTAAAAGAACATCAGCACTTTCAGTCACAATTCATTCTGACTCATAATTATGCCCATCAATGGGCTTTGATGTCCAACCACCAGCCTCATGTTCCAATCATTCTTTCATCTGACATTTTTCTGGAAATTGATATAAAGAATTTATATACATATCTGAAATATTTTACTTTTCACACCAAACACATAATGTCAACAGTTTCTACGCATCCAAATTTAATACCATTTCACCATATAGGTATTCCTTCTTTTCATATATCACTAAAATATCAAGTGAAAAGCAGACAATAAAGTTTTTTATATAACCCATGTTGGGTAAATTATCAGAGGGTGCCGATAAGCAATTCTATACCTCGCATGACAAAAAAGGTTGTACCAGATCTAGGTTCCTAAATGGACAGCAAGTTCTTCATTGATGTTCAGACCTTCCGGTACCTTCGTCTGAAGGTCAATTATATATCGGGATTCGAGTCTCCTTAGACTAGTAATCCTATCGCCCCCTCTAGGATGTACGGGGACATGGTCCAAAACAAAAAATGTGAGAAGATCTCTATTGCTGTTATGTTTAGCCTTAAAATGGCGAGCCACTGGGTACGACAGATCCCCGTTCTTAATTGCCCTTGTGTGTTCCAAGATACGTATCTTGGTTTGATGTATGGTACTTCCAATATATTGGAGTCCACAAGGGCAATTAAGACAGTATACAGTGTAAGGTGTACTACACGTTAAAAATTTCTTGATGGTTCTAGGTTTCTCAACTCCTGGTACCTGATACGATAGGACTCTTTACTGCCTGCGCAGGCCTTACATCTACCACAAGGATAGAACCCCTGCAATTTGTTCCCCATCAGATTATGTGTCTCTCTCGTCATATGGCTACTCATAAGAGAATCTCGCAAGGACCTAGTCTTTCTAAATGTCAGCAATGGTTTATTAGGAATATCCATTCCTACAACTGGATCTGATTTTAAAAGATTCCAGTGCTTTCGTAGAATAGTTCTTAATACCCCAGCATCTTCTGAAAAAGTTGTGATCATACGGAATTTACAGTCTTCTGTTTCTTTTGCAGGTTTTTCTTCCAACAATTTCTTTCTGGGAATAGAATTGACTTTACATAGCGCGCCTTTAAGGACTTGTTCTCCATATCCTCGCGCTCTAAATCTCCCTATGCATTCTCCAGCAGCCTCTTGAAAGTCAGCCTCCCTGCTGTTATTCCTTTTTATGCGTAGTAATTCCCCATAGGGGATACTACTAATCAACCTTGGAGGGTGACTACTATGCGCATGCAATATCGAATTGCCCGCAGTGGGCTTCCGATATAATTTAGTACTCAGTTTACCATCTATCACACAGACTACCAGGTCCAAAAAATTTACAGAAGATGAACTCATTTCTGCACTGAACTCTAGGTTCATATCATTGTTATTGAGAACCTGTATATATTCTGATGCTGTCATCTCTGACCCTCTCCAAATCAGAAAGAGGCATCAATGTATCGGTACCAGGCAACCACTTTGTTAGTCCAGATTTTATTGGTACCAGCCCAGGCCACCTGCTCCTCCCACCAGCCCCCGAATAAATTCGCGTAGCTGGGTGCGAAGCAGGTTCCCATGGCCATCCCCGATACTTGCCTGTAATATTGCTCCTGATACAAAAAGATATTGTTATTCAAACAAAATTCTAAAAATTCTAACAACATCTCATTATGTGTATTAAACTTCAGTGCTCGATTCTGCAAAAAATATCGAATCGCCTGTAATCCGTGTTGGTGTACTATGCAAGTATATAAACTGGTGATGTCCATTACTACCATCATGTCCCCTTCCTGCCATTGAATTTCCTCTATATGTTTTAGGAAATCTTTCGTGTCTTTAATGTAAGACCTTAATGTTGTCACAAAATCAGATAAGAAGTAATCAATATACACAGATATATGCTCCAGGAGACTACCCTGTGAAGAGACTATTGGTCTACCCGGAGGTGATGTAGCATCCTTGTGTACTTTAGGCAAATGATAAAAACAGGGTGACACTGGATTCAAACACCTAAGGAACAAATATTCCTCCGTTATGATCATACCTTTCTTGTACCAATTTTTTAACAATGCATGACAGTTGTTAATGCTTGCATTATAGACATTTTTATTCACTTTTTCATAAAAGGCTGTATCAGATAATTGGCGTAATGCCTCCCTATTATATGCATCATAGGTTTGGAGCACCACATTACCGCCCTTGTCTGAGGGCTTGCAGACAATAGTTTTATCATTCCTAATGCTCTCAACAGCTTGATGTTGTGCATGTGTGAGATTATATCTCTTCCTCCGTCCACAATTTTTTCTTCTTTTATTCTTCCTCATGACCATCAGTTCTTTGGTGACAGCACTCGAAAATGTATCTATAATGTCATTGGGCATTTGCGGTAAAAAGGTTGATACTGGTTTAAATGGAGTGACCGCACTCTGTTGTTCAATGCCCAATATTCCAATGGATTCGTTACTGTCACATGAATTTCCAATTTCATTATTCAAGTCCTCCAAAACTTGTAGGGCCACTAAATCATGTCCAACTAATGTATCCGTATCCATAGAAAGTTCTTCCATTTTCTTATTGTGTTGTCTAGGTCTCAATTTAAAGAATTTGTGGAGCTTCACCTTTCTGGTGAATCTAAAAAGGTCTATTCTTGTCTGTGTGTATTCCAATCGTTTTTGTGGACAAAAAGTAAGGCCCAATCTTAATACTTCTTCCTCGCTATGTGTCAACTTGCGTGGGGTTAGGTTGATGATAGTTAAATTCTCTCCCGTTGCTCGTTTTGCATTCAACGTCATTTGTTGTACTTCTTCCTGCTCCTGGTAAGTGGAGGAGACCTGCGTCCTCTTGTGCCACTTTCCCCCTCTCCTCGTGGGTCTCCGCTTTTTAGTTGTTCCGGCGGTTTTCCCTTGTTGCCTTTTTGCCAGGATTGACGTATGATCTGAAATTCGTCGTGAAAATGGGAAGGAGGTCTGAAGGAGGCCGCACTCGAGATGCCAGCGCTTCATCCCCGACTGTTCCGGAGTAGTCGCCTCCGACTCTGAGGTGTCTCGTTGGCCTACCGTTTGAGGCACTGATTGCGTCTGGAGAGCCCTCCGTGGTGCATCAAACTTTTAGCGAACGTTAACACTCTTCCCATTGTGTAATCACGCTCATCACGTTCGAATTTTTCTTGTTTCCTTTGTCTGATTTTCTTTTCATAATTCTTTAAACGCTTCTGCATTTGTGTTCTCAGTTCTTCTTGTTTTTCTTTGTCCCCGTCTTTGCCAATTTCTACTTCAAGTTCCTCTATGGCTTTTCGTGCCTTTTCATGATCACTCCAAGCGAACTTGATAAGAATTCTAAGCATGCCATTGCAAGAGTCGGCCGTGTGTTCAGACCACTCCTCTAGCAGCTGCGGGTCCGGGTTCTCATAAGCGGGTATTGTATATATTCGAAGGCCCCTTGGGACCCTCTTCACTTCCACATAATGTTGTAGGGAGGTCCCCTCCCACCATTTGCGGATCTCCCGCTCATACAACCTTTCAAGTGCAACGAACTGAGTAGACAATGTCGTCACATTACTCGCTTCTCCTTGTAGTTTGGTCAATCCTGTTGTTGGTTTCTTTTTAAACACTTCTAAGGCCGCCTCACAGCGCTCTGAATTAATGTATATGATAGCAATGATGTTTCATGCTATGTCGCTGGAATCCAAAATATCGGATTACAGTTCCCTCGTTCTGCCGTCAGTTATTGAAATACAAATATGGGGAGTCTCTTACCACGGAAACTTCCGTATGCCGCGCAGTCCCCCAATCAGTCCTTCAGGCGGCGGTGCGCAAAGCCAAATATCACAGCTCCATAGATTTCGCACCTGCTTCGCGCACTCACGAACGGGTGCTTTCTCGCGGGTGGTGCCCCCGCTAACATCAACGCTCCAAACTTGTAAAATCTCCACAACAAGAAAGAAAAGCACTCACGGGAGCGAGTCCAGTCGGGGGATGAAAGCGCTGGCATCTCGAGTGCGGCCTCCTTCAGACCTCCTTCCCATTTTCACGACGAATTTCAGATCATACGTCAATCCTGGCAAAAAGGCAACAAGGGAAAACCGCCGGAACAACTAAAAAGCGGAGACCCACGAGGAGAGGGGGAAAGTGGCACAAGAGGACGCAGGTCTCCTCCACTTACCAGGAGCAGGAAGAAGTACAACAAACGACGTTGAATGCAAAACGAGCAACGGGAGAGAATTTAACTATCATCAACCTAACCCCACGCAAGTTGACACATAGCGAGGAAGAAGTATTAAGATTGGGCCTTACTTTTGTCCACAAAAATGATTGGAATACACACAGACAAGAATAGACCTTTTTAGATTCACCAGAAAGGTGAAGAACCACAAATTCTTTAAATTGAGACCTAGACAACACAATAAGAAAATGGAAGAACTTTCTATGGATACGGATACATTAGTTGGACATGACTTAGTGTCCCTACAAGTTTTGGAGGACTTGAATAATGAAATTGGAAATTCATGTGACAGTAGCGAATCCATTGGAATATTGGGCATTGAACAACAGAGTGCGGTCACTCCATTTAAACCAGTATCAACCTTTTTACCGCAAATGTCCAATGACATTATAGATACATTTTCGAGTGCTGTCATCAAAGAACTGATGGCCATGAGGAAGAATAAAAGAAAAAATTGTGGACGGAGGAAGAGATATAATCTCACACATGCACAATATCAAGCTGTTGAGAGTATTAGGAATGATAAAACTATTGTCTGCAAGCCCTCAGACAAGGGCGGTAATGTGGTGCTCCAAACCTATGATGCATACAATAGGGAGGCATTACGCCAATTATCGGATACAGCCTTTTATGAAAAAGTGAATAAAAATGTTTATAATGCAAGCATTAACAACTGTCATGCATTGTTAAAAAATTGGTACAAGAAAGCTATGATCATAACGGAGGAATATTTGTTCCTTAGGTGTTTGAATCCAGTGTCACCCTGTTTTTACCATTTGCCTAAAGTACACAAGGATTCTACATCACCTACGGGTAGACCAATAGTCTCTTCACAGGGTAGTCTCCTAGAGCATATATCTGTGTATATTGATTACTTTTTATCTGATTTTGTGACAACATTAAGGTCTTACATTAAAGATGCTAAAGATTTCCTAAAACATATAGAGGAAATTCAATGGCAGGAAGGGGACATGATGGTAGTAATGGACATCACCAGTTTATATACTTGTATAGTACACCAACACGGATTACAGGCGATTCGATACTTTTTGCAGAATCGAGCACTGAAGTTTAATACACATAATGAGATGTTGTTAGAATTTTTAGAATTCTGTTTGAATAACAATATCTTTTTGTATCAGGAGCAATATTACAGGCAAGTATCGGGGTTGGCCATGGGAACCTGCTTCGCCCCCAGCTACGCGAATTTATTCGTGGGCTGGTGGGAGGAGCAGGTGGCCTGGGCTGGTACCAATAAAATCTGGACTAACAAAGTGGTTGCCTGGTACCGATACATTGATGCCTCTTTCTGATTTGTAGAGGGTCAGAGATGACAGCATCAGAATATATACAGGTTCTCAATAATAATGATATGAACCTAGAGTTCAGTGCAGAAATGAGTTCATCTTCTGTAAATTTTTTGGACCTGGTAGTCTGTGTGATAGATGGTAAACTGCGTACTAAATTATATCGGAAGCCCACTGCGGGCAATTCGATATTGCATGCGCATAGTAGTCACCCTCCAAGGTTGATTAGTAGTATCCCCTATGGGGAATTACTACGCATAAAAAGGAATAACAGCAGGGAGGCTGACTTTCAAGAGGCTGCTGGAGAATGCATAGGGAGATTTAGAGCGCGAGGATATGGAGAACAAGTCCTTAAAGGCGCGCTATGTAAAGTCAATTCTATTCCCAGAAAGAAATTGTTGGAAGAAAAACCTGCAAAAGAAACAGAAGACTGTAAATTCCGTATGATCACAACTTTCTCAGAAGATGCTGGGGTATTAAGAACTATTTTACAAAAGCACTGGAATCTTTTAAAATCAGATCCAGTTGTAGGAATGGATATTCCTAATAAACCATTGCTGACATTTAGAAAGACTAGGTCCTTGCGAGATTCTCTTACGAGTAGCCATGTGACGAGAGAGACACATAATGTGATGGGGAACAAATTGCAGGGGTTCTATCCTTGCGGTAGATGTAAGGCCTGCGCAGGCAGTAAGAAAGTCCTATCGTATCAGGTACCAGGAGTTGAGAAACCTAGAACCTTCAAGAAATTTTTAACGTGTAGTACACCTTACACTGTATACTGTCTTAATTGCCCTTGTGGACTCCAATATATTGGAAGTACCATACATCAAACCAAGATACGTATCTTGGAACACACAAGGGCAATTAAGAACGGGATCTGTCGTACCCAGTGGCTTGCCATTTTAAGGCTAAACATAACAGCAATAGAGATCTTCTTACATTTTTTGTTTTGGACCATGTCCCCGTACATCCTAGAGGGGGCGACAGGATTACTAGTCTGAGGAGACTCGAATCCCGATATATAATTGACCTTCAGACGAAGGTACCTGAAGGTCTGAATACCAATGAAGAACTTGCTGTCCATTTAGGAACCTAGATTTTGGTGCATCTTTTTTGTCATGCTAGGTATAGAATTGCTTATCTGCACCCTCTGATAATTTACCCAACAAGGGTTATATATAAAAACTTTATTGTCTGCATTTTACTTGATATTTTAGTGATATATGAAAAGAAGGAATACCTATATGGTGAAATGGTATTAAATTTGGATGCGTAGAAACTGTTGACATTATGTGTTTGGTGTGAAAAGTAAAATATTTCAGATATGTATATAAATTCTTTATATCAATTTCCGAAAAATGTCAATGAAAAATGATTGGAACATGAGGCTGGTGCGTTGGTACATCAAAGCCCATTGATGGGCAAAATTATGAGTCAGAATGAATTGTGACTGAAAGTGCTGATGTTCTTTTAAAATGGATATTTATATTTATCTATGTAAAATATGATGAGTTTTCATTGTATATTTGAATTTATGCACATTGTAAGATGGCGCCTTGTTTGACATGAATTGGTCCCTTCTTTGTGTCGATCCGAGTTGTGGCTGAAAATGAAATAAATAATGGCCGCTTCCGGCGCGCCTGATTACCATCGAAAAAGGCGACTGCCGAAACACGTCTGGTTGCTGTGAGTCCGTGAATAAAAGACCTGGACTCGCTCCCGTGAGTGCTTTTCTTTCTTGTTGTGGAGATTTTACAAGTTTGGAGCGTTGATGTACATATATATATATATATATATATATATATATATATATATATATATATATATATATACATACATATATATATATAGAAATATACACACACACACACACGCACACACATATTAAGTTCAGTTTTTAATTTCTTGCGTTTTGGGGAGGAAAAAACCAAATACCCTTGTTTTTAATTTATTCCTAACCTCACTTTGCCACTACCCACCCAAACCTAAAATTACCATTACCTACCTTCACCACTACCCACCCCGAATCTGTAAAATTACCCTTACCTCCCTGTATCAGTAATCACCCCTAAACCCTAAAATTACCCTTACCTCCCTTTACCACTGTGCACCACTACACCCTAAAATTACCCTTATCTCCCTTTACCACTATCCACACCTAAACCCTAAAATTACCCTTACCCCCTTAACCACTACCCCCACTCCAAATCCTTTTTTAAATAACATAATAATTATATTTTAATAATTATCATTTAAAAAAATGCCTGCATGGTAAAGGCGCAAATATTTACCTGTGGGGTACTGACCTGCGTGGTAAAGGCTGTGCGGTAAAGGCATTGCGTGGTAAGGACTTTGTTGCAAAGGCTATTTTGCAAATAAAAGCCTACTTTAAGATGGCCGCCTTCTGCGCAAAGCTCCCTATGTTGTATAAGGCTTGTTTTGCTGTGTCTACGCCTCCTCTACGTGCAGGCTTTCTGTAGAGCGCAGCGTCTCAACCTGCTGAAGAGAAAGCAACTCCCTGATTAGTCTCGTTATGGCCCCTCTATGGGAAAATCCGTCAGGCACTCCGTTCCCCCCTAAAGTGATTTTAAAAGCTAAATATTGGGAATGGGTGGCCCAAGGTGCTTACAGGAATTGTGACACTTCCTCCCTTACAGGGAGTTTCCTTGCTGTTAAGCCAGCACCGAGTTTTGAGCAATATTGGGACACTATTACCAAGCTGTATGATGGGAAGCTCTACTTCCAATTCAGGGTGGGTATATTGCCAGTAAGATCATTTACAGCAAGATGGGGAAAACTAGAAGCTGACTCCTGTCCCATCTGTTTTACTCACCCGGAGTCCCTAGCTCACTTATTATTTGCTTGCCCAGACTATGCTGCCCCACGCCGAGTATGGCTGATGCCAATTTGCAAATCTCTAGGCACCAGAAGGAATGAGGTTGCCCTAAGACTATTACACTCTGATACATCTAGTACCATTGTTACTGCCTTGGCAAAGTTTCTGAGTTGGGCTTGGGCCATTAGATCGCATGTTCTCTCTTTAGGCTGATGGCGGCTCCTATTGTTTTTTTTTTCTATTGTATGAACCGTAGGTGCTGGCCACATGTAGGGTGGCCTGTGTTATAGATGATGATGAATTGAACGATGCTAGCAAGGGTTTTACAGTTTTATCAAGTTTGATCATATTTGTAATTGTGTACTTTTTATTGTACATATGACTAGTTTTAACTTTTTTAAACAAATTTATGTATCATGTAGTATGCTTTGATGACATATCTGTCGAATAAAGCTATTTTGGATTGGATTGGAAAGCAACTCAAGCTTTCACAATGACACATGGACTCAATTAGGGGTAGCAGCTGCTACTCCTGGCTTGACTTTTGGTACCCATGGCATTGGCCTTGCTACCCCTGGTGTCAGGGATAATGAAGGCAGAAAGTGTAGAGGACTCTAGGGACACTGTTTACATTTTGTAGCGTCCACTGTTTGGTCTCTCCCAAGTCACTCAGCAGCAAAAGAAGAGTGTTGATGGGTCAAAAGTGGGCCAAGGGGTCAACCCATTGATGTCATCATAGCCCAAAGGGAGCATAATATGCATTCGGCCACCGTGAATTATTGGCAGTGAAATGATGAACAAACATGTTAATATTATTCCTCAACCTTCATTCTAGTGATTTTATTTTGACTATTAATCACTCTGAGATTTTTATCGGGTTAGTAATCTCATAATGACTGATGGGAGGGTACTCATTTTCTTTGCCTTCCCAAAAATTCAGAGCATTTTATTGGAATAAATCCAATGTAAATGTCAGTTTCCTTTTTGCAATGTATTTCAAAGGGATATCACCCAACCCCTGTTTTTTTAGGGGGCTGGAGCTTTTATTCCCTTTCAATCTTTTTGCTTCCTTTGGACCCCCTGTTTTCTCTTTCTATATGGGTGGAGGGTACTTCTTGTACACCCAATGTTCTCACCTTTTTCCATAAATAGGGCCTCTTGTGAAGGGGACATCAGGGAGAACATGAGGAGGTCCGTGTAACCGCAGTCTTCCAATCCTTAAGCCTGTTGTCAGAAATTGACCGCGTACACTTTGCGCCTGTTCTTGGCATTCAGTAACCACTCTTCCAAGCAGCTCTGCATCCCACTGTCCGTCACTAGAAGCTAGAAGGGGAAAGCACTCATTAGCTGCTCCTTCCCACTTGACTTGCACAGACTCACAATGTGTGCAGTGAGACTTGCAAATGGCAATTGTAAATTGCAATCCACTTTACAGCACTCAAATCAGTAAATTGCTATACAAGCTTAGCAGATTCTAAGGGGCTCATTACGATGGCGGAAGGACCGCCACCGCCGGGCCGGAGGTGGCGGTCCTTCCGCCATCACTGAGCATTTTACCCACCGCCAAATTAGGATGACGGTGGGCATCGCGGCAGACCCAAAGTCCGTCCGTCGCTGCTCGCCGGAGGCAATCGCACCGATTGCCTGGCGGATGGAAAGGGCCACCAATATGGTGGCGGTGCCTAGCAGGCACCGTCCGCCATATTATGATGTGTCTCTGGAAGAGGCCTTTGGAAAGGCTGGCAGGATTGGGTTTGGGGCCCATTGCGGGCCCCTCTGTGTGGGGGAGGGTGTAGGTGCACTGGGGGTACCCATGGTACTTCTACATTTCCATGCACAAGGTGGCAGGCACCGCGTGGTGCCTGCCACATTGTGCATGGAAATGCACATCCTGGCCTTTAACAATGCGAACGGTGCTGCAGCCAGCAGAACCGTCCACAATGTTAAAAGGCCAGGATGCGCCCGCCAGTATGGCGGACACATGCTAATTGGACTGGTGGGACCGCCGCATGTCTGGCGGGCGGTCCCAGCACTGCTATGATTGCGGGCGGACATCATAATGAGCCCCTAAGTACGGATGTGAATCTTCCCCTAGTCTGTTGTCTCCTAGCCTCCAAGTATTCTGGACCTAGCCCCTGAATACATTTATCAGAGGCTTGGACAGCACGGCGTTGTTGAATGAATTGAGCTGCATGCTAATTAATACCCAATCCATGCATATACCCTATCCGTAGCAGCCTTTACCGTACAAATCTTTTGGCTTCTGAGTTCCTAAATTATGGCCCCCAAATCCAAAATTTTTATTCCGAAAATTTGTTTGTCTTGTACGAAACCTATACAGTCACTTTGGACCTCACAATATTTCTCCAGAGTGTGTTACAGGAACACTATGGAAACATTAACTGGCGAAGCCAACAGGTTTTGCTTTGCGAATGGTTGTGGCCACCGCTATTGGCATTGCCAATGCTGGATGCTTTTACAATGCATTGGTATTGGCAAAGTGAATAGTAGCGACCAGCTTTGCTAACAGCATAGGAAGCATTCTCTTCCATTCTTTCAACATGGCTGTCATGTTCCGAGATGAAACATGACAAAGCAACGCAGAGGCAAGCTGAAATGTATAGACTATAGGAAGCATTGCTTTCTGTACTTTCACTATTCAACACAGCCCCTGGGTTCCATCATGCAACATGATGACACACAAGCTAATCCCTGCCCAAACCTGCTTTCTTACCACTCTTGGAGTTATGGGTGGTGTGAAATGATGCCAAGATTTGCTATGATGCACTAATCACTGCTAAGGGATGCAAAGCAGCGTTAATTGCTAAATGGCTTTGATTTGTGTGACACCAAACTCATAATTCATGCAAAGTGGGCATAACAGGGCAGGAGCTGTGCAGAAACCCCCTAAGATTCCACAAAAACACAAATCAACTAAAGTCACACAAAATAGAGGGATCTGGTTTCGTGTTAAAACCTGGTGCCAATCTATAACAAGCAAAAAAAAAAATGCTACATCGAAATAATTTTCCTGCGTGTAACAGGTGTACTTTCTACAAAATGTCACATATAATGCTTTTAATGCTTGGGTGATTGTGTGTAGAGAATTTGACCTGAGGGTACATCTCAAGTACAAATTTCTTACTAGACACAGCTTACCTCGCTTTGAGCCAATGTGCAAAACTAAATTGCAATTACCTTCGTGCAAAAAGTATTTTTAGTGCAAGTTTCGTCAATGACATCATCAGCTTGTGGCTTATAATAACTATGACACTGTTCAATTGTTCGCCATTTACGCAATGTTGAATATTTCTGCAAGGTGCTTCGTAAAGCAAATCTTCGCAAATCTTGACTAGTGTCCGACTCCTCGACCAGTTTGATGACTGTCACTACGCACGGATGTCAACAATGAATGAATCCATAACTGATCAGAACAACCGGGAGATCAGCTTATGGAATGAGGTTTGGCTTGTATGAATGAATGAATGAAATGAAATGATTTATATAGCACACGTCTACTCAGGAGTGTCCTGGTGCTTGTAACTGCAAACTGTTTCACCGGCCAGTTGTTTTCATGATAGGTAATGACAATGTAATTAGAGCTAGCTCGCGTTAGTCCAACTGAAAAATGTACGAGGTGCTGCTCCTAGGTTCTAAATCAATATTCCTACCACATCTGAAGGATTTGGGGCCGTATTTACTAATCTTTCGCACCACGCAGTGCATCAAGGCAAGTTGCTGCACTGCGTTGCATGAAAGGGCGAGAGCAGGATGCACCGTATCTATTAAGATATAGCGCAATTCTGTTCTCTCTTAGCTCTGGCGCACTTCAGGCAGCTTGGCGTCAACGGAGGCACCCTTGTACCACAGTGCAAGAGGGCCTGTGCTACAAGCAGAATTGTTTTTGTGCAGGTTGGCCTCACTCCTCAGGATATTCAGATAGTCTTTGTTCTGTGGTGGTGGGTTCTTGCCTCCTGTTTGCCAGTCTTCTTCTCACTACATGGTACTGATGCAAATTCCCCTTCCATGCTTCGCCTCTACCAGCCATTTCTGAAAGACAAGCAGAGCTGCCAATAGGAGAGCACAGAGGATGGTTGTCTTGGACGGATCACTGACATAATATCAGAATCAAAAACATCATGTAACACAAATATCGTTTCACACTAATATTGTTAAAAAACATACAAAAGTATCGCTTCTTAATATATAATAAAATAGTAAATTAGAAATATTTTAGTTTTTACCATTAATATAATGTTAATTAAATAAATCTCACTATTTCATACTATATATAAATATATATACTTCTATAAGCACGCATAAATATGTATGTGTGTATGAATATATATATATATGTATATATATATATATATCTACATTACCTACTGGCGGTCCAGTAGGTAGTTATAGTTAGAACCTAGTTTCCATAGGAAAAGCATTTTTTGATTTGCTAATATCTTTAGCGTCGTTTAACGAATCTTTGTGAAATTCTCAAAAAAAGGTCTATCCAGGTCAGCTCCTATCCTGAAAGTTTGGGGTGATCTCGTCAGCGGGGCGGAGAAAAAGGGGGTCCCAAAAATGTTTTTCGTGTGTTAATTTCCATAGGAAATTTTGAGACAGGCTACAGCCCGAACTGCTGAATGGAATTACACCAAGTTTGGCAGAAAGGTAGCTCTTGGTTCAGAAAGCTACCTTTTTTTAAATGGTGTAAATCCGTTCAGTAGTTGCTGAGAAATTCAAAAATAAGAGTCAAAAATCAATTTCCCATAGGAAACTTTAGGCAAGGCTACAGCCCGAACTGCTGAACGGAATTACCCCAAATTTGGCAAAAGGTAGTGCTTGGTTCTACAAAGTGACCTTTTTTCAATAGTGTAAATCCGTTCAGTAGTTTTTGAGATATTGAAGAAAAAAATTATATATATGTGGGCGGAGCCTAATACCCGAGCACGAGCTTGGCTTCTGATTGGCTGCCAACACTTCAAACCAGGAAGTGTTGGCAGCCATCTTGGTGCAATGCTTTTTAGGTCTCGCCTAGCGACGCAGCGCATAGCGCTGCGTGCTTGGCGAGATCTATTGTTGTCGATCTACCCAAACACCACTGCACTACCCTAAACCCTAAAACACTACCCCCAGCACGACCCCCTACACTACCCAAACACCACTGCACTACCCTAAACCTTAACACACTACCCCCAGCACGACCCCCTACACTACCAAAACACCACTGCACTACCCTAAACCCTAAAACACTACCCCCAGCATGACCCCTACACTACCCAAACACCACTGTACTACCCTAAAACACTACGACCCCCTACACTACACAAACACCACTGCACTACCCTAAACCCTAAAACACTAACCCCAGCATGACCCCCTGCATGACACAAACACCACTGCACTACCCTAAACCCTAAAACACTACCCCCAGCATGACCCCCTACACTACACAAACACCACTGCACTACCCTAAAACCTAAAACACTACCCCCAGCATGACCCCCTACACTATCCAAACACCACTGCACTACCCTAAAACATGACCCCCTACACTACACAAACACAACTGCACTACCCTAAACCCTAAAACACTACCCCCAGCACGACCCCCTACACTACACAAACACCACTACACTACCCTAAACCCTAAAACACTACGCCCAGCATGACCCCCTACACTACAAAAACACCACTGCACTTTCCTAAACCCTAAATTTACCCCCAGCATGACGCCCTACACTACCCAAACACCACTGCACTACCCTAAACCCTAAAACACTACCCCCAGCACGACCCCCTACACTACCCAAACACCACTGCACTACCATAAACCCTAAAACACTATCCCCAGCACGACCCTCTACACTACCCAAACACCACTGCACTACCCTAAACCCTAAAACACTACCCCCAGCACAACCCCCTACACTACCCAAACACCACTGCACTACCCTAAACCCTAAATCACTACCCCAGCATGACCCCCTATACTACACAAACACCACTGCACTACCCTAAACCCTAAATCTACCCCCAGCACGACCCCCCTATACTACCCAAACACCACTGCACTACCCTAAACCCTAAAACACTACGCCCAGCACAACCCCCTACACTATACAAAAACCACTGCACTACCCTAAACCCTAAAACACTACCCCCAGCACAACCCCCTACAATACCCAAACACCACTGCACTACCCTAAACCCTAATACACTACCCCCAGCATGACCCCTACACTACCCAAACACCACTGCACTACCCTAAAACACGACCCCCTACACTACACAAATACCACTGCACTACCCTAAACCCTAAAACACTACCCCCAGCACGACCCCCTGCACGACACAAACACCACTGCACTACCCTAAACCCTAAAATACTACCCCCAGCACGGCCCCCTACACTACAGAAACACCACTGCACTACCCTAAACCCTAAAACACTCCCCCCAGCACGACCCCCTACACTACACAAACACCACTGCACTACCCTAAAACACTATGCCCAGCATGACCCCCTACACTACACAAACACCACTGCACTACCCTAAACCCTAAATCTACCCCCAGCACGACCCCCTACAATACCCAAACACCACTGCACTACCCTAAACCCTAAAACACTACCCCCAGCACGACCCCCTACACTACCCAAACACCACTGCACTACCTTAAACACTAAAACACTAAACCCAGCATGACCCCCTACACTACCCAAACACCACTGCACTACCCTAAAACCTAAAACACTACCCCCAGCATGACCCCCTACACTACACAAACACCACTGCACTACCCTAAACCCTAAATCTACCCCCAGCACGACCCCCTACACTACCCAAACACCACTGCACTACCATAAACCCTAAAACACTACCCCCAGCACGACCCTCTACACTACCTAAACACCACTGCACTACCCTAAACCCTAAAACACTACCACCAGCATGACCCCTACACTAACCAAACACCACTGCACTACCCTAAACCGTAAATCTACCCCCAGCACGACCCCCTATACTACTCAAACACCACTGCACTACCCTAAACCCTAAAACACTACCCCCAGCATGACCCCTACACTATCCAAACACCACTGCACTACCCTAAAACACGACCCCCTACACTACCCAAACACCACTGCACTACCCTAAACCCTAAAACACTACCCCCAGCACGACCCCCTACACTACCCAAACACCACTGCACTACCCTAAACCCTAAAACACTACCCCCAGCATGACCCCTACACTATCCAAACACCACTGCACTACCCTAAAACACGACCCCCTACACTACACAAACACCACTGCACTACCCTAAAACACTACCCCCAGCACGACCCCCTGCATGACACAAACACCACTGCACTACCCTAAACCCTAAAACACTACCCCCAGCACGACCCCCTACACTACACAAACACCACTGCACTACCCTAAAACCTAAAACACTACCCCCAGCATGACCCCCTACACTATCCAAACACTACTGCACTACCCTAAAACATGACCCCCTACACTACACAAACACCACTGCACTACCCTAAACCCAAAAACACTCCCCCCAGCACGACCTATACACTACACAAACACCACTGCACTACCCTAAAACACTACGCCCAGCATGACCCCCTACACTACACAAACACCACTGCACTACCCTAAACCCTAAATCTACCCCAGCACGACCCCCTACAATACCCAAACACCACTGCACTACCCTAAAACACTACCCCCAGCACGACCCCCTACACTACACAAACACCACTGCACTACCTTAAACACTAAAACACTAAACCCAGCACGACCCCCTACACTACCCAAACACCACTGCACTACCTTAAACACTAAAACACTAAACCCAGCACGACCCCCTACACTACCCAAACACCACTGCACTACCATAAACCCTAAAACACTACCCCCAGCACGACCCTCTACACTACCCAAACACCACTGCACTACCCTAAACCCTAAAACACTACCCCCAGCACGACCCCCTACACTACCCAAACACCACTGCACTACCCTAAACCCTAAAACACTACCCCAGCATGACCCCCTACACTACACAAACACCACTGCACTACCCTAAACCCTAAATCTACCCCAGCACGACCCCTACACTACCCAAACACCACTGCACTACCCTAAACCCTAAAACACTACCCGCAGCACGACCCCCTACACTACCCAAACACCACTGCACTACCCTAAACCCTAAAACACTACCCCCAGCACGACCCCCTACACTTCCCAAACACCACTGCACTACCCTAAACCTTAAAACACCACCCCCAGCATGACCCCCTACACTACACAAACACCACTGCACTACCCTAAACCCTAAAACACTACCCCCAGCATGACCCCCTACACTACCCAAACACCACTGCACTACCATAAACCCTAAAACACTACCCCCAGCACGACCCTCTACACTACCCAAACACCACTGCACTACTCCAAACCCTAAAACACTACCCCCAGCACAACCCCTACACTACCCAAACACCACTGCACTACCCTAAACCCTAAAACACTAACCCAGCATGGCCCCCTACACTACACAAACACCACTGCACTACCCTAAACCCTAAATATACCCCCAGCACGACCCTCTACACTACCCAAACACCACTGCACTACCCTAAACCCTAAAACACTACCCCCAGCACGACCCCCTACACTACCCAAACACCACTGCACTACCCTAAACCCTAAAACACTACCCCCAGCACGACCCCCTACACTACCCAAACACCACTGCACTACCCTAAAACACAACCCCCTACACTACACAAACACCACTGCACTACCCTAAACCCTAAAACACTACCCCCAGCATGACCCCCTAGACTACCCAAACACCACTGCACTACCCTAAAACACAACCCCCTACACTACACAAACACCACTGCACTACCCTAAACCCTAAAACACTACCCCAGCATGACCCCCTGCACGACACAAACACCACTGCACTACCCTAAACCCTAAAACACTACCCCCAGCACAACCCCCTACACTACACAAACACCACTGCACTACCCTAAAACCTAAAACACTACCCCCAGCATGACCCCCTACACTATCCAAACACCACTGCACTACCCTAAAACATGACCCCCTACACTACACAAACACCACTGCACTACCCTAAACCCTAAAACACTACCCCCAGCACGACCCCCTACACTACACAAACACCACTGCACTACCCTAAACCCGAAAACACTACGCCCAGCATGACCCCCTACACTACACAAACACCACTGCACTACCCTAAACCCTAAATCTACCCCCACCACTACCCCCTACACTACCAAACACCACTGCACTACCCTAAACCCTAAAACACTACCCCCAGCACGACCCCCTACACTACCCAAACACCACTGCACTACCTTAAACACTAAAACACTAAACCCAGCAAGACCCCCTACACTACCCAAACACCACTGCAATACCATAAAACCTAAAACACTACCCCCAGCACGACCCTCTACACTACCCAAACACCACTGCCCTAAACCCTAAAACACTACCCCCAGCACGACCCCCTACACTACCCAAACACCACTGCACTACCCTAAACCTTAAAACACTACCCCCAGCATGACCCCCTACACTACACAAACACCACTGCACTACCCTAAACCCTAAAACACTACCACGAGCACGAACCCCTACACTACCCAAACACCACTGCACTACCCTAAACCCTTAAACACTACCCCCAGCATGACCCCCTACACTACCCAAACACCACTGCACTACCATAAAACACGACCCCCTACACTACACAAACACCACTGCACTACCCTAAACCCTAAAACACTACCTCCAGCACGACCCCCTGCACGACACAAACACCACTGCACTACCCTAAACCCTAAAACTCTACCCCTAGCACGACCCCCTACACTACACAAACACCACTACACTACCCTAAACCCTAAAACACTACACCCAGCATGACCCCCTACACTATCCAAACACCACTGCACTACCCTAAAACATGACCCCCTACACTACACAAACAACACTGCACTACCTTAAACCCTAAAACACTACCCGCAGCACGGCCCCCTACACTGCACAAACACCACTGCACTACCCTAAACCCTAAAACACTACACCCAGCATGACCCCCTACACTACACAAACACCACTGCACTACCCTAAACCCTAAATATACCCCCAGCACGACCCCCTACACTACCCAAAGACCACTGCACTACCCTAAACCCTAAAACACTACCCCCAGCATGACCCCTACACTACCCAAAAGCCACTGCCCTACCCTAAACCCTAAAACACAACCCCAGCATGACCCCCTACACTACCCAAATACCACTGCACTACCATAAACCCTAAAACACTACCCCCAGCACGACCCTCTACACTACCCAAACACCACTGCACTACCCTAAACCCTAAAACACTACCCCCAGCACGACCCCCTACACTACCCAAACACCACTGCACTACCCTAAACCCTAAAACACTACCCCAGCATGACCCCCTACACTACACAAACACCACTGCACTACCCTAAACCCTAAATATACCCCCAGCACGACCCCCTACACTACCCAAAC